>CM042840.1:144164009-144337071 GCA_023653725.1 Bungarus multicinctus | reverse complement strand
GGGACTGCCTAAGGACTTTGGGTATTATTACCTTTATTGTCAGGTCACAAATGTGTACAATGAATTGGCTGCGCCTCCCTTCGGTACACCAGCCCCCCCCAACACACCTCACAGTAAGGACAGAAGTCCATACCCAGTGAACCTACTAACCCACAAACCAATCTTATTACACCATGTGAACTTATTGGCAACAACACGCCGGCCCTTCCCGTCTTTCATACTATAAGTTATTTCCCCCATTCAGAGTCTGATAGCCACATTAAACTACTGTTTCTTCAGCCTGTTATGTGGCTGTCTATTCTTCTATATCTTCTACCCGATGGTATGAGAGTAGGTACTGACCAGGTGTGAGTCGTCGCCCTGAGGATTTTTCCTCACTCTCTAAGGCAAGCGAGCCTTAGCGAGTCATCTAGTGGTATCGAACAGCCCCCCAATGTTTTGTGCCTGTTCGCCCACCACCCCCCCTGTGGGATGTCTGTAATATCAGCTCTTTTCCCGTCTCTGCTCGTAGATCTATCTAAGAACCTCCAGCCGCTGCTCCAGCCTTCTCCCCCCTCCTATCCTCCGACCCCTGTATCGGTCGGTAAGAACGTTGTCCTCTGTGGCTCACTGTTCCCACACCACCCCTCAATCTGGAGACACTATGATTTTTTCCACAAACGGCAAACAGGCGGAGCCTCTTGAAAAGGATTTGATTGGCATAAAGGAACATGCTCCCTGGTCCCTCATGCCACAGGGAGGGATTCTGGTACTATCAATGCGTACCCTAGATGGAGAATATGAGAGAAACATCCCTTCCGATTTGAGTCTCTGGTCCAATTTAGTGAGAGTGTGGATTTTTTCTCTCTTCATTTTGAAAATGTGGATTTCTATAACTGGGGCTTTATTTATTTACAGATTGCATAGGAAAAAATTTTTTATGAGGTAATCACAAAAAGGTCTCCACCCTGAAGCAAGGATTAGGCAGGCAAAATCAAAGATATAAGTAAAAATTAGACAAGACCAGGCTCAAAAACAGTAATGGTGAGATGGACCTCGGAGTCCTAGTGGACAGAGGTGGCATTCAGCAGGTTCTGACCAGATCTGGAGAACCGGTAGCAGAAATCTTGAGTAGTTTGCGAACAACCACCTCTGACTGGAGATTTTATAGTATCCTTCCTTTGCCACGCCCACCATGTCACACCCACAGAACCGGTAGTAAAAATTTTGGATCCCACCACTGTAGTGGATGATTATTTAAACATGAGCCAGCCAATCATGAGCCAGACAAAAAAGCGAATGCAGTTCTTGGTTGTATAAACAGAAGCATAGAATCAAAATCACATGCAGTATTGCTTTATAAAGCCTTAGTAAGGCCACACCTGGAATACTCCATCCAACTCTGGTCACCACATTACAAAAAAAGATGTTGAGACTTTGGAAAAATGTGCAGAAAAGACCAACTAAGATGATTAAAGGTCTGGAGACAAAAACATGCGGAGAATGGTTGCAGGAATTGGGTCTGGCCAGTCTGGAGATAATAAGGATTAGGGGGAGGGACATGATATCAGTCTTCCAATATTTGAGTGGCTGCCCCACAGAAGAGGGGGGGGGGGTCAACTTATTTAGCAAAGCCCCTGAAGGCAGGACAAGAAACAACGGATGGAAACTGATCAAGGAGAGAAACAACCTGGAATTAAGGAGAAACTTCCTAAAATGGAGGTTTTTTAGAAGAGACTGGGCAGACGTTTGTCTGAAATGCTATAGGGTCTCCTGCTTGAGCGGGGGGTTGGACTAGATGACCTTCAAGGTACCTTCCAGCTCTATTCTGATTGATTGACAGTGGAGTCAAAGCACCTCCAAGCTAATTTCCAAAACTTCCAATGGCTGAGGTCCTGATCCCGGAGCATAAACCTTCCAGTAAAACTGCTGCCCAAACTGCCACCTACATCATCGATCATCTGTGGTCATCAAATCCCACATCGGAAGTCCTGATCTCAGAGTGCAACCCTGCTAATTCATGCAGTAGCCTAATTTCTAAGATCGCTGACCAAAGACAAGGGGAGCCATGAGAAGACATACCTAATCCTTATGATTGCTAACTGATGATCTGAAGTAATGAGTGAAGATTAACCTTCTGCCCAATGACTTTCATCTTTACCTTCAGCCTAATATATGCCCGATGACAAGAATTTCCGTGTGAAGACAGATCTGGTTCCTAAAAATCACTAACTGAAGATCCGAAGAAACAAGTAAAGAGTAACCTTCTGCCAAAAGACTTTCATCTATACTTCCAACCTAATATATTCCATCTTCCTATACCCCCAAGACCATCGAAACCAAATCTTCTCCTCTTCCTCCCATTCTCTTCCTGCCCTAATTTTTCCCAATATAACTCTGTTTAATTGATTAACTGATCTTACTAAATGATTAATTAATTTTTACAATTATTTATCATTAGTGAGTAATATATTATTATAGATTATCATAGACTAGTGGTTATTGATTCGTTTGGTTCACTATTTTGAATATTAGTATGATTAGTATGTTTAGCGCAAATTAATGATTAGGACAATTAATTGACTAGTGTGTTTATTGATTAGTATAATTAATTATTAGGGTGTTTATTGATTAGTTAAATTAATTGACTAGTGTAATTAGTATAATAGACTGTTTGGCACGATATTACTTTATTGATTACCATAATACCTTGTTTGATTGAACAACCTAATCAACAAATCATCTCAACAAACCCACCATGCCAGGAAAACAATCCAATATCAAACCTCAACCTAAAAAGAAAGAAACCCCTACTGAAGAACCACAAGACTCTTGCTCTTACCTTATTTGTAAGGAATCTTTAAAGGAGAATGAAGATTACATCAAATGTTCTCTTTGTAACAGCTACACTCACCATAATTGCTTAGGATTACCCAAGCAAATGGCTCTATTCCTAAAAACATCCGCCAATGCTTTTCCATATTTCTGTCTGCCATGCAGACTCAAACTAGAAAAATACATTACCCTGTTTGAAAGAGTCAATACCATTGAAACACGTATAACGTCCCTTGATACCATCATAGCATCCCTGGACGCTATACAAACTAGACTGGCAACCTTGAAAAAAAAGAGACAGTACTAAAAAATGAATATCAAACATCTACAGACCATATCTCTACTCAACAACCACAACCAAAACCCAATCCACAAAAAACAACAAATCCTACAAATATTGATATCCCCATTCTCATCAAAGAAACTGTTGAGCTTGAATGGAAGCGACCAAATGCCATCTTATTTGGTCTAGAAGTCAATGACAATGATGACATCTCTAATATCCAAAACATCATCAGAAGAAAATCAAGCATCAACCATCTCCCCTGAAAAAATACTTTATATTTCCCGTGTCGGTCTGGAGCTTAAAAACAAAGATGGCTTGATCATCCCACACCTATGCGGAGTTGTTTGCAAAAATGAAACAAGCAAACACAAATTCATTTTCTCAATAAATTAACTCACAAAGAACAGCAACAGTCATAAGAACCTTCATTCTTGCCCTGATCTAATCTTACAGCAACTTGTACGATCCCAAGAGCTACGTTCTGAGCTCAAAAGATTACATAAATTAGGTAATACAAATCTATACATTGATTACCGTGCTGACTGTATCAAAAGCAAGAGCCTCAACCCACATCACAATATCCATCACTCAAACATCCAACGTTAGGGATGCACTCCCCTTACTTCCTCCAGACCCACTACTTCGTATCTTAAATGCAAACTACTTAATGCAAGAAGCCTTAATGCAAATAAAATGCATGAATTCCTCATCCTTCTAAGATCAGCCACATTTGACATTATGTTTGTCTGTGAGACATGGTTAAATGTATCTTTTCCAGACTCCATTACCACTACAAAAGAATATTAAGTTTTTCGGTCAGATCGCGAAATCCGTAGAGGTGGTGGAGTAGCTATATTCTTTAAAAAAATCTCTAAACCTAAAAAAGATCCAAATTATACAAGAGCTTGCTCTTCCCAAGACATCATCAGTGAACTGTCCTTAAACTTCTCAATCCGCTTCTTACTTTGCTATCGTGCCCCTGACTATGATATAATTCAAGCAAACAAGCTAACTTCATTACTGACATGGGCTGCCTCCTGCCCACACCCTCTCATTTTTCTTGGTGACCTCAACTTACCTCTTATAAATTGCACACTAAATGATGTACATCTGAACCCATTCATACAACCTGTACAATGCCGTTACCACACTAGGACTGGAACAACTAGTAACCAACAATACTAGATTAACAACTGCCTCGATCTCATCTTCTGCAACAGTTTGAATTCAATTTATGGAATACAAATTAATGAACCCTTTTCCAACAGTGACCACAGCATGATTGACTTTTGTCTCAACGTATGATCTCACCATAATCACCACAACAACAGGATCCCCAATTATAACTTCAAAAAAGGCAATTATGATCTTATAGACAATGATCTCTCATCCCTTGATTGGCAAATTCTATTCACTGGATGCAATACTGTTGAAGACCATTACAACATATTTTTACTTGACGTCAAAAGAGTCATCAAACTAAATGTACCAATAACAACTCCCAAAAGCAGAAAAAAAAATTACTCATAACAATAAAGAAGCTCCAATCCCAAAAAAAATCACTTTGGCGGAAAAACTAATCTGGTCACGTTGCCAACTTTAAAAGCCGATACAAAACTTTAGGCCAGCAGATAAAGATTGAATGTACCAATTATCACACTAAACAAGAGGAAAATCTTCTACGCATCAATTCCACCTGCGCTTTCTTCAATTTTGTAAACAACCAACTAAAAGACTCAAGGTCCATCCCATGCCTAAAAGAACCAAAAGATAAAGACTGCAACGATGACACCATTAAAGCCAACCTCTTTAACACATTCTTTGGCTCAGTATTTGTAAACAGCAATGGATCATGCCCAGTATTTCCTAGTCGAACCACAGACAACTACAATGATCTAATACATATCAATTTTACAGAAGACAATGTTGAAAAAACACTATGCAATCTAAAACCATCTTTATCTATTGGACCAGATGGAATTTGTGCCTACTTCTTGAAAAAGCTATACACTGCCATAGCAGAACCTCTAAGCATAATCTTCGAAAAATCTTTCAGGACCAGCTCCTTGCCAAATCAATGGTCACTAGCCACAGACATTCCCATCTTCAAAAAAGGAGACCCCAGCTAGTTGAAAATTGCAGACCAATCTTTTTATGCTGCGTCACTTGAAAAGTCATGGAATCAATTACTAACCAATCCATTATCCTCCACTTAGAGACAAACAACCCACTCTCTAACAAACAGTTTGGCTTCAGAAGGAAACCGTCCTGTAATCTGCAACTCTTGCACTGTAAAAACATATGGACTACACAACTTGATCAGGGCAAAGCAATTGACGCAATTTACATAGACTTCTGTAAAGCCTTTGATTCAGTGGTACACGACAAACTACTCCTAAAACTAAAATCGTATGATATCTCTGGACACCTGCATAACTGGATAGAAGCATTCCTGTCAAACAGGCAACAAATGGTCAAAATTGGGAGTGTCCTATCAAATCCTGTACCTGTCAACAGTGGTGCCCTCCAAGGCAGTGTTCTAGGACCAACTCTCTTCATACTGTATATTAATGACCTCTGTGATTATATTAAGAGCAACTGCGTTCTTTACGCTGATGATGTAAAGCTATTCCTCACCACTGACAATGCTGCTACCCTTCAAAAAGACCTCAACTATGTGTCAGAATGGTCAAACAAATGGTAACTTCAGATCTCAACAAATAAATGCTCTGTCTTGCATATTGGCAAAAAAATCAAAAAATAAAATACAAGCTAAATAGTGAAGACCTTGTTGATGACACAAACTTTATCAAGGACCTTGGAGTACTCATCTCAAATGATCTAAGTGCTAGAGCCCACTGTAACTACATAGCCAAAAAGGCATTAAGATTTTTCAACCTAAATCTGCGTAGCTTTTTCTCTGATACTATCACTCTACTAACTAGAGCATATAAAACATTTGCTAGACCTATACTTGAATACAGCTCATCAGTCTGGAATCTGCATTACATATTTGATATTAATACAATTGAGAAAGTCCAGAAATATTTTACGAGAAGGGTCCTCCACTCCTCTACTCATAGCAGAATACCGTATGCGACCAGACTTGAAATTCTAGGCAACCTAGAACTATGCCGCCTTTGATTAGATCTAAGTATAGTACATAAAATTATATATTGCAATATCCTACCTATCAATGAGTACTTCAGCTTTAACCAAAACAATACAAGAGCACAAAATAGACATAAATTAAAGATAAACCGCTCCAAACTTGATTGCAGGAAATACAACTTTAGCAACAGAGTAGTCAATACTCTACCTGACTCTGATTTCTTCCCCAAACCCCAAAATCTTCAACATTAGACTGTCTACTATTGACATCACCTCTTTCCTAAGAGGTCTGTAGGGGGTGTGCATAAACGCACCAAAACGTGCCTACCATCCCTGCTCTGTTGTTTCTATTTTTTCTTATTCGTATCCATGTCATGTATTTATAACCATGTTTATACTTATATCTGTTATCTAATAATTGTTTGACAAAATAAAATAAAATAATTCCCTGTTTCTTCTCTTCTCCAGATCCTCTGCCTCCCCCAGTGTTGAAACTGTGCCCTTCTTCTGGATCCCTGTCCATCCTGTGTTTGTCCAGTGAGGGCAATAATACCAAGAGGTTCCATTTCTCCCAGGATGGTGTGGAGAGGACCTCCAGCAATGAAGAGCCTCTGAGGAGCAGCAGAGATTCTGGGGTTCTCACTCTAAATGTGTCAGTAGTTTTCCTGTATGCCAAAGACAACAAAAGTATGCTATTTGCTTGCAGATATGAGGAAAACATATCTGGGCGCTGGATCATGTCTCCCTGGAGCCAGACAGTGAATATCACAGGTGGGCCTTTTCCAGAGGTGGAATCATCTGCAGCCTAAATGCAGAAGAAACACTTTGCAAAACTTGATTTAACTTTCCAAAGAAATCTGGCGGGATGAAATCTTCGGTCCGATCTAAGTGTAGTATATAAAATCATACATTGCAATGTCCTACCTGTCAATGAATACTTCAGCTTCAACCATAACAACACAAGAGCAAACAATAGATACAAACTCAAGGTTAATCGCACCAAACTCGATTGCAGGAAATACGACTTCAGCAACAGAGTGGTCAATATCTCGAATACTCTACCTGACTCTGGTTTCTTCCCCAAACCCCAAAAACTTTAAGCTTAGACTGTCTACTATTGACCTCACCCCTTTCCTAAGAGGCCTGTAGGGGGCGTGCATAAGCGCACCAACGTGCCTACCGTCCTTGTCTTATTGTTTCTTTTGTTTTTCTTATACGTACCCATTTCATGTATTCATAACTATGTATATACATATACCTATTATCTTGTAAGCTATTGATAAATTGACTAAATAAATAAATGATATATCTCCCCATTTTGCTTTGTAGATGTACCAGCCCCATTTGCCCCATCGGTGGACTATGCACTGCTGGTTCTCCTTGTGCCCTTCCTGGCAGCCCTACTGGTCTTCTGCTGGAGCAGGAAAAACAATGGTAGGCTTGGGAGTCCCTAATGCAAACCCTCAATCTCAATCATGTGACTAGAGAAGAACCTTTGTTGCAGAAGTGGATGAAGTAAGCCTCCAAGAGGTCCTGCTTCAAGACAGTGGAGGCTACTCTGATAGGCATGGGGGCTCTTCTTAATATCAATACCAGAATAGAGCCGGGAGGGACCTTGGAGGTCTTCTAGTCCAACCCCCTGTTTAAGCAGGAGATCCTATACTATTTCAGACAAGTGACTGTCTAATCTCTTCTTAAAAACCTCCACAACTTCTGGTGGCAAGCTATTCCACTGGTTAATTGTCCTCATTGTTAGGAAGCTGAACTTCAAGGTGCATCTTTGTTTGTAGTATGATGGAATAAATGATAGGAGGAGCAACTCATGTTTGTTTATTCCCCTCTTCCTTGTTTTGCATAGATCTGGAAGCATCAGGACAGCAGCGAAGATCTGATCCTAAAGAAGGGAAGCAGGAAGCCAGATTGAACAATCTCAGATCTGAAAATCTGGAGAGGGAGGATTTACAGGTGATCACTTCAAGGAATCTTTCATTTCTGGGCAGGACCGTTTATGAAGGATTTGAGGAATCCTGGGCAGTTCCAAATCTATTATGTATCACCCCAAATTTTCTGGTAGTGAAATTCTGATGGAATGATAGAACAACTTCCTGAGAACTCAAGGAGTTTGAAAGAGGAATCACTTCTGGAAGGAGAGAAGGACTTCCGTTTGCTAGATTATAAAAGCTGAAAAACAATTCTTGAGGGATAGCTTCATTTACATCCTGCCTTGAATGGCAGGGCCTAACATCCCTCTTATCTCCAGTAGGCTTCGACTCTACTAATATTTCGTTTTCCATTATTTTTCATAGAATAGAATAGAATAGAATAGAATAGAATAGAATAGAATAGAATAGAATAGAATAGAATAGAATAGAATAGAATAGAATAGAATACTTTATTGGCCAAGTGTGATTGGACACACAAGGAATTTGTCTTGGTGTAAATACTCTCAGTATACATAAAGAAGGAACATTCATTAAGAGTCAAGAATCATAATGTACAACACTTAATGATAGCCATAGGGTACAATCAACATCAAATCATGCTAAATATAATATAATAAATAAATAAATAAAATAAATATTAGGAAACAGACGATACAAGCAACAAAGTTATAGTCACAAGTGGGAGGGGATGGGTGATAAGGAGTGATGAGAAGATTATTTTTCATGAATTGTTGACTTCCAAACTAGGAAGGTTTGAGACCTTGTAGATAAACGCAATATGAAATTTTGTTTTTGTAAAGGGAAAGGTTCCCTTTGCTAGTCATTTCTCGCTCATCTTCGTTACAAAGTCGAAGAGCCAGCGCTGTCCGAAGACGTCACTGTGGTCATGTAGCCGTCATGACTAAACATTGAAGGCGCATGAAACGCTGTTACCTTCCCACCAAAGTGGTTCCCATTTTTCTATTTGCATTTTTACATGTTTTCAAACTGCTAGGTTGGCATAAGCTGGGACAAGAAATAGGAGCAAACTCCATTATGCGGAGCTAGGGGTTCGAACCGCTGAACTGCCAACCTTTCTGATCGATAAGCTCAGCATCTTAGCCACTGAGACACCGCACCCCTTTGTCTTTGAGAGCATCTTAAATATTAGAGATTCCTCCTCCCAGGTCACAAATAAATCAAAGTGGATGGCATCCTGGTAACAGTTTCTACAGGAGAGCATTTTGGATGACAGAAGATGGAGGATCTGGGTTGGGCCTTGTATGGTTGCCGTTTACACTTGTTTAATGGTGGTTAGGGTTTTGGGTGGGACACTGGAAGAGTCAACCTAGTTTCCATTTATAAACCCCTTCCAAAACAAAAGTGAGAAAGTCTCCTTTATGATGGATTCTGGTTGAATTTCAAGCTTGTCTTTTCCGGGCTTTCTAGGATTCAGAGCTCACCTATTCCTTGGTCAGGACGTCATCCATACTGATCCCTTTGGAACCTAGGACCGAGAATCGTCTGAAGACAAGGGGAGAATACCAAGTCATGTACAGTGAGGTCCAGGTTCACGCAACCAGCAGAACAGCCCCATGACTACCTCTCTCTAAAGGCCACATTCAGAAGACCAGCCTTTCAATCACCTGGGAGGGAGGGCTTGCTCTGGTTCTGTTGGGGGTATTTGGGAATAGACATGGTTGAAACTCTTGGAACGCGGATGGACTTCAACTCCCAGAATTCCTGACTGGCTGGGGAATTCTGGAAGTTGAAGTCCAGCCATCTTCAAGCTGGTAACATTGAGAAACATGGTGCCATGCCTTCAGGAGGCCACCAAAATGACTCAGAATTTAAGCCTTGACCTTTTGCTCTTCCTAACTAGTAGAAATATTGGCCTATTGTCCAGGTGCTGGACAGGAATTAACATCTGTCCTGTCTTCCATTTTTTGTGCTGAAAGAAACTTCCTATGTTGTCAAAGGAGAAACCAGTGGAGGTGATATAAATCCTGTCAAATAAATAAAAAATATTGTTGTTGTTCAGTTGCCAAATAGTGCCCGACTTTTCGTGACCTCATGAACCACAGCATGCAATGCCCCCTCAAATTTTGCCCAAATTCATGTTCATTCCATGATATCAATGATGCAATTCAAATTCCTCATCCTCTCCCATCGCCTTTTATTTTCCCCCCCATTGGGGGTCTTTCCCAATGAACCTTTTCTTCTCATTAGGTGGACAAACTATTTGAGCTTCAAAAAACATTTTAATAAGAGTTTTAAAAATATAGAGTGGCAGAATTTGGGGCCTGTTCCTTTGACTTCTCTAGCCAGCCTCTAGGGGCCTACCTGATTATAATCCCATTTCTGTATGAAAAAGTTATATTTAACTTTGCAGAAAAAGTCAAACAATCATAATAATTGTAACACTAATATTCAAAGCTGTGATTAACACTGATAAAATGTTTATTTTCCCCCTCATATCTCTATTTGGTACTTCAAGGCCCTTAAAATAATAGAATATTAAGCATCTATGTATATTATAGGAACACCATAATAGCATATTGTAGCAAAGCTGAGAAATTGGAGGAAATGTTTGTATGTATGTATGTATGTATGCATGTATGCATAACTCATATGCATGGTATGTGGATTCCTAAATCTCAGGTCAATCATATATCCATCCATCCATTCATCATCCAAACTCATGTCTGTCTGTCTGTCTGTCTAATCATTGATCCATCCATCTATCCATCCCTCTTATTTCCCTCCCTCCCTCTCATCTATTTATCATCTATCTACCTATCTTCATGCACCATTGAACCATCAAAAAAATTGAAGGATGAGAACAGACAAGTGGACCTAAGAAAAAGGAAAACTCATAGCTCTGAGAAAATATGATAGTATGGAGGGGTTATGAGCTAAGAGACTCAGCTAATATTCAAAGCAAAATGCCCGCAAGGGACCCATTCCCATGGCTTCAAACAAATATGGACAGAAACAGCCCAAGAAGGAAAGAGTCCTGGATCTTCCCTCCGACACGAGAGTCAGATGTGAAACCGGCCGAAGGATGAAGGCTCTCCTATGAGCTGGCAGATTGAAGAGAAATTTCAGCGTGGAAAGGGGCCTCTAAATGAGGCCTCAGGGCAGTTGTGTGATGTATTAGATCTATCCAGTATACAAAACAAGCTCTTGAAAGCTGTAATAAAAATATTCCCAGCAGGCTCAAGTCTGGATACGTCTGAGATTTGTAGAAGAGGATGGGGTCAAAGATTTCCCCAGTGGTGGGATTTAAATTATTTAACAACCGGTTCTCTGGCTGGTTATATAACTGTAAAAGACAGACCAGAAATAAAAGTTAAAATAAGCAAAAAAATAGTAAGAGAACACCTGTCTGCTCTTGATGAACACAAATCACCGGGGCCTGATGGATTACATCCCAGAGTTTTAAAGGAACTGGCAGAGGTCAACTCAGAACCACTGTACCATATCTTTCAAAAACCCTGGAGCACCGGGGAACTACCAGGGGACTGGAAAAGAGCTGATGTGGTTCCCATCTTCAAAAAAGGAAAAATAAACAGACCCAGGAAACTATAGACCTATCAGCCTAACATCAATACCTGGGAAGATACTGGAAAAGATAATAAAAAAACAGATCTGCCAACATCTATTTATTTATTTTATTTATGTATTTATTTTATTTATTTTGATTTGTCAATTGCTTACAAGATAATAGGTATAAGTATATACATAGTTATGAATACATTAAATGGGTACATATAAGAAAAACAAAAGAAACAATAGGACAGGGACGGTTGGCACATTGGTGCGCTTATGCACGTCCCCTACAGACCTCTTAGAAAAGGGATGAGATCAATAGTAGACAGTCTAAGCTTAAAGTTTTTGGGGTTTGGGGAAGAAACCACAGAGTCAGGTAAAATATTCCAGACATTGACCACTCTGTTGCTGAAGTCGTATTTCCTGCAATCAAATTTGGTGCAGTTAACCTTGAATTTGTATCCATTGTGTTGTTATGATTGAAGCTGAGTATTCATTGACAGGTAGGGCATTACAATGTATGATTTTATATAACATTAGAGTGAAGACAGTGTAATTTAAGGTTTTCTAGGTCTAGAATTTCAAGTCTGGGGGCATAAGATATTCTACACGAGTAGAGGAGTGAAGAACTCTTCTTGTGAAATATTTCTGGATTTTTTCAACTGTGTTAATATCAGATACGTAATGTGGGTTCCAGACTAATGAGCTGTATTCGAGTATTGGTCTAGCAAATGTTTTGTATGCTCTAGTTATTAGTGTAATATTACCTGAGAAAAAGCTACGCAAGATTAGGTTAACAACTCTTAATGCCTTTTTGGCTATGTAGTTACAGTGGGCTCTAGCACTTAGATCATTAGAGATGAGTACTCCAAGATCCTTGACAGAGTTTCGATCATCAACAAGGTCTTGACTATTCAGCCTGTATTTTATTTTCTGATTTTTTTTTGCCAATATGTAAGACAGAGCATTTATTTCTTGAGATTTGAAGTTGCCATTTGTTTGATAAATATTCAAGATCTTTTTGAAGGGTAGCAATATTGTCTGTGGTATTGAGCAGCTTTACATTATCAGCGAAGAGAACGCAGTTGCTCTTGATATGATCACAGAGGTCATTTATGTAGAGTATGAAGAGAGTTGGTCCTAGAACACTGCCTTGGGGGACATCACTGTTGATAGGTACAGAATTTGATAGGACATTCCCAATTTTGACCATTTGTTGTCTGTTTGACAGGAATGCTGCTATCCAGTTATGCAGTTGTCCAGAGATACCGTAAGATTTTAGTTTTAGGAGTAGTTTGTTGTGTGCCACTGAAGGCTTTACAGAAGTCTATGTAGATTGCGTCTATTGTTTTGCCCTGATCGAGTTGTGTAGCCTAGAAACAAATAAAGTAATAACTAGCAGTCAGCATGGTTTGTTAAGAACAGATCATGCCAAACCAATCTTATTTCATTCTTCAACATAGTGACTAAATTAGTAGACCAGCAAAATACTGTGGACATAATATATTTAGATTTCAGCAAGGCATTCAACAAAGTAGACCACAACCTACTTCTTAGTAAGCTAGAAAAAGGTGGAATAGATAGCACTACCACTAGATGGACTTACAAGGGCTGGCAAACCATACTCAACGAGTAGTCCTTAATGGGTCTAAGTCTACATGGAGGGAAGTAAGCAACGGGGTGCCACAAGGTTCTGCCTTAGGCCCAGTACTCTTCAATATCTTCATTAACGACTTAGATGAGGGAATAGAAGGGGAGCTTATCAAATCTGCAGATGATACTAAGCTGGCAGGAATAGCTAGCACCCAAAAAGATAGGCTTAAGATCCAGGTGGATGTTGACAGACTAGAACACTGGGCCATATCTAACAAAATGAAATTTAATGTAAAGTCCTACACTTAGGCAAGAAAAATTAGAGGTACACATATAGGCTGGGTGAAACCAGGTTCAATAGCAGTAACTGTGAGAGGATCTTGGAATCTTAGTGGACAACCAGCTAAATATGAGCCAGCCATGTGCAGCAGCAGCCAAAAAAGCTAATGCAATCCTAAGTTGTATTAACAGAGGGATACAATCAAGATCAAGGCAGGAGTGGGATTCTATCAGTTCTCATCTATGCGCTGGAACCAGTTGTTAACATTCTAAGCAGTTCGGAGAACCGGTGGTTAGAAGAAATTACTGGCCTAATCCTGTAAGGAAAGCAGAAAGGAAACACTCTGGTGTTGCTTACAGAAACTGCCTTTCTGTTAACCCTTATTACATTCTTGGCAGGACTAGACTTCCTGTCCCAGGATCTTCTCTCGAGTTTTTTTCCCCTCCTTTGCTGGTACTTTGCTTGTGTGGAGTGACCATTCAAAGTTACAATGGCACTGAAAAAAGTGACTTATGACCATTTTTCACACTTACGACTGTTGTAGAATCCCCATAGTCATGAGAGGCCAGGCGAGGAGATGCGTGCCTCGATGTGAGAGATATTGAATTGGCCACGCCCAGCCAATAACATGACCACCAAGCCATGTCCACCCAGTCACATGACCATCAAGCCATGCCCACAACCTAAGCCACACCCACAGAACCAGTTGTTAAAAATTTGAATCCGACCCCTAGATCAAGGGAAGTACTAATACAACTCTGTAAAGCCTTAATAAGACTACACCTAGAGTACTGCATCCAGTTTTGTTCATCACATTATAAAAAAGATGTTGCGACTCTAGAAAAAGTGCAGAGAAAAGCAATCAGGATGATTAGGGGACTGGAGGCTAAAATTTATTTTATTTTATTTTATTTTATTTTATTTTATTTTATTTTATTTTATTTTATTTTATTTTATTTTATTTTATTTTATTTTATTTTATTTTATTTTATTTTATTTTATTTTATTTTATTTTATTTTATTTTATTTATTTTGTCAATTGCTTACAAGATAATAGGTATAAGTAAAAACATCATTATGAATACGTGGATACATATAAGAAAAATAAAAAAGAAACAATAGGACAGGGACGGTAGGCCTGTTGGTGCGCTTATGCACGCCCCATACAATGAACGGTTGCAGGAACTGGGCCAGGCTAGTCTAGTAAAGAGAAGGACCAGAGGAGACATGATAGCGGTCTTCCAATATTTGAGGGGCTGCCACAGGAAGGAAGGGATCAAGCTATTTTCCAAAGTACCTGAAGGCCAGACAAGGTATAATGGATGGAAACTGAATAAGGAGAGATTCAACCTGGAAATAAGGAGAAACTTTCTGACAGTGAGAACAATCAACCAATGGAAAAGCTTATTTATTTATTTATTTATTTTATTTTATTAGTTTTCTATACCACCCCTCTCCCTACCGGGACTCGGGACGGTGTACAGCCAAAGTTAAAAAATGATATAAATACAATATTTAAAAAAACAATTAAAAAGATTAAATATAGTGGCTCCAAATAAAATTCAATCAAGAATATAAAAAATTAAAACCCATTAAAACCAAATTAACCCTATAAAACCCTAGGCCAGACCGGCTTGATGAAATAAGTATGTTTTCAACACGCGCCAGAACGAGCTTGCCCTCGGAAGTTGTGGGAGCGCCATCACTTGAGACCTTCAAGAAGAGATAGGACTGCCATTTGTCAGAAATGGTGTAGGGTCTCCCGCTTGGGCTAGATGACCTACAAGTTTCCTTTCAACTCTGATTATCTGTTATCTGTTTGCAAAAGGGTAGGCACGGCTGGGTGGTCCTGTGACTGGGTGGGTGTGGCCAATTCGACATCTCTCATCTCACCCAGCCCCGCCTCCCAGCCACTCACCTTGTTGCTTTCTTTTTTGTTTTTTAAACAACCTTAGGTTAAATACCTTCAGCAGCAATCGCTAACAAAAGTTCAGATTATGATTCTGAAACCCTTCAATTTAGGTAGGCCTCAAGCACTTGCTATCACAAGATGGAGAACCACAAAAAAGTTCTGCCCACAAAAAACATCGTCTTTGACCGCTGACACCAGAAGGCAGAGCAAGAGCTGCGGAAAGAATCCAGTAGGCCCAGGAGTCTGGAATACCTTTCCTCCCCCACCCCGCCCCTTCCACCTGCCCCACTCCCAAATTACAGTGAAAGTGAGGGGCAGGAAGTCTTGGCAGGCCTCGCGGGAGGGAGAAGAGGCAGTAAGAAGAGCTCCATCTCGCTGCACACGCCCCAATGAAAGGCAGCACCAGCCTGGCCGCTTCCCTTCCCCACCCTCACTGGCACTAGAAGCCGAGTGTCAGCAGGCAAGCAGGCTGGGCTGCGTGGGAGGCAGTTAAGGGAGGAAGACTCACCAGGCAGAGATCAGCCAGGCTGCAGGGCCGCAGCCGAGGAAACCCAAGAGCAGCAGCAGCTATGCCACAGATCTGACTGTAAGCACCGGTCAAGGTGGGCAGGGCTAGATAAGGAGAGAATCCCACCACTAGGATTCTCCAACACTGGAGGTTTTAAGAAGAGACTGGACAGCCATTTATCTGGAATGCTACAGGGCAGGGGTGGGATTCAAGTCTTGTTAACAACCGGGTCTGTGGGCGTGGCTTAATTGGTGGGCATGGCTTGGTGGTCATGTGACTGGCTGGGCATGGCCAACTCAACATCACTCACATCGAGGCACGCATCTCCTCGCCTGGCCTTTCATGACTGCGGGGATGCTGCAATAGTCGTCAGTGTGAAAAATGGTCGTAAGTCACTTTTTCAGTGCCATTGTAACTTTGAATGGTCACTCCACACAAGCAAAGTAACAGCAAAGGAGGAAAGAAAACTCCAGAAAGGTTCCTGGGACAGGAAGTCTAGTGCTGCCAAGAATGTAATAATAGTTAACAGAGAGGCAGTTTCTGTGAGCAACACCAGAATGTTTCCTTCCTGCCTTCCTTACAGGATTAGGCCAGTAATTTCTTTAACAACCGGTTATCCGAACTGCTTAGAATGTTAACAACCGGTTCTAGCGAATAGGTGAGAACTGGTAGAATCCCACCCCTGCTATAGGACCTCTTGCCTGAGCAGGGGGTTGGACTAGAAGACTTCCAAGGTCTCTTCCAGCTCTTTTCTGTGACATCAATCTATTTTATAAGGTCATGTCCATGTGGGCGGTGTTAAGTGAGTGGAAGAAGGGATGTTAGACACGCAATTTTTCCAGCAAACTACAGGTGGTTCTTGGTTTACAACCATTCGTTTAGTAACGATGAAGTTACAGCAGCACTGAAAAAAGTGACTTATGACCGCTGTTTCACACTTATGACCATTGCAGCATCCCAGGGATCAAAAGTTAGATGCTTGGCAATTGACTCACATTTATGACGGTTGCAGCGTCCCAGGCTCATGCAATCCCCTTTTGCGGCCTTCTGACAAGCAAAGTCGGTGGGGAAGCCAGATTCACTTAACAACAGTCTTCCTAACATAACAACTGCAGTGATTCACTTACCAACTGTGGGGAGAAAGGCTGTGAAATGGGCAAAACTCACTTAACCGCTGTCTTGCTGAAATTTTGGCCTCCGTTGCGGTCGTAAGTCGAGAACTGCCTGTAGCCTTAGTCACATGTGCCTGGATTATTTCACTTACTGTTCTTCTTCTTCCAGCAATAAAAGGCAAATGGAACCAGCAGGATTATCGAAAGAATCGCTATCCAGGCATCTCTCGCCACAGGATCTGAATCTTTGGTCCAAAATGGCTCAACAAAAGAAGAAAAGGGATGATTGAGTATTTCTTGCAGGAACATTTTAGCCTGCTCTGTCTTCAAGATTTAAATCCTATTCAATCGGTGATTGAAATAGATGCTGTGTCAAGTTCACACCTGGATTTTTCCTGAACTTCTCCATGGAGGTTACTTAGGAATCCCATGGAATCTCTCTGGCCTTTTTCCAGATCATACTTTGTCCTCCCTAATCTAACATTGGTGGTGGGATTTACTGGTGGTTTCACAGCCAAGAATTAAACACACCCAACCTTCCCCCAACTGGCTCACCTGAGACGTTCAGCCTCTGGCTCCAGGAAGACATGATCCATCGGTTGCTTCTCTTCTCTTCATAAGTGCAAGCAAATCCCCCATTGTGGGTGGAATTGTCACACAGGATTCTCAGAGAGCCACTTTGAAGAAGATCTCCAGGTTCGCTGGAATTCTTCGGAAGACACTCCTGGCTGGAGGTGATCTCCACCCCATCCTTATAGAAATGGAACTTCTTGGTGATACTTCCTTCAGCCGAGCAAAGGAGAAACAGGAAGTCCCCTTCCTTCGCCTTCTGGGACAAAGAGTCCAATTTTAGCACTGGGAGAGGAGGCATATCTGCAGGAAAGATTCACAAGGAGAAGGGAATCACCAAGGAACATCAAGAGCAATGAAGCAGTGAAGACTCCTTCCTTCTTCCTCTTTTAACCAGAAGCCAATTCATAAGCCCAGTGAAGAGAATTTGGCTCAGGAAAAGGGTGTCAGGTCGTCCAATTTGTGCTAAGTAGTCTGGGAAGTTTCTTTTTTGAATCAGAAGAGTAAATTTGGGTCAGGATTAGGCTTGGAGTAAAAATAATAAGAAAAAAAATTTTTTTTTCAGAAGGGATGAATGAGACTTTGATCAAGAAATAAAAATTCCTTCTTCCCTTTCTTGGTGGATATCAGATCCATTCTCTGCTGGAAAACCACCATACCCAGCTTTGTTTTATACTACTTTACATACACTTTGCTATATACTGCTGTGGTAAGACCACACTTGGAATCCTGCATCCAGTTTGGGTACAAAAGGTATAAAAAAGATTCTGGAAAGTGTCCAGAGAAGAGCAACAAAGGGGATTAGGGGACTGGAGGCTAAAACATATGAAGAATGGTTGCAGGAAGTGGGTATGGCTAGTATAGCGAAAAGAAGGACTAGGCGGGACATGATAGCAGTCTTCCAATATCTCAGGTCAACCTTTTCTCCAAAGAATCTGAAGGCAGGACAAGAAGCAAAGGATGGAAACTAATCAAGGAGAGAAGCAGCCTTTGGATTAAGGAGAAATTTCCTGACAGTAAGAACAATTCATCAGTGGAACTGCCTGTCTCCAGGAGCTGCAGGTGCTCTATCTGAGATTGGACAACCATTTGTCTGAAATGGTACAGAGTCTTCTGCTTTAGCAGGGGGTTGGACTACAAGACCTCCAAGGTCCCTTCCAATTCTGTTATTCTATTATTCTTTTTACTCTGTTCCCATTGTGATTGGTTAGTGAGGGCATATTCATGGTGGATTTTCAGTTTTTAAACAATGAATTCTAGCAATAAGGAACTCTCTTACTGACAACCAAGAACTGCCTGGAATTACTTTGCGAAGAAAAGGACAATTTTCCTCCAATGTGGGATTTTGACCAGCAGCTGCAAATAACCTTTTGAGTTTCATGTACATTCAGATGTGCTGTGCTGATATTCCAAGTATTTTTTGGATCACTTTTTTCCAAGATGGAAGCACCTGACTCATTTTTACAATGGAAAATGAAAAGTTGTGGCCAATCTCTGCCTGGAACCGAACATTTGAAGTTCATCCATTCTCCTTTAGAAAAATTCTATGTGGAGGAGACAAGTTGCTGGAGACGAATCTGTCCGTGAATCTGTGAGGGAGATAAAAACCATTTAGACCTTCTGTTAGACTCTGTTTGATTTCACAGGGATTCTAGCAAAAAACTAAGTTACTCACAGGGATGTTTGTGAATATGTACGTTTATTTGCGCTTGTCTACCTTCAAACACAGCAACAACGGCTATACCGGATAAAGTCAGTGCTCACATCACTCTCATCTCAGTGCTATTTAACATGTAGCCCCACCCCGTGCAACTAACTTACATCCGCCCTTCCAATTAATCCTACGCGCCTCCACCCCGAAATTCTAAACGCAACTAATTAACCAAGCATTATGTGTTTTACTATTCGAACCATGATTCAATCCCCCACAGGTTCCCCCAAATGAGCCTTCGTGTTGCGTGTCGGGAAATGAAAGGAGTTGGAGCGATAAACCTCCTCCTACCCCCATCTGCGTCATATGTCTGTGCCGATATGGGATAGAAGAGCCAAACCAGGATGGGGTCTGCATGAACAAAAAACATTCCCCCACCAATTCAACACGTTGGCAACAGCAGGGTCAGACATTTGTTCCCCAATCAGGATAATGTGTTGGGCTTCACTCCAGGGGATAAACCAGTAGGATCATCGAAGCCCGACAGGTGGCCCCCTGCACCATTGTTCCTTCTGTAACAGAAAGATCATTATTAGTAACATATATACATCTTACTTCATCCCTCTCACCCGCTTTGGTGATTTTTTTTATATGGAATTGTCTTCTTTGACGAGATGCAGATACATCTGTATGGGTATCCACAATGCATCTGCTAATGGATAACCGGTCCACTGAACTAAATATTGCAACACTCCATGTATATGGCGTGAATCGGGTATTTCATTGATTTCGTAATGTTTATCATGGACCAGTCCTGGACTATGCAATCTAGGTTCTTGTCGTGTCATATTTGCAGGCTTTAGAAGACTGATATGAAATATCGGGTGCACTCTTTTGAACCGAGAAGGAAATCGAAGTCCAACAGTAACAGGATTTATTACTCGTAGAACCTGAAATGGTCCAATGTATTTTTGACCTAGTTTTTTAGTAGCTAGTCCTAGGTGTACATATTTAGTCGATAGATATACCCAATCTCCAACGTAATATTGTGTTTTGTGGGGATCTTTTTTTATCGGCTTGGATTTTATATGCTTTTTGTGCTTTTTTCAAAGCGATTCGAACTGAGTCCCACTGCTTTCATACTTTGTCTGCCCAGGTAGTTGTAGTCTCTACATGTTTTTCTTGTTCATTACGAGTCCATTCAGGTATGGGTACAAATTCCATACCACTGACTATTTGGAAAGGGGAATGACCAGTACTACTATGTACCATAGTACGTTATTTCGGCATAAGGTATCAGTTCCACCTAATTACTTTGTTGGTAATTAACATAACAACAAAAGTATTGTTCAATAACAACGTTAGCTCTTTCAGCCGCTCCATTGGTAGCTGGGTGATACGCTGTACTTAGTCAGTGTGTTGAACCAATCAGATGTATTTTGAAGTGAACTGTACTCCACTATCGGATATTATTTTCCAAGGCACCCCATGTATTCGATAAATCTGTTGTATAAACAATTCGGCTAATTTCTTAGCTGATGGTATTCCTTTACATGGAACAAAATGTGTCTGTTTGGAGAATAGATCAATAACAGTCCATATCACCGTGTACACTTGGTTATTCGGTAAATCAACTATAAACCATTCCAATGTCTTGCCAGGGTTTTATCAGTTCAGATACTGTTTGTAGTAGTCCTGCTGGTTTTCCAATTTTAGTTTTATTTATTACACAGACAGGAAAGGAGTTCACATAATTCTCTGTATTTAATCTCATACCTGGCCACCAAAACTGTCATTTTGCTAAATGTAATGTTTTTAGAAACCCATAATGTCCTGTTTGTTTAACATCATGACATTTTTTTAATACAAATGATCTTAATATGTTCAGCACATATATTTTAGTTCCTCGCCATGCGATTCCATTTTTCATTTCTATTTGATTTTTATTAATAACCATTCATCCTCTGCTAACATTGTAGATAAGTTTGTTGTAAGTATTGTGGATCGTAAAGATTCTATCCTATTAGTAACTGATATCAGTGGTTGGATTATATTCTCGCACATACTATTATACTGAGGAAATCTCGGTAAGGCATCTGCCATAAAGTTTTTCCCTGATGGGACATATTTTAATGTGAGGTTAAATCTTTTAAAAGATATCACTCATTGAACTTGCTTTGGCGATAACCAATGTGGATTTTGGAGTGCTTCCAAATTTTTATGATCGGTCCACACCTCCAACAATTATGAATTTCCTTCTAGTAAGTGTCTCCAGGTAAGCAATGATCAGCCAACAGCAAAAGCTTCCTTCTCCCAAATTGCCTAATTACATTCCATTGGACTAAATTTCCTAGATGTATACGCATATGGTTGTAAATTACCTTCCTTATTCCTTTGCAGCAAAACAACTTCCACCGCTACATCTCTGGCATCTGCCTGAATGATAAATGGTAAAGTTTCATCGGGGTGTTTCAATACTGTTCCTTGTGCAAACAGATTTTTCAGGTTATTAAATGTGGAATAAACTGTCTATAAAAGTGTGCAAACCCCAAGAAACTCTGTAGTTGCTTTCTGGTTTTTGGAGTTTTCCATTTTAAAACCGCTTCTACTTTTTGGGGGTCCATTTTCACTCCTTGTTCTGAAATACAATATCCTAAATAATCTAATTGTTCAGTGTGAAATTCACATTTCGATAGTTTCACATGAAATTGGGCATCCAATAATTTTTTAAGCACCTGTCTGACTAATTTAATGTATTCTTGCTTAGAATCAGAATAAATAAAAATATTGTTTAAGTAAACTAAAACAAATGTTCATGTAGTACTTCATTTGTCAGTTGCATGAATACTGCTATAGCCTCTTGCAACCCAAATGGCATAACATTATAGTAGTAACTACCGAGAGGACAATTAAACATTGTTTTCCATTCATCCCCTTCTCAAATTCTTACTCAATAATAGGCTTCCCTTAAATCAAGTTTTGTAAATATATGCCCTTTGTCTAGTGTAGCTAGTAAGTCCTTCATTAATGGTAATGGATGCAATAGTTCTATACATATTTATTTATTTATTTATTTGATCATATTTCTATACCGCTCCCTCTCCGAAAAGGGACTCGGGGCGGTGTACAGCCTAGTAAATACATTAAAATACAAGAATACAAGATTAAATAGAGTTTAAAACCGAATTAAATATAAATATAGCTGCATCCCGAAAGTTTAAAAATGGAGTTAAAAATTTAAAAACCCTATTAACTTAAAACCCCTTTAACCCTTACTGGGCCAGGCCAGCCTGCTTAAAAAATAGGGTCTTAACTGCGTGCCGGAAGGAGAGGATATCTGTCATGGCTCGTATCTCCGGGGGGAGATCATTCCACAGGGAGGGTGCTCCCACAGAGAAAGCATGCACCCTCGGGGCCGCCAGCCGCCAGCGATCAGGTGGCGGTACCCCAAGTAGGGCGACCCTGTGGGAGCGTACTGGGCGGCGGGAGGTTGTTGATGGCAGCAGGCGGTCCTGTAAGTACCCAGGTCCCGAGCCATGGAGCACTTTAAATACCGTCAGTACCACCTTGAATCGAATCCGGAAGGCCACAGGAAGCCAGTGCAGCCTGCGGAGAAGTGGTGTTACGTGCGCGCCCCGAGGGGCGCCCACGATCACCCGCGCGGCTGCATTCTGAACTAACTGCAGCCTCCGGAGACTCTTCAAGGGGAGCCCCATGTAGAGAGCATTGCAATAATCCAAGCGGGAGATAACGAGGGCAGAAGTGACTGTGCAAAGTGCGCCCAGATCCAGAAAGGGCCGCAACTGGTAAATCAGACGAATCTGATGAAAAGCCCCCCTGGTGACGGCTGCAATATGTTCTTCCAAAGACAGCCGCACATCCAGGAGGACACCCAAGTTGCGTGCCCTTTCCACGGGGGTCAAAACCTCTCCCCCCACGGCCAGCGAAGGAATGAGCCGGCTGTATCTGGGCGCAGGAAACCACAGCCACTCGGTTTTGGCCGGGTTGAGACGAAGCCTGTTACGACCCATCCAACCCCGCACGGCCTCCAGGCACCGGGACATCACTTCGATGGCTTCGTTGGGGTGGCCCGGGGTGGAGATGTACAGCTGAGTATCATCAGCGTACTGATGGAACTCCACCCCAAAGCCACGGATAATCTCACCCAGCGGCTTTACATAAATGTTGAACAGAAGGGGCGAGAGCACCGACCCCTGAGGCACCCCACAAAGCAGGGGCCTTGGGGACGATCTCTGCCCCCCTGTCAACACAAATTGCGAGCGGTCGGAGAGGAAGGAGGAGAACCACCGCAACACGGTGCCTCCAACCCCCAACCCCTCCAACCGCTGCAATAAGATACTGTGGTCGACAGTATCAAAAGCCGCCGAGAGATCTAACAGGACCAGGACAGAGGAACAACCTCTGTCCCGAGCCCTCCAGAGATCATCAACCAACGCGACCAACGCCGTCTCCGTGCTGTGCCCGGGCCTGAAGCCCGATTGGAGGGGGTCAAGATAACTCGCTTCATCCAGGAAGCGGGGGAGCTGACGGGCCACCACACTCTCTACAACCTTCGCAACAAAGCGAAGGTTGGAGACAGGACGATAATTTGATAACAGTGCTGGGTCCAGGGACGGTTTCTTGAGGAGGGGCCGCACATATGGCATTCAACCCTCGACACTCCACACATAATCGCAGTCCACCATCTTTTTTTTCCTGAAATAATACTGGCACTGCCATATGAGACCTTCCTGGAGTGATAAATCCTCTTTTTAAATTTTTATCGATGCATACATTCGTGGTTTGGGTAATACCACTCCTAGGATCAATTTGATGGTGCAATCTGTAGGTCGATGGGGTGGTAAAACAATCAGTACCATCTTCCTTAAATACATCTGCTAAGTCCTCATACCCAATCAGATAGGCATTTTCAGTAGATTTTTTCCTCTTCCAACCACTTTGTATTATTTGATGGGTGAGGTGAGTCATCATCATCACAGGGTGGATTAGGACCCACGGATGTGCTGGTCTATCGCAATGAAAATATTTAAACCTTCTACTAGTATTTTGTGTCGATATTGTTCTAGGTTGTGGCTTATAAACTTTCGTGGTTGTATAAATCCTTCCAGCCTAGGTTTCAACCTACGTAAACCATCATCTAATTCTATTGCCACACGATACCAATCAGTCAATGTAGCATACGAACCTCTATATAGACAAGTCTGATGTAGTTTAGGGTCCAGTCCTTCTTTAAATATATGAATTAATAAACTCTCCAGCAATGAAGGGACTTTAGTAGCCACTCGTTGGAAATCAGTTACATAGTCTCGTGCCATTCTTCCTTTTTGTTTTACCGCTAACAAATCCTCTTCTGCTTTTTTATCTGCCAATATATCTTCAAATTGATTTCTTAATGCGTCCAAAAATCTTCCTATATCCCCCAATTTCTCCGCCCTATTACAATATATTACTATATTACAATATAGATCAGTGCCTATTTGTATGCTTCTCCCACTAGCACACCGGTAACGGCCACTACCATGGACCAATTTGAATGGTAACAATGGGAGTATACATCAAAATGGTTTAATACTTGGCTTAAGAAAACAGCTACTTTATTTGTATTCCCATCAAACGTGGCTGTTAAAGGAGGGGGGCCCAACTTCCCTTGTGCTGGACCTCCCCAACGGGCTCAATAATCCATTTCCCATGGATCTACTGATCAAGGTCTCCCAGGATAGTTATCTTCTTCCATGTTCCTATCCTCCATTCTTCTAGAACGTAAGTCCAATCTTTCCAGTCCTCTCCCGAGATCAGGTTCCTGAAGATGTAATGGACTGGATGCATATAAAGGGTCCTTTTCAGCCCTCTGACTTGAGGTCCCCCCTTTACTGTTTTTTTTTAAAGTCACCTCCCGGAATTGCATCCTTAACACTTCTAACGTATCACTTCCTCGGATTGCCCAATGACTTTCATCTGACCCACGCCATGTTTCACTTTCTAATCAATTGGACACTCCTTTTGCCTATATTCTTTCCCTTTTTCCTTCTTTAAATCATGCCCAGGGTCATTTAATCGCACCTTAGTTGTTTTTAGCTTTACCACCGGTACTACTGTAAATGGCACGTCCTCTCTATCCATTCCTACAGTCCGCTTTTCATTGCCTTCACCACCATCGTTTTCAGCCACTTCTTTGCCATCCTCCAACATCCATTCCAGATCTATGCCCTCTGCCATTATTCTCAATAAACTGGATTTTGAAAACAAAGGTGAGCGCTGACTTTCAGTTAGACTCCATTTGATTTCACAGGAATTCTAGCAATAAACTAAGTTACTCACAGGGATGTTTGAGAATGTATACGTTTATTTGCACTTGTCTTCCTTCAAACACGGCAACAACGGCTATACCGGATAAAGTCAGCGCTGAGATCATTCGCATCTCAGCGCTATTTGAAATGTAGCCCCACCCCATGCAACAAACTAACATCCACCCTTCCCATTAATCCTACATGCCTCCACCCCGCAATTTTAAATACAACTAATTAACCAAGCATTATGTGTTTTACTATTCGAACCATGATTGAATTCCCCCCCCCAGTTTCCCGCAAATGAGCCTTTGTGTTGCGTGTCGGGAAATGAGAGGAGTCGGAGTGATAAACCTCCTCCCACCCTCATCTGTTTTACATGTCCGTGCCAATATGGGATAGAAGAACCGAACCAGGATAGGGTCTGCATGAACGGAAAACATTCCCCCACCAATTCAATACGTTGGCAACGGCAGGATCAAATGTCCGTTCCCCAATCAGGATAATGTGTTGGGCTTCATTCCAGGAGATAAACCAGTAGAATCATTGAAGCCCAACACCTCCTTTTCATCCTCTTCTGGAATCCAATTTCCACTGACCTGTTTCAAAAATTTCTCTACACAGAGTTTAGAAACTAGTTGAAGACTTCTTAGAAATACAATCCTTGATTTGCAACTGTTTGTTCATTGATTGTTCGAAGTTACAACTGCACTAATAGCCATGTATGTATTTTTGTCCCATTTTTTTCCCCTTTGGGCACATCCATCACATACGGTAGTACGAACCCGGTATCTGATTGCATTTCCAACATTTGGTGAACATGTTTTTGAACATCTTTGCTCGCCTTGCTAGTGGCAAATGCCACCTGTAAAACATTTTATACAGGTTTTCCTTGTGCATAGTTGCCATAATCGCGTTTAATATATTTTTAATTGTATTTATAATGTATTTATATGTTTTTAGTAGGCTGTACACCGCCCCGAGTCCCTTTTTTGGGAGAGGGAGCGGTATAAAAATATGATAAAATAAATAAATAATAAATAAATTGTCGATTTATACTTTCTATCCCAAAGTTTTTGCCATTTATCTACTTCTGTAGCATATCCAAATTTTTTTGCTCATGCTATCATTGTTTCTTTCACTTGTTCATCTTCCATTTCAAGGCTCCATGAATAGCTATATATTTTCTTTATTAATTTTTCATCTGTTGCTAATAGTATCCAAATTAAGTTGTTGGTTCTTTATGCAAACCATTTATCTTTGCGTCTTTCTCATATCTCGATTGTATTTGTAAATATGGCCGCCATGCTAGATCCACCCTTTGGTTTTGTAATTCCTGTTTAATTTTAAGTTCCCCTTTCTCATTCAGAATATCTTTATTTGTTACAATTTTTCCCAAGTATACAACATTTGGATGTATCAGCGCTTTCATTGTGGATAGCCAGACTGGTATTTTCATGTAACTTTTTACTTTAACTTTTTCCCATAGTAAAAGTAGAGCATTCACTGAGGAGCCTCGGTGGCGCAGTGGTTAGAGTGCAGTACTGCAAGTAACTCCTATTGCAATTTGGCAGATCGAATCCCACGAGGCTCAAGGTTGACTCAGCCTTCCATCCTTCCGAGGTGGGTAAAATGAGTAACCCAGATTGTTGGGGGCAATATGCTGACCCTGTAAACCGCTTTGAGAGGGCTTTAAAGCACTATAAAGTAGTATATAAGTCTAAGTGCTATTGCTATTGCTATTCCCTACACAAAGTCCTTCAAAGTATCTATGTATTTTATTCTTTTTATATCACAGAAAGGCATGCCATCCCAACTGAAGATCATGTCCCTCCAGCAATAATAGTCTTCTATTTCTGAGATTTATCCATTCTTTCACCCAAGTTAGTGCAGAAGCCTGATAATAACGCTCCCAATCAGGCACACATGGTGTTCGTGCTTAAGGTAGGATTAAAATCCATCATCTCCTGGTGATTGGCCTAAAGTCACCCAGCTAGCTTTTATAGCTAAGATGAGTCTGGAATAATTGTTTCCTGGGGATTGGCCCAAGGTCACCTAGACAGCTTCTGGGCCTAAAGCGAGACTAGAATCACTGTCTCCTGGTGGTTGGCTCAGCTTCATGGCTAAGGCAGGACTAGAACTCTCTTTCTCCTGCTTTCTAGCCAAATTGGCTTTCTGGCAATGAAACATTATTCACATCAAACGAAACAGAGATCAGCGAATGCAAAAGGCAATGAGGTTCCGTTGTGCATTTATGTTTTTCTTTGGGTATTATAGTATTTTGTGTCAGGCACGAAAGACCAGTCCACAAGTGAAGGCCCAGTTTAGTTGGTTTATTAGTAATAACCTGTGCCAAGGAATCTTGTCTGCTAACAGTCAGCACTTGCTCAGTTAAATAAGGGTCAGCAGCACTCAAGGGAGGTTTGCTTGTGGCTATGTGGGGATTCTAGGCTGATAGCCTTTTCAACTCCCCCCTCCAGATTCTGCCATTCCTTTTCCTACATCTCAACCTCTCTCTCCTTTACAGGCAGCAACCATCCCAATCTAGCATTGTGTGGTGGCAGAGAAAGTCTGCACAAGCATTGGTCTTCCCTGCTCCCAGGGTCATCCACAAAAGAACTGAAAGAGAAAAGAAAGGAAAGTGGCTTAAATGGAATACAAAAAAAAAACAACCCTCAGATCTCTGTGCAAAACTGGTAGTTTCTATTTCCTTAACGGGCTTCTCCGAGTGTAGAAGAAAGAAGCAGAAGATAGTTGTTTTTTTTTTAAAGCAAAATGGAAGACTATGCAGCGAGACCTTGAAAATGGGACTAATAGCAAGTAAGTTTTGAGGGAAAAGAAGATTGGTTTTTCATTTCATTTAAATGGGACAGTTTTTAAAAGAAACACCCCGCCCTGACTTCAGAACTGAGATAAAAAATATTTTGATAACTCATACACTAAATTAACAGAACAGAAGAACAAAGTTGGAAGGGACCTTGGCGGTCTTCTAGTCCAACCCCCTGCTTAGGCAGGAAACCCCACCCCACTTCAGACATGAGAAAGAAAGAAAGAAAGAAAGAAAGAAAGAAAGAAAGAAAGAAAGAAAGAAAGGAAGGAAGGAAGGAAGGAAGGAAGGAAGGAAGGAAGGAAGGAAGGAAGGAAGGAAGGAAGGAAGGAAGGAAGGAAGGAAGGAAGGAAGGGTGACTGAACACCTGATGTGTTTGTGTGATGATGATGTTTGTCTGAATGGTAACCGGATGCTTTCAGCCAACTGTGGCTAGATAAACCAGGTTGGGTCAACATGTTAGAATAGAATAGCAGAGGTGGAAGGGACCTTGGAGGTCTTCTAGTCCAACCCCTTGCTCAGGAGTTTGGAAACCCTACCCCATTTCAGACAAATGGTTACTTAAAAACTTCCAATGTTTGAGAATTCACAATTTCTGGAGGCAAGTTGTTCCGCTGATTAATTGTCCTCCCTGTCAGGGAAATTCCCCCTTAGAAATTCCTGTGTCTTTCCTTGATTATCTTCCTCCCATTGCTTCTTATCCTGCTCTCAGGGCCTTTGAAGAATAGCTTGGCTCCCTCTTCTTTATGGCAGCCCCTGAGATATTGGAAGACGGCTATCTTGTCTTCACTAAACTATCCATACCCGGTTCCTGCAACCATTCTTCATATGTTTTAGCCTCCAGTCCCTAATCATATTTGTTGCTCTTCTCTGCACTCATATAAATTAGTCACTTTAAGAGACAACCACCTTTGATTCCTTATGCAATTAAATAAAAAGGAGGTCCATTTCCCCCAGTAATTTGTAATTTGTCTGAATTGGTCTGAAAAGATATAGGGTTTTCTGCTTGAACAGGGGGTGGACTAGAAGACCTCCAAGGCCCCTTCCAATTTTCTTATTCTGTATTCTGTAGGAGCAGAAAGTGGAAGTAGGAGGTTTCGACTCACAATACTATTCACTGCAAGAGACAGGATGGTGCCCTTGCATTGCGGGTGCTTCATCACTGGAGGTTTTCAAAAACAGACTGGACAACCGTTTGTCTGGCGGTGCTGGTATATTCGGACCCCTGCCTTGAGCAGGGTTTGGACTAGAAGACCTTGGAGGTATTTTCCAACTCTACGATTCTATGATTGAATAGAGAAAAGAGCCAATTCACTTCACTGAGCCCTACAATGCTGAAATTTATTTATTTATTTATTTACTTATTTTATTTGTCACATTCTTACAACATAATAGGTATAAATAAAACAAAGTTATGAATACATGGATACATATAAAAAAAATAAAATATAAAAGAAACAATAGGACGGGGACGGTAGGCACGTTGATGCGCTTATGCACGGCCCCTATAGACCTCTTAGGAAACGGTAAGGTCAATAGTAGACAGTCTAAGGTTAACGTTTTTGGGGTTTGGGGAAGAAACCACAGAGTCAGGTAGAGTATTGCAGACATTGACCACTCTGTTGCTGAAGTCGTATTTCCTGCAGTTAAGTTTGGTGCAATGAACCTTGAGTTTGTATCTATTGTTTGCACTTGTGTTCTTATGGTTGAAGCTGAAGTATTCATTGACAGTTGGACATTGCGATGTATGATTTTATATACTATACTTAGATCGGACCGAAGGCGGCGTAGTTCTTGGTTTTCAAGGTTTAGAATTTTGAGTCTGGTGGCATAAGGTATTCTGCAACGAGTAGAGGAGTGAAGAACTCTGCTTGTAAAATATTTCTGGACTTTCTCAACTGTGTTAATATCAGATACATAATGTGGGTTCCAGACTGATGAGCTGTATTCGAGTATTGGTCTAGCAAAGGTTTTGTATGCTCTAGTTATTAGTATAATATTACCAGAGAAAAAGCTACGTAAGATTAGGTTAACAACTCTTAGCGCCTTTTTGGCTATGTAGTTACAGTGGGCTCTGGCACTTAGGTCATTTGAGAGGAGTACTCCAAGATCCTTTACAGAGTTTGGGTCATCAACAAGGTCTTGACTATTCAGCCTGTATTTTGTTTTCTGATTTTTTTGCCAATATGTAGGACAGAGCATTTATTTATTGAGATTTGAAGTTGCCATTTATTTGACCATTCTTATACGTAGTCAAGGTCTTTTTGAAGGGTAGCAGTATTTTTTGTGGTGTTGAATAGCTTTACATCATCAGCGAAGAGAACGCAGTTCCTGTTAATATGATCAAAGAGGTCATTTATGTAGAGTTTGAAAAGAGTTGGTTCTAGAACACTGCCTTGGGGGACACCACTGTTGACAGGTATAGAATTTGATAGGACTCTCCCAATGTTGACCACTTGTTGTCTGTTTGACAGGAATGCTTCTATCCAGTTATGCAGGTGTTCAGAGATACCATAAGATTTTAGTTTTATGAGTAGTTTGTCATGTACCACTGAATCAAAGGCTTTGCAGAAGTCTATGTAGATTGCGTTTATTGCTTTGCCCTGATAGAGTTGTGTAGTCCATATGTTTTTGCAATGTAAGAGTTGCAAATTACATGATAGTTTTTTCCTAAAACCAAATTGTTTATTAGAGAGTAGGTTATTTGTTTCTATGCGGAGGATGATGGATTGGGTTAATAATTGATTCCATGACTTTACAGGTGACACAGCATAAAAGATTGGCCTATAATTTTCAAGTAGGCTGCAGTCTCCCTTTTTGAAGATGGTGGTGACTGTGGCTTGTGACCATAGTTTTGGAAAGGAGCTGGTCCTGAAAGATTTTTCAAAGATTATGTTTAGAGGTTCTGCTATGGCAGTGGATAGCTTTTTTAAGAAGTAGGAACATATTCCTTCCGGTCCAATAGATAGAGATGGTTTTAGATTATGTAGTGCTTTTTCAACATTGTCTTCTGTAAAATCGATATGTATTAGATCATTGTAGTTGTCTGTGGTTCGTCTAGGAAATACTGGGCATGATCCATTGCTGTTTACAAATACTGAGCTAAAGAATGTGTTAAAGAGGTTTGCTTTAATAGTGTCGTTATTGCAGTCTTTACCATTAGGTCCTTTCAGGGATGGGATGGACCTTGAGTCTTTTAGTTTGTTGTTTATAAAATTGTAGAAAGCACGGGTGGAATTGGTGTGTAGAAGGTTTTCTTCTTGTTTAATGTGATAATTGGTGCATTCAGTTTTTAACTGGTGGCATAAATTTTTGTATCGGCTTTTGAAGTTGGCAACATGACCAGATCTGTTTTTCCGCCAAAGCAATTTCTTTTTGGATTGAATCTTCCTTATTGTTTTGGGTAATTTGTTTTTTCTGGTTTTGGGAGTTGTTAATGGTATATATAGTTTGATGACTCTTTTGACTTCAAGTAAAAATATGTTGTAATGGTCTTCTATAGTATTGCATCCAGAGAATAGAAATTGCCAATCAAGGGATGACATTGGAAGATTATCTAGTCCAGCCTTCTACTAGCTGCAGGAAAATCAATCCAAGCATTTGTGAGAAGTGACTCTCTAGCCGCCTCCTCCTCCTCCTCCTCCTCCTTCTCCTCCTCCTCCTCCTCCTCCTCCTCCACACACCCCACTCCCTTCCAGCCCTGATGATGTTCCCTAGTCTGGTTTTGAAACATCTGCAAGAAAACAACTAAGCTTAGTGAGCACCAAGGACCCCACAGTCGTCATTGTCGTCTTCTTCTTCTTCTTCTTCTTCTTCTTCTTCTTCTTCTTCTTCTTCTTCTTCTTCTTCTTCTTCTTCTTCTTCTTCTTCTTCCTCCTCCTCCTCCTCTCCTTCTCCCTTTCTTCCTCCTCCTCCTCCTCCTCCTCCCCCCCTCCTTCTTCTTCCACCTGCTTAGACATTTCCAGATAAAGAATGACCAATTTGCTAAGGGTCAACATGATGAGCAGCACCAAGGATCTTGGTAGCTAATTTTGAAGATGCTTTGGGATATCAGCCAGGCAATCAAGTGTAGGTTAGTCTCATCTATTGTGTTCCCCTATGGTTAACAGAATAACAGAATTGGAAGGGACCCTGGAGGTCTTCTAGTCCAACCCCCTGCTCAAGCAGGAAACCCTTGGCCCTTTCAGACATCCAGTCTCTTCTAAAAATCCTCCAGTGATGGAGCACCCACAACTTCTGCAGGCAAGTCGTTCCTCTGGTTAATTGTTTTAATTGTCAGGAAGTTTCTCCTTAGTTCTAAGTTGCTTCTCTCTCCTTGATTAGCTTCCATTCATTGCTTCTTGTCCTGCCTTCAGGTGCTTTAGGAAATAGGTTGTGAAAGTTGGACCTTCAAAAAGCAAGGCAGGAACAAATCGACTGGCTTGAGCTGTGGGGCTGGAGAAGCTCCTGTGTATTCCTTGGAGAGCAAAGGCGACCAACACCCAAGAACGGCAGCACATAAATCCAGATAAGTCACTGGAAGGCAAAACCACAAAATTGCATCGCGCTTATTTTCTCTTTCTGGTGTTTCCTTGAAGACGTTTTGCTTCTCCTCCAAGAAGCTTCTTCAGTTCTTACTGGATGGTGGGGAACGGGAGGATTTGTACTCCTTGCAGTAGCTGGTCGTTTGCATTCTTTTAAAGAGTCATTGAGGCTACTTGCAGGTTTATCTGTGTCTTAGCAGTGCAAATGGTTCTTGCAGTCTGCAATTTTTCCTCTAGAAATCCATTGCTACTCCCACACCATTCAATGGGTGTTCATCCCAAATTGCATAGTTAAAAGTCTGTAGAGAGTCTCAGTCATCCAGTCCCAATTTGGAATTTATAGACAATTTCCAGATTGGAAGGGACCTTGTAGGTCATCTAGTCCACCTTTCGAATGGTGTGGGAGTATGAATGGATTTCCAGGGGGATTGCAGACTATAGGAACCATTTGCACCACTCAGGTGACCCTGAAGACACAGGTAAACCTCCAGGTGGCCTCAACAACCCTCTAAAAGGATGCAAATGACCAGCTATCTGCAAGGAGTATGAATCCTTCCATTCTCCATTGTTCAATCAGAGTTGGAGAAGCTTCTTGGAGGAGAAGTGAAATGTTTTCAAAAGAAAAACCAGAAATTCCAGTTGCCTCTTGAAAAAAAAGCACCTTTGAGTCACAGGAGAAAGCAGTTATGTTTGGAAGGGTTAGAGTAAAAGGGAAACCAGGCCACCAAAAACCACGCTGGCTAGACATTATCACAGCTAACACCATCCAGAGCATTGAAAAAGCCCAGATGTGGAGAAATCTGGGAATCGGCAAGAATCAGACTCGACTGTACGGCTAACACCATCAACCAACACCATTGATTGGTGGAACTGGGAGTTGAAGGTTGTGGGAGCTTCTGGAGGTGGAGGGTTGCTTTCCTTTTGAGCTGATGGAGAATCTTTGAAGCTGAGAATAAAAGAAACGGTGTCTTTTTTGTCAAATCTGGACCAATGGTCTTGTTTCTGGCTCTTCTTAAGCTCCGTGGTTTCACAGAAGACTTGACAATAGAACCTCTAGGACTGGGGGCGGCAACATGCCCTTGTGAGATAGCAGAAAAAGGTTTGCTGTGGTCAAGAAGGCTTCAAAGGCGAGCAGTGAGCTGGGTTGGTCTCGCTGGGCCTGCTCCGTGAAGAGGAGGCTGGTGGAAAGGTGTCAATGACGTGTTTCGTTTCCTGCCGATTGCTGAGGAGATGATGTTTGCAGGCCCAGGTTTTCATCTCTGGCTCAGACAGCAGAGTGGTGGCAAGTGCTGAGAAGATCCCAGCTCTGCACAATGGACCATCGGGTGGAGCATGGAAGCCACCCCTGGGAGGATGGATTGAAGGTGTCTCTCTTCTCTTGGGCTTCTCTCGTTCCCCTCACCAACTTCGTGGCTCTTTTCTTGATTCTTCCAATTTCTCTCCGGATCGTCCCGTGTGAATCTACCGCCCAAGGTAAACTTCATTTTTTTCCGCTTCTCCATTTTCTGTTTTTCTGAGATAAAAATGGGAGGAAGGATCTGGAAGTGAAGATTTTTCTTCCAAGAGGCAGAAGGGAAGAAATCCTCACCCTTATGGAGTGTGTGGTTAATATCAGAAGAATAGATAAAGGAGAGATCAAAGGGGCACGAGCGGAAAACTCTTCCAATTGTCCCTTTTTTCAGTTGTGAAAAGTGATCCTATGTTTTTTTTTATAAAATCCCTGTCCAGGACTCAGATAGTTTTGTAAACATTTGCTCATTTTAAGTGGCAAAGACGTGAAAAGACTGAAAGAGAAAATTTCTTAATAATGAGATTTAACTTCTTAGAAATGCTTTTTTTTTCTCAAAGGACTCTTTTCTTGTCCTCACTTCCTTTCCTGAACTTTTAGAAATTTTAAATTTTCTTCCCCGTGACAGCCCTTCAAATATTGGACGATGCTCTCATACCTCCCCTAGTCCTTCTCTTTGTTAGACTAGACAATTTTAATCTCTTCAATTGTTTATTGTACGGCTTAGCCTCCATTCCCCTAATTATCTTTTTTGCTCTTCTCTGCACTCTTTTTAGAGCCTCAACATCTTTTTGGTATCATGGTGACCAAAACTGGACTCAGTATTCTAGGCTGCATTAACAGAGGGATAGAATCAAGATCACGTTAAGTGTTAATACCACTTTTTAAGGCGACCGAATGTGGCATTCGGTCGCCATGATGTAAAAAGGATATTGAGATCTAGAAAGAGTGCAGAGAAGAGCCACAAAGATGATGAGGGGGCTCGAGGCTGAAAATATAAAGGTTGCTGGAATTGGGTATGTCTAATTTAATGAAAAGAAGGACTGGGGCGATATGATAGCAATCTTCCAATATTGAGGGGCTGCCTTAAAGAAGAGGGGGTCAAGCTATTCTGCAAAGCACTTGAGGGCAGGACAAGAAGCTGATCAAGAAACTAATCAAGGAGAGAAGAAACCTAGAACTAGAAGAAACCTAGAACTACTTGCAGGTTTATCTGTGTCTTAGCAGTGCAAATGGTTCTTGCAGTCTGCAATTTTTCCTCTAGAAATCCATTGCTACTCCCACACCATTCAATGGGTGTTCATCCCAAATTGCATAGTTAAAAGTCTGTAGAGAGTCTCAGTCATCCAGTCCCAATTTGGAATTTATAGACAATTTCCAGATTGGAAGGGACCTTGTAGGTCATCTAGTCCACCTTTCGAATGGTGTGGGAGTATGAATGGATTTCCAGGGGGATTGCAGACTATAGGAACCATTTGCACCACTCAGGTGACCCTGAAGACACAGGTAAACCTCCAGGTGGCCTCAACAACCCTCTAAAAGGATGCAAATGACCAGCTATCTGCAAGGAGTATGAATCCTTCCATTCTCCATTGTTCAATCAGAGTTGGAGAAGCTTCTTGGAGGAGAAGTGAAATGTTTTCAAAAGAAAAACCAGAAATTCCAGTTGCCTCTTGAAAAAAAAGCACCTTTGAGTCACAGGAGAAAGCAGTTATGTTTGGAAGGGTTAGAGTAAAAGGGAAACCAGGCCACCAAAAACCACGCTGGCTAGACATTATCACAGCTAACACCATCCAGAGCATTGAAAAAGCCCAGATGTGGAGAAATCTGGGAATCGGCAAGAATCAGACTCGACTGTACGGCTAACACCATCAACCAACACCATTGATTGGTGGAACTGGGAGTTGAAGGTTGTGGGAGCTTCTGGAGGTGGAGGGTTGCTTTCCTTTTGAGCTGATGGAGAATCTTTGAAGCTGAGAATAAAAGAAACGGTGTCTTTTTTGTCAAATCTGGACCAATGGTCTTGTTTCTGGCTCTTCTTAAGCTCCGTGGTTTCACAGAAGACTTGACAATAGAACCTCTAGGACTGGGGGCGGCAACATGCCCTTGTGAGATAGCAGAAAAAGGTTTGCTGTGGTCAAGAAGGCTTCAAAGGCGAGCAGTGAGCTGGGTTGGTCTCGCTGGGCCTGCTCCGTGAAGAGGAGGCTGGTGGAAAGGTGTCAATGACGTGTTTCGTTTCCTGCCGATTGCTGAGGAGATGATGTTTGCAGGCCCAGGTTTTCATCTCTGGCTCAGACAGCAGAGTGGTGGCAAGTGCTGAGAAGATCCCAGCTCTGCACAATGGACCATCGGGTGGAGCATGGAAGCCACCCCTGGGAGGATGGGTTGAAGGTGTCTCTCTTCTCTTGGGCTTCTCTCGTTCCCCTCACCAACTTCGTGGCTCTTTTCTTGATTCTTCCAATTTCTCTCCGGATCGTCCCGTGTGAATCTACCGCCCAAGGTAAACTTCATTTTTTTCCGCTTCTCCATTTTCTGTTTTTCTGAGATAAAAATGGGAGGAAGGATCTGGAAGTGAAGATTTTTCTTCCAAGAGGCAGAAGGGAAGAAATCCTCACCCTTATGGAGTGTGTGGTTAATATCAGAAGAATAGATAAAGGAGAGATCAAAGGGGCACGAGCGGAAAACTCTTCCAATTGTCCCTTTTTTCAGTTGTGAAAAGTGATCCTATGTTTTTTTTTATAAAATCCCTGTCCAGGACTCAGATAGTTTTGTAAACATTTGCTCATTTTAAGTGGCAAAGACGTGAAAAGACTGAAAGAGAAAATTTCTTAATAATGAGATTTAACTTCTTAGAAATGCTTTTTTTTTCTCAAAGGACTCTTTTCTTGTCCTCACTTCCTTTCCTGAACTTTTAGAAATTTTAAATTTTCTTCCCCGTGACAGCCCTTCAAATATTGGACGATGCTCTCATACCTCCCCTAGTCCTTCTCTTTGTTAGACTAGACAATTTTAATCTCTTCAATTGTTTATTGTACGGCTTAGCCTCCATTCCCCTAATTATCTTTTTTGCTCTTCTCTGCACTCTTTTTAGAGCCTCAACATCTTTTTGGTATCATGGTGACCAAAACTGGACTCAGTATTCTAGGCTGCATTAACAGAGGGATAGAATCAAGATCACGTTAAGTGTTAATACCACTTTTTAAGGCGACCGAATGTGGCATTCGGTCGCCATGATGTAAAAAGGATATTGAGATCTAGAAAGAGTGCAGAGAAGAGCCACAAAGATGATGAGGGGGCTCGAGGCTGAAAATATAAAGGTTGCTGGAATTGGGTATGTCTAATTTAATGAAAAGAAGGACTGGGGCGATATGATAGCAATCTTCCAATATTGAGGGGCTGCCTTAAAGAAGAGGGGGTCAAGCTATTCTGCAAAGCACTTGAGGGCAGGACAAGAAGCTGATCAAGAAACTAATCAAGGAGAGAAGAAACCTAGAACTAGAAGAAACCTAGAACTACTTGCAGGTTTATCTGTGTCTTAGCAGTGCAAATGGTTCTTGCAGTCTGCAATTTTTCCTCTAGAAATCCATTGCTACTCCCACACCATTCAATGGGTGTTCATCCCAAATTGCATAGTTAAAAGTCTGTAGAGAGTCTCAGTCATCCAGTCCCAATTTGGAATTTATAGACAATTTCCAGATTGGAAGGGACCTTGTAGGTCATCTAGTCCACCTTTCGAATGGTGTGGGAGTATGAATGGATTTCCAGGGGGATTGCAGACTATAGGAACCATTTGCACCACTCAGGTGACCCTGAAGACACAGGTAAACCTCCAGGTGGCCTCAACAACCCTCTAAAAGGATGCAAATGACCAGCTATCTGCAAGGAGTATGAATCCTTCCATTCTCCATTGTTCAATCAGAGTTGGAGAAGCTTCTTGGAGGAGAAGTGAAATGTTTTCAAAAGAAAAACCAGAAATTCCAGTTGCCTCTTGAAAAAAAAGCACCTTTGAGTCACAGGAGAAAGCAGTTATGTTTGGAAGGGTTAGAGTAAAAGGGAAACCAGGCCACCAAAAACCACGCTGGCTAGACATTATCACAGCTAACACCATCCAGAGCATTGAAAAAGCCCAGATGTGGAGAAATCTGGGAATCGGCAAGAATCAGACTCGACTGTACGGCTAACACCATCAACCAACACCATTGATTGGTGGAACTGGGAGTTGAAGGTTGTGGGAGCTTCTGGAGGTGGAGGGTTGCTTTCCTTTTGAGCTGATGGAGAATCTTTGAAGCTGAGAATAAAAGAAACGGTGTCTTTTTTGTCAAATCTGGACCAATGGTCTTGTTTCTGGCTCTTCTTAAGCTCCGTGGTTTCACAGAAGACTTGACAATAGAACCTCTAGGACTGGGGGCGGCAACATGCCCTTGTGAGATAGCAGAAAAAGGTTTGCTGTGGTCAAGAAGGCTTCAAAGGCGAGCAGTGAGCTGGGTTGGTCTCGCTGGGCCTGCTCCGTGAAGAGGAGGCTGGTGGAAAGGTGTCAATGACGTGTTTCGTTTCCTGCCGATTGCTGAGGAGATGATGTTTGCAGGCCCAGGTTTTCATCTCTGGCTCAGACAGCAGAGTGGTGGCAAGTGCTGAGAAGATCCCAGCTCTGCACAATGGACCATCGGGTGGAGCATGGAAGCCACCCCTGGGAGGATGGGTTGAAGGTGTCTCTCTTCTCTTGGGCTTCTCTCGTTCCCCTCACCAACTTCGTGGCTCTTTTCTTGATTCTTCCAATTTCTCTCCGGATCGTCCCGTGTGAATCTACCGCCCAAGGTAAACTTCATTTTTTTCCGCTTCTCCATTTTCTGTTTTTCTGAGATAAAAATGGGAGGAAGGATCTGGAAGTGAAGATTTTTCTTCCAAGAGGCAGAAGGGAAGAAATCCTCACCCTTATGGAGTGTGTGGTTAATATCAGAAGAATAGATAAAGGAGAGATCAAAGGGGCACGAGCGGAAAACTCTTCCAATTGTCCCTTTTTTCAGTTGTGAAAAGTGATCCTATGTTTTTTTTTATAAAATCCCTGTCCAGGACTCAGATAGTTTTGTAAACATTTGCTCATTTTAAGTGGCAAAGACGTGAAAAGACTGAAAGAGAAAATTTCTTAATAATGAGATTTAACTTCTTAGAAATGCTTTTTTTTTCTCAAAGGACTCTTTTCTTGTCCTCACTTCCTTTCCTGAACTTTTAGAAATTTTAAATTTTCTTCCCCGTGACAGCCCTTCAAATATTGGACGATGCTCTCATACCTCCCCTAGTCCTTCTCTTTGTTAGACTAGACAATTTTAATCTCTTCAATTGTTTATTGTACGGCTTAGCCTCCATTCCCCTAATTATCTTTTTTGCTCTTCTCTGCACTCTTTTTAGAGCCTCAACATCTTTTTGGTATCATGGTGACCAAAACTGGACTCAGTATTCTAGGCTGCATTAACAGAGGGATAGAATCAAGATCACGTTAAGTGTTAATACCACTTTTTAAGGCGACCGAATGTGGCATTCGGTCGCCATGATGTAAAAAGGATATTGAGATCTAGAAAGAGTGCAGAGAAGAGCCACAAAGATGATGAGGGGGCTCGAGGCTGAAAATATAAAGGTTGCTGGAATTGGGTATGTCTAATTTAATGAAAAGAAGGACTGGGGCGATATGATAGCAATCTTCCAATATTGAGGGGCTGCCTTAAAGAAGAGGGGGTCAAGCTATTCTGCAAAGCACTTGAGGGCAGGACAAGAAGCTGATCAAGAAACTAATCAAGGAGAGAAGAAACCTAGAACTAGAAGAAACCTAGAACTACTTGCAGGTTTATCTGTGTCTTAGCAGTGCAAATGGTTCTTGCAGTCTGCAATTTTTCCTCTAGAAATCCATTGCTACTCCCACACCATTCAATGGGTGTTCATCCCAAATTGCATAGTTAAAAGTCTGTAGAGAGTCTCAGTCATCCAGTCCCAATTTGGAATTTATAGACAATTTCCAGATTGGAAGGGACCTTGTAGGTCATCTAGTCCACCTTTCGAATGGTGTGGGAGTATGAATGGATTTCCAGGGGGATTGCAGACTATAGGAACCATTTGCACCACTCAGGTGACCCTGAAGACACAGGTAAACCTCCAGGTGGCCTCAACAACCCTCTAAAAGGATGCAAATGACCAGCTATCTGCAAGGAGTATGAATCCTTCCATTCTCCATTGTTCAATCAGAGTTGGAGAAGCTTCTTGGAGGAGAAGTGAAATGTTTTCAAAAGAAAAACCAGAAATTCCAGTTGCCTCTTGAAAAAAAAGCACCTTTGAGTCACAGGAGAAAGCAGTTATGTTTGGAAGGGTTAGAGTAAAAGGGAAACCAGGCCACCAAAAACCACGCTGGCTAGACATTATCACAGCTAACACCATCCAGAGCATTGAAAAAGCCCAGATGTGGAGAAATCTGGGAATCGGCAAGAATCAGACTCGACTGTACGGCTAACACCATCAACCAACACCATTGATTGGTGGAACTGGGAGTTGAAGGTTGTGGGAGCTTCTGGAGGTGGAGGGTTGCTTTCCTTTTGAGCTGATGGAGAATCTTTGAAGCTGAGAATAAAAGAAACGGTGTCTTTTTTGTCAAATCTGGACCAATGGTCTTGTTTCTGGCTCTTCTTAAGCTCCGTGGTTTCACAGAAGACTTGACAATAGAACCTCTAGGACTGGGGGCGGCAACATGCCCTTGTGAGATAGCAGAAAAAGGTTTGCTGTGGTCAAGAAGGCTTCAAAGGCGAGCAGTGAGCTGGGTTGGTCTCGCTGGGCCTGCTCCGTGAAGAGGAGGCTGGTGGAAAGGTGTCAATGACGTGTTTCGTTTCCTGCCGATTGCTGAGGAGATGATGTTTGCAGGCCCAGGTTTTCATCTCTGGCTCAGACAGCAGAGTGGTGGCAAGTGCTGAGAAGATCCCAGCTCTGCACAATGGACCATCGGGTGGAGCATGGAAGCCACCCCTGGGAGGATGGGTTGAAGGTGTCTCTCTTCTCTTGGGCTTCTCTCGTTCCCCTCACCAACTTCGTGGCTCTTTTCTTGATTCTTCCAATTTCTCTCCGGATCGTCCCGTGTGAATCTACCGCCCAAGGTAAACTTCATTTTTTTCCGCTTCTCCATTTTCTGTTTTTCTGAGATAAAAATGGGAGGAAGGATCTGGAAGTGAAGATTTTTCTTCCAAGAGGCAGAAGGGAAGAAATCCTCACCCTTATGGAGTGTGTGGTTAATATCAGAAGAATAGATAAAGGAGAGATCAAAGGGGCACGAGCGGAAAACTCTTCCAATTGTCCCTTTTTTCAGTTGTGAAAAGTGATCCTATGTTTTTTTTTATAAAATCCCTGTCCAGGACTCAGATAGTTTTGTAAACATTTGCTCATTTTAAGTGGCAAAGACGTGAAAAGACTGAAAGAGAAAATTTCTTAATAATGAGATTTAACTTCTTAGAAATGCTTTTTTTTTCTCAAAGGACTCTTTTCTTGTCCTCACTTCCTTTCCTGAACTTTTAGAAATTTTAAATTTTCTTCCCCGTGACAGCCCTTCAAATATTGGACGATGCTCTCATACCTCCCCTAGTCCTTCTCTTTGTTAGACTAGACAATTTTAATCTCTTCAATTGTTTATTGTACGGCTTAGCCTCCATTCCCCTAATTATCTTTTTTGCTCTTCTCTGCACTCTTTTTAGAGCCTCAACATCTTTTTGGTATCATGGTGACCAAAACTGGACTCAGTATTCTAGGCTGCATTAACAGAGGGATAGAATCAAGATCACGTTAAGTGTTAATACCACTTTTTAAGGCGACCGAATGTGGCATTCGGTCGCCATGATGTAAAAAGGATATTGAGATCTAGAAAGAGTGCAGAGAAGAGCCACAAAGATGATGAGGGGGCTCGAGGCTGAAAATATAAAGGTTGCTGGAATTGGGTATGTCTAATTTAATGAAAAGAAGGACTGGGGCGATATGATAGCAATCTTCCAATATTGAGGGGCTGCCTTAAAGAAGAGGGGGTCAAGCTATTCTGCAAAGCACTTGAGGGCAGGACAAGAAGCTGATCAAGAAACTAATCAAGGAGAGAAGAAACCTAGAACTAAGAAGAAATTTCCTGACAGAATAGTTAATCAGTGGAACAAATTATCTCCAGGAGTTGTGAATGCTCCAACATTGGAAGAGATTGGACAATCATTTGTCTGAAATGGTATACAGTTGCCTAAGCAGGGGGTTGGATTAGAAGACCTCCAAGGTCCCTTCCAGCTCTATTCTGATTGACATCAGTCTGTTTCATAAGGTCATATCAATTGGGTGAGTGAGTGGAGGAAGGAATGTTAGACATGCAATTTTTCCAGCAAACTACAGGTGGTTCTTCTCTTCTCTTCTCTTCTCTTCTCTTCTCTTCTCTTCTCTTCTCTTCTCTTCTCTTCTCTTCTCTTCTCTTCTCTTCTCTTCTCTTCTCTTCTCTTCTCTTCTCTTCTCTTCTCTTCTCTTCTCCTCTCCTCTCCTCTCCTCTCCTCTCCTCTCAGGAAGGCCAGATGGTGCAAAGTTCAGGGTTCAGGGCCGTATAAAGCGATAAAAATCACTTCTGGTGATCTTGAAACTATCTTTCTGTTGATGCAGCCTAAAACTGCATTGGACTTTTTGGCAGCTACAGAATGCTTTTGGCTCATACTTAAGTGTCTATCCACCAAGACACCTGCTTTTGAGCCAGGCACTACCTATTCAGTACCTATGCATTTGGTTTTTTTTCTAAGTCAATATGTTACACAAATGAACGTTTTGCTTCTGGAACTTCGCCTGAAGATTCTTGACCATAGATTCAGAACATTGAAAGATGTTCATTTTCCTTGTTCCAGTAATGGGCCCCCATTGCAAAGTTCTTCCTTTGCAGTGACAAAGCCACAATCGCCAACTTATGCAAGCATTTCCTGTGTCTTTGACATTTGTGGTCAGAGCTCTTTAGCTTCATGTGACAAGTGTCAATGTAGAACAATTGTAAAAATGGCTCTATTGAACAAATACATCAAAGATTCAGATGGACCTGCTCTGGCTAGGCTAATTCATGGCTTTTTTGCAAAAATCCTTTAATAAATAAATTAACAGGCCAGTCCACAGACGTGAATCTGCAGACAGAAGGAAGGATCTCTCTTATGCTGAATTTAGGTAGAGGGTTCCTGTTTCCCAGCAATATGATTGAGGTCTCCCTGAGATCCAATAGATGTTACAGAATCCCAGCTATCATGGGCCCTGTCCAATATAGGATGATGGGAATTGTAGTCCTGGCATACATGCAGAAAGACATAGCTCTCAACAGGCATGCATTGACTTGTATGGATTTTTGTTAAAGTATTGTTCATTGTAGATGGTAAAGAATTGTTCATTGTAGATGGTAGAGATGTAGAGATGGTAGAGATGTAGAGAACAATTCTCTAGATGTCAGATGCACACATAAGCCTCGATTTAATGACTATGGGAAACAGAGCCTATTGTTTTTACAGAATTGTGAGAAGATATGCTAGCCTGTGAGGAAAATACCCTGCATACGTTTCTCATCTATCAGGGGCTGGATGGGGAGCAACGGGTTGAAATTAAACACCTGGTAAGACCGAGTGGCTCTGGGTTTGAAGTTCTTTGGCCCAGGGAGAATTGCCATCTTAAAATCTTTACAAGATGTTTTACAGGTGGCATCTTCCACCAGCAAAGCTTTCCAAAATGTTTAAAAATATATCTCCAAATTGTTGGAAGTGCAAAGATGTATCAGGCACATTTTTTCACACATGGTGGACTTGCAATGCTGCTAAAATAATATTGGAGACTGATTCAAACATGGATGGAACAAATGGTGGGAGAATGTATTCCATTTAAACCTGAACTCTTAGGAATAATATCAGAAAAATATAAGAAGAAAATAATGTATCTAATAATACATGTATTGATGGCGGCTAGAAAAATATATACACAATACTGGAAAAATGAAATCATACCTCCAGAAACAGATAATAAGAAAAATTATGGCATGTGCAGATAGGATAGGTTAACTTTAAAATTAAAAGACAAAGGCGAATCTAAATACTATAAAACATGGAATAAATTTTATCAATGGTTATATAGGAGAAGACAAGGTCGAAACATTAGTAGTCATGATTGGATTAATTAGTAAATAGTATATCAAATAAAGTGATTATAAATGATGAAGTAAAATGTATATATGTATAACAAGGCTAAGTTGGATGTACTGTGTTGTATTCTCATAATTAAAATTAAAAAATAAAATAAAAAAAGAATTGCCACCTTTGGTCTTGGATGTGGTAGCGCTGCCCCAAACAGACCCTCTGAGGGTTCTCCTGAGCTCGCCACTTCTGGTGGCAATTGTGGCCAGGAGGGCCTTTGCACAACTGCAGGTTATGCACCAGTTACACCCTTTCCTGGACTGACAATCCCTACTCAAGGTCACTCACGCCCACGTCACTTTCCGTCTTGACTATTGCAATACGCTCTACAAGGTGCCGCCCTTGAAGAGCATCCGGAAGCTCCTGTTGGTGCAAAATGCAGCGGCCTGCGTGGTTTTGCGCAGACCCCGGTGTATGCACATGTTTCACCTCTCCTGCATTGGTTGCAGGTTTGCTTCCAGGTGCAATACAAGGTGCTGGTTGTCACCTTTAAAGCCCTTCATGGCTTGGGGCCAGGTGATCTGAGGAACGTCTCTTGCCAGTTACATCTATCCGACCCATCAGAGGCAGGGAATGCTGCAGGTCCCATCCCCGAGAGAGATACACCTGGTGGGACCCTGAGGAAGGGGCTTCTCCGTGGTGGCTCCCTCTCTCTGGAACATCATTCCCCCAGAGATTAGGATGGCCCCCAGTCTAACACTCTTCCGAAAGGCACTGAAGACCTGGCCCTGCCAGCAGGGCTGGGGAATGCAGAGCGGGGTGGAGCCCATTAAATGGCTCGTGGGATCTGCTGTCACTGGGGGGGATTCTTTTATTAGTTTTATTATTTTTTACATGTTTTTATATTTTTGTAAGCCGCCTTGAGTCGCCATGTGTGAATAGGTGGCAATATAAATCTACTAAACAAACAAATCTCATGAGCCAGGCTGAAGGTGGAGAATTGAATGTAGGAGCTCGGACCAGAGGCCTCTGCTATGCTCGAGATTGGTCTTAAGCCAGAATTTACTGATATAATTACTCTAGAGACAACCCTTAGGAACTAAGATCATAAAAGGTAATTTGTAAATAAGGGCAGCGGGTGATAGAATTAGAGTACTGGGAGATGTAGTCGGGGTGGAGATAATGTATTTATTATTATTATTATTATTACACAAAAATGACAGTATACATAGCAAACAAGATAACCATGCTGGGTTTCATATCACAAATCACTAGTCGAACACTTCCCAAGTGTTTAGGACTGCGTGATATATCAGCAGATTATGCGAGCAGATCCCAGTAAGATGCTTTCTGCAGCTGACCCATGGGGATCTTGTCAGCATCAATTGTTTTCAAGTGCTTGCCGAGGTCTTTAGGCACAGCCGATTACCATTGGAACCACCTGCACTGGTTTATGCCAGAGTTTCTGCAATTCGATCGTCAAGTCCTGATATCTGGTGAGTTTTTCAAGTTGTTTCTCATCGATTCTGTTGTCACCAGGTATGGCAATGTCGACAATCCACACCTTTTTCTTCTCCACAATCGTGATATCCGGGGTATTGTGTTCCAAAACTTTGTCGGTCTGTATTCGGAAGTCCATAGTAGTTTTGCACGCTCATTTTCGATCATTTTTTCAGGGTTATGATCCCACCAGTTCTTTGCTACAGGCAAATGGTAGTTGTGCCACAACTTATTATTATTATTATTATTATTGTTGTTGTTGTTGTTGTTGTTGTTGTTGTTAACATGCTCTGATGCTAAGGAGTTCTACTCTCCCTCACCCACCTGAACAGAAATCTGCTCCGAATGCAAAACACAAGCAGAGAATAGGAGTTTCAGTTTCAGAGCACCAAGCAGCTTTAGGACAGAACAGTTAAGCCACACCCAGGCTCCTTGCGGTCTTCTTCTTGCTCACACAGCAAATACCGCTTCAGTTTCCAAACAGATCTCAACTCTCTCACACTAACAGGATGCTAGCCAGATGAACACTGATGGATGCTGGTGGGCAGAGGCAGAATTTTTTCCTCCTTATTTTCCTTCCCAAAAACTAAGCCAACCACATAGTTTTGTAATGAAGCACGGGTATCCAGCTAGTAGAGAATATAAGCCAATCATATTGATGATTATACCCACTGCACCTGCGTGTGGGGGGGGGCACCCTCTTTGCAAAGTAGTAAATAAAATCACCGTTGTTTTCTTTTGGAATCTTTGGTTAGTGATGGTTTATTTCAAAACTAGACGATGAATCCCACATGACCATAATGGAGTGTGCTGTCGGGACTTTGAATCTGGGTTGTAAGTTGATTTTCTGGGGACTATTGTAACCTTGAACATTTACTAAAGAACTGGCTGTTAGTCAAAGACTACCTATAAAGATTTTGATTTGAGAAGAGATACTTTGGTTAGTATCGTAGTGGCCTAGGGATGGAGTTCTCGCCTCACAATCAGGAGGCTGATATTTCTCTCTCTGGGCACGATGAGAATATATCTGTTGAATAAAACTCCGCATTGGTGACAGGAAAGGCATCCGGCCAGGAAACACTCTGATAGGCTCCATTTAGTTGCCCAAACTCCACCCCGCAAGGGATTATGGGGTTGTTAAATGAAGATAATGATGAAGAGATATTTTTATTTATTTGTTTTATTTGGTCAAGTGCTTACAAGATAATAGGTATAAGTAAAAACATAGTTATGAATACATGGATGCATATAAGAAAAATTAAAAAAGAAACAATAGGACAGGGACGGTAGGCACGTTGGTGCGCTTATGCACACCCCCCACAGACCTCTTAAATAAGGGATGAGGTCAATAGTAGATAGTCTAAGGTTAACATTTTTGGGGTTTGGGGAAGAAACCACAGAGTCAGGTAGAGCATTCCAGACATTGACCATTCTGTTGCTGAAATCGTATTTCCTGCAATCAAGTTTGGTGCGATTAACCTTGAGTTTGTATATATTGTTTGCTCTTGTGTTGTTATGGTTAAAGCTGAAGTATTCATTGATAGGTAGGACATTGCAATGTATGATTTTATATACTATACTTAGATCGGACCGAAGGCGGCGTAGTTCAAGGTTTTCTAGGTCTAGAATTTGGAGCCTGGTGGCATAAGGTATTCTGCAATGAGTAGAGGAGTGGAGAACTCTTCTTGTGAAATATTTTTGGACTTGCTCAACTGTGCTAATATCAGATACGTAATGTGGGTTCCAGACTGATGAGCTGTATTCGAGTATTGGTCTAGCAAATGTTTTGTATGCTCTAGTTATTAGTGTGATATTATCAGAGAAAAAACTACGTAAGATTAGGTTAACAACTCTTAATGCCTTTTTGGCTATGTAGTTACAGTGGGCTCTAGTACTTAGATCATTAGAGATGAGTACTCCATCATTAGAGATGAGTACTTTACATTACATTACATTACATTATATTACTTTACATTAGAGATTATAATTTGGTTGTTTCTGACTACTTCTAGCCTATCAGTTTCTCTTGGATTCTTGCAACACAATTTTGCTTATAAGCTTGCATGGATTTTTATCGGATTCGTTTCAAATTTCGTTTGTTTCTCAGATTGGTCTACTCGCCGAGCAGCTCCCACCCTGTCCTGGTCACCTTCTCACCAAATTCTCGTAAAAGGGGAACAGGTCGAATTAAAATGTTTCCCACCAAAAGGACAGAAGGGAGAGAGTTACATCTTCGATAACATGAATGAAAAAGGTGAATGGAAGAAATATCACGAACAGATCGGAAATACTCTGCTGATTCCTGCATTGCGAATGGCTCCCAAAGCAACATTTTCTTGTTCTTACAAGGGGAGAAAGAGTGAAGGCAAAAGATCTCTGTCTGAAGAGAGTAATTGGGCTGAATTCACTGTCATGAGTAAGGAACTTTCTTCTACTTTAAAAAGTGTTTATATCAGGGTTTCTCCATCTTGCCGACTTTAAGCTGCATCAACTTCAATTCCCAGAATAGGGATTTTGTGATTTAAGGTCTACAAATTTTGTTTGTCAAGGTTGAGAAATACTGTTCACATTGTTAGAAAGATGCCTGAGGGATTCCCACAATATGAAATGTTTCAAAGAGACTCAATACTTGTGCTCATTAATTCATTAAATTAATTTTTTTAAATTGTTCATGAAATAAAAAAGGGACTGTAAAAGATGTTCAGTCAGACCAATTTGTTTTATGCCAGAAAGCTGAACGAAATCTGATACAGAGGGTCTTCGACTTATGACCACAACTGAGCCCCAAATATCTGTTGCTCAGTGAGAATTTGTTAAGTGAGTTTTGCTCCATTTTATGACATCTCTTGCCCCAGTTGTTAAGTGAATCACTGCAATTGATAAGTTAGTTACCCGATGGTTAAGTCAATCTGGCTTCCGCACTGGTTTTGCTTGTCAGAAGGTCGTAAAAGGGGATCACGGCTCCCTGGGATGCGACAACCGTCATAAATATGAGTGTAAATATGAAGGGCATCGTTCGGAACCCTGACAACGAGTCAGTTGCCAAGTATCTGAATTTTGATCATGGGAACGCTGCAAAGAGTGTAACTATGAGTCACTTTTTTCAGTGCTGTTATAATTTTGAACGGTCACTAAATGAAGTCGAGTACTACCTGTTTGCAGACTTTCACCATGTTGGAGCAGGGAGATTTTGGTGCTTCTTTACCAAGATTCTGCCTTCTTAGACTATCCCTGAGGAGTGAAGGTATATTGGTGATATTTCAGGGATATTTCTGCCCCGCTATTCAAGGCTGTGAAGCTGCCCAGCTTAGCTTTCCTCAACCTCCCTATTCCAAGGAGTATTTTCTGAGGAAAGAGAACCTGTCAACAACTCCTTTCTGTGTGAAGGAAAGGCCAACCGAGAACTCTGGTGCAGTTAGATGAGTTGGTGGGTGCCAGTCAAGATAATCCTGGGACTGCCTGAAGGACGTTTGATTATTATTACCTTACAACATGTGTACAATGAGATTGGCTGATCCTCCCTTCGTGTACACACACCCCTCCCCAACACAACTCACAGTAAGGACAGAAGTCCATAACCCAGTGAATCTTACTAACAAACACAAACACAATCTTATTACACCTTGTGAACTTATTGCACAACACGCTGGCCCTGCAAGTCTGTCTTACTTATGTTGACATGAAGATATTATCCATTCAGGAGTCTGATAGCCCACAGGTAGAAACTGTTCTTCAGCCTGTTGATGCGGCTGGCTATGCTTCTATATCTTCTACCCGATGGTAGGAGAGTGAATAAGTACTGACCAGGGTGTGAGTCGTCACTGAGGATTTTCCTCACTCTTCTAAGGCAGCGAGCTTTAGCAAGGTCATCTAGTGGTATCAGGGAACAGCCCACAATATTTTGTGTTGTGCTCACCACCCTCTGTGATGTCCGTAACAATCAGCTCTTTTCCCTCTCTGGGTCTATCTAGAACCTCTACCAGCTCCCAGCCTTTCTCCAGATCCTCTAGAACCCCTGTATCTGGTTGGGGAGAACGTTGTCCTCTGGTGCTCACTTCCCAACACCACCCCTCAAGTCTGGAGACGCTACGAGTTTTTCTACATAAGGGAAAACAAGGAGGAGCTCTCTAAAAAGGATTTGGATTGGCATAAAGGTAACAACTCCCTGGTCCTCACAGCCACAAGGAAGGATTCTGGATCATATAAATGCCGGTACCTAGAATGGAAATATGAGAGAAACATCCCTTCCGAATGGAGTCGTCTGGTCTCAATTGTGGTGAGAGGTGTGGATTTTTTTTCTCTCTTCATTTTGAAAATGTGGATTTCTATAACTGGGGCTTTATTTATTTACAGATTGCATAGGAAAAAATTTTTTCTGAGGTAATCACAAAAAGGTCTCCCCCCTGAAGCAAGGATTAGGCAGGCAAAATCAAAGATATAAGTAAAAATTAGACAAGACCAGGCTCAAAAACAGTCATGGTGAGATGGACCTCAGAGTCCTAGTGGACCAGAGGTGGCATTCAGCAGGTTCTGACCAGATCTGGAGAACCGGTAGCAGAAATTTTGAGTAGTTTGCGAACACCACCTCTGACTGGAGATTTTATAGTATCCTTCCTTTGCCATGCCCACCATGTCACACCCACAGAACCGGTAGTAAAAATTTTGGATCCCACCACTGTAGTGGATGATTATTTAAACATGAGCCAGCCAATCATGAGCCAGACAAAAAAGCGAATGCAATTCTTGGTTGTATAAACAGAAGCATAGAATCAAAATCACATGCAGTATTGCTTTATAAAGCCTTAGTAAGGCCACACCTGGAATACTCCATCCAACTCTGGTCACCACATTACAAAAAAAGATGTTGAGACTTTGGAAAAATGTGCAGAAAAGACCAACTAAGATGATTAAAGGTCTGGAGACAAAAACATGCGGAGAATGGTTGCAGGAATTGGGTCTGGCCAGTCTAGAGGTAATAAGGATTAGGGGGAGGGACATGATATCAGTCTTCCAATATTTGAGGAGCTGCCCCACAGAAGAGGGGGGGGGTAAACTTATTTAGCAAAGACCCTGAAGGCAGGACAAGAAACAATGGATGGAAACTGATCAAGGAGAGAAACAACCTGGAATTAAGGAGAAACTTCCTAATAATGGAGGTTTTTAAGAAGAGACTGGGCAGCCATTTGTCTGAAATGCTATAGGGTCTCCTGCTTGATCAGGGGGTTGGACTAGATGACCTTCAAGGTACCTTCCAGCTCTGTTCTGATTGATTGACAGTGGAGTCAAAGCACCTCCAAGCTAATTCCCATTTCTTCTCTTCTCCAGATCCTCTGCCTCCCCCAGTGTTGAAGCTGCACCCTTCTTCTGGATCCCAGTCCATCCTCTGTTTGTCCAGTGAGGGCAATAATACCAAGAGGTTCCATTTCTCCCAGGATGGTGTGGAGAGGACCTCCAGCAATGAAGAGCCGCTGAGGAGCAGCAGAGATTCTGGGGTTCTCACTCTAAATATGTCAGCAGCTTTCCTGTATGCTAAAGACAACAAAAGGATGCGATTTGCTTGCAGATATGAGGAAAACGTGACTGGACGCTGGATCATGTCTGCCTGGAGCCAGACAGTGAATATCACAGGTGGGCCTTTTCCAGAGGTGGAATCATCTGCAACCTAAATGCAGAAGGAAAATTTTACAAAACTTGATTTAACTTTCCAAAGAAATCTCGCGGAATGAAATCTTCGGTCCGATCTAAGTGTAGTATATAAAATCATACATTGCAACGTCCTACCTGTCAATGAATACTTCAGCTTCAACCATAACAACACAAGAGCAAACAACAGATACAAACTCAAGGTTAATCGCACCAAACTTGACTGCAGGAAATTCGACTTCAGCAACAGAGTGGTCAATGTCTGGAATACTCTATCTGACTCTGTGGTTTCTTCCCCAAACCCCAAAAACTTTAACCTTAGACTGTCTACTATTGACCTCACGTCTTTCCTAAGAGGTCAGTAGAGGACGTGCATAAGCGCACCAATGTGCCTACCATCCTTGTCCTATTGTTTCTTTTCATTTTTCTTATATGTACCCATTTCATGTATTCATAACTATGTATATACTTACACCTATTATCTTGTAAGCGATTGATAAATTGACAAAATAAATAAATAAATGATATTTCTCCCCCTTTTGCTTTGTAGATGTACCAGCCCCATTTGCCCTATCGGTGGACTATGCACTGCTGGTTCTCCTTCTGCCCTTCCTGGCAGCCCTACTGGTCTTCTGCTGGAGCAGGAAAAACAATGGTAGGCTTGGGAGTCCCTAATGCAAACCCTCAATCTCAATCATGTGACTAGAGAAGAACCTTTGTTGCAGAAGTGGATGAAGTAAGCCTCCAAGAGGTCCTGCTTCAAGACAATGGAGGCTACTCTGATAGGCATGGTGGCCCTTCTTAATATCAATATCAGAATAGAGCTGGGAGGGACCTTGGAGGTCTTCTAGTCCAACCCCCTGCTTAAGCAGGAGATCCTATACTATTTCAGACAAGTGACTGTCCAATCTCTTCTTAAAAACCTCCACAACTTCTGGTGGCAAGCTATTCCACTGGTTAATTGTCCTCATTGTTAGGAAGCTGAACTTCAAGGTGCATCTTTGTTTGTAGTATGATGGAATAAATGATAGGAGGAGCAATTCATGTTTGTTTATTCCCCTCTTCCTTGTTTTGCATAGATCTGAAAGCATCAGGACAGCAGCGAAGATCTGATCCTAAAGAAGGGAAGCAGGAAGCCAGATTGAACAATCTCAGATCTGAAAATCTGGAGAGGGAGGATTTACAGGTAATCACTTCAAGGAATCTTTCATTTCTGTGCAGGACCGTTTATGAACGATTTGAGGAATCCTGGGCAGTTCCAAATCTATTATGTATCACCCCAAATTTTCTGGTAGTGAAATTCTGATAGAATGATAGAACAACTTCCTGAGAACTCAAGGAGTTTGAAAGAGGAATCACTTCTGGAAGGAGAGAAGGACTTCCGTTTGCTAGATTATAAAAGCCAAAAAACAATTCTTGAGGGATAGCTTCATTTACATCCTGCCTTGAATTGCAGGGCCTAACGTCCCTCTTATCTCCAGTAGTCTTCGACTCTACTAATATTTCATTTTCCATTATTTTTCATGAATTGTTGACTTCCAAACTAGGAAGGTTTGAGAGCTTGTAGATAAACGCAATATGAAATTTTGTTTTTGTAAAGGGAAAAGTTCCCTTTGCTAGTCATTTCTCGCTCATCTCCGTTACAAAGCCGAAGAGCCAGCGCTGTCCGAAGACGTCACCGTGGTCATGTAGCCATCATGACTAAATGTTGAAGGTGCACGGAACGCTGTTACCTTCCCACCAAAGTGGTTCCCATTTTTCTATTTGCATTTTTACATGTTTTCAAACTGCTAGGTTGGCATAAGCTGGGACAAGGAATGGGAGCTCACTCCATTATGCGGATCTAGGGGTTCGAACCGCTGAACTGCCAACCTTTCTGATCGATAAGCTCAGCATCTTAGCCACTGAGACACTGCACCCCTTTGTCTTTGAGAGCATCTTAAATATTAGAGATTCCTCCTCCCAGGTCACAAATAAATCAAAGTGGATGGCATCCTGGTAGCAGTTTCAACAGGAGAGCATTTTGGATGACAGAAGGTGGAGGATCTGGGTTGGGCCTTGTATGGTTGCCGTTTACACTTGTTTAATGGTGGTTAGGGTTTTGGGTGGGACACTGGAAGAGTCAACCTAGTTTCCATTTATAAACCCCTTCCAAAACAAAAGTGAGAAAGTCTCCTTTATGATGGATTCTGGTTGAATTTCAAGCTTGTCTTTTCCTGGCTTTCTAGGATTCAGAGCTCACCTATGCCTTGGTCAGGACGTCATCCATACTGATCCCTTTGGAACCTAGGACCGAGAATCGTCTGAAGACAAGGGGAGAATACCAAGTCATGTACAGCGAGGTCCAGGTTCACGCAACCAGCAGAACAGCCCCATGACTACCTCTCTCTAAAGACCACATTCAGAAGACCAGCCTTTCAATCACCTGGAATGGAGGGCTTGCTCTGATTCTGTTGGGGGTATTTGGGAATAGACATGGTTGAAACTCTTGGAACGCGGATGGACTTCAACTCCCAGAATTCCTGACTGGCTGGGGAATTCTGGAAGTTGAAGTCCAGCCATCTTCAAGCTGGTAACGTTGAGAAAATTGGGGCCATGCCTTCAGGAGGCCACCAAAATGACCCAGAATTTAAGCCTTGACCTTTTGCTCTTCCTAGCTAGTAGAAATATTGGTCTATTGTCCAGGTGCTGGACAGGAATTAACATCTGTCCTGTCTTCCATTTTTTGCACTGAAAGAAACTTCCTGTCTTTGTTGTTGAAGGAGAAACCAGTGGAGCTGATACAAATCCTGTCAAATAAATAAAAAATATTGTTGTTGTTCAGTTGCCGAATTGTGCCCGACTTTTCGTGACCCCATGGACCACAGTATGCAAGGCCCCCTCAAATTTTGCCCAAATTCATGTTCATTCCATGATATCAATGACGCAATTCGAATTCCTCATCCTCTCCCATCGCCTTTTATTTTCCCACCATTCTTTCCCAATGAATCTTTTCTTCTCATTAGGTGGACAAACTATTTGAGCTTCAAAAAACATTTTAATAAGAGTTTTAAAAATATAGAGTGGCAGAATTTGAGGCCTGTTCCTTTGACTTCTCTAGCCAGCCTCTAGGGGCCTACCTGATTATAATCCCATTTCTGTATGAAAAAGTTATATTTAACTTTGCAGAAAAAAGTCAAACAATCAGAATAATTGTAACACTAATATTCGAAGCTGTGATTAACACTGATAAAATGTTTATTTTCCCCCTCATATCTCTATTTGGTACTTCAAGGCCCTTAAAATAATAGAATATTAAGCATCTATGTATATTATAGGAACATCATAATAGCATATTGTAGCAAAGCTGAGAAATTGGAGGAAATGTTTGTATGTATGTATATATGATGCATGTATGTGTAACTCATATGCATGGTATGTGGCTTCCTAAATCTCAGGTCAATCATATATCCATCCATCCATCCATCCATCCATCATCCAAACTCATGTCTGTCTGTCTGTCTGTCTAATCATTGATCCATCCATCTATCCATCCCTCTTATTTCCCTCCCTCCCTCTCATCTATATCTATTTATCATCTATCTACCTATCTCCATGCACCATCAAACCATCAAAAAAATTGAAGGAGGAGAAAAGGCAACCTATGAAAAGGAAAACTCATAGCTCTGAGAAAATATGATAGTACGGAGGGGTTATGAGTTAAGAGACTCAGCTAATATTCAAAGCAAAATGCCCGCAAGGGACCCATTCCCATGGCTTCAAACAAATATGGACAGAAACAGCCCAACAAGGAAAGGTATTCTTCAAGGAGTAGAGCAATGGAGAACTCTTCTTGTGAAATATTTCTGAACTTTCTCAACTGTGCTAATATCAGATACGTAATGTGGGTTCCAGACTAATGAACTGTATTCTCACAACTGGCTGACAAACTGTACTCAACTTTGAGTAGTCCTTAATGGGTCTATGTCTACATGGAGGGAAGTAAGCAGTGGGGTGCCACAATGTTCTGTCTTAGGCCCAGTACTCTTCAATATCTTCATTAACAACTTAGATGAGGGAATAGAAGGGGAACTTACCAAATCTGTAGATGATACTAAGCTGGCAGGAATAGTTAACACCGAAAAAGATAGGCTCAAGATCCAGGTGGATGTTGACAGACTAGAACACTGGGCCATATCTAACAAAATGAAATTCAATGTAAAGTCCTACACTTAGGCAAGAAAAATCAGAGGTACACATATAGACTGGGTGAAACCAGGCTCAATAGCAGTAACTGTGAGAGGAATCTCGGAGTCTGAATGGACAACCAGGTAAATATGAGCCAGCAGTGTGCAGCAGCAGCCAAAAAAGCTAATGCAATCCTAAGTTTTATTAACAGAGGGATACAATCAAGATCAAGGCAGGGGTGGGATTCTACCAGTTCTCACCTATTCGCTAGAATCAGTTGTTAACAATCTAAGCAGTTTGGAGAACCGGTTGTTAGAAGAAATTACTGCCCTAATCCTGTAAGGAAGGCAGAAAGGAAACATTCTGGTGTTGCTTACAGTAACTGCCTCTCTGTTAACCCTTATTACATTCTTGGCAGGACTTGACTTCCTGTCTCAGGAACTTTTCTGGAGTTTTTTTCCCTTCCTTTGCTGTACTTGCTTGTGTGGAGGGACCATTCAAAGTTACAATGGCACTGAAAAAATTGACTTATGACCATTTGTCACACTTACGTCTGTTGCAGCATCCCCACAGTCATGAGAGGCCAGGCGAGGAGATGCGTGCCTCGATGTGAGTGATATTGAATTGGCCACGCCAAGAATTTAATAAGGATTAACGGAGAGGCAGTTTCTGTAAGCAACACCAGAATGTTTCCTTCCTACTTTCCTTACAGGATTAGGCCAGTAATTTCTTATAACAACCGGTTCTCCGAACTGCTTAGAATGTTAACAACTGGTTCTAGCAAATAGGTGAGAACTGGTAGAATCCCACCCCTGCTATAAGGTCTCCTGCTGGAGCAGGGGGTTGGACTAGAAGACTTCCAAGGTCCCTTCCAGCTCTTTTCTGTGACATCAATCTATTTTATAAGGTCATATCAACGGGGAGGGGGGGAGGTTGAGTGAGTGGAGGAAGGGATGTTAGACGCGCAATTTTCCCAGCAAACTACAGGTGGTTCTTGGTTTACAACCATTCGTTTAGTAACGATGAAGTTACAACAGCACTGAACAAAGTGACTTATGACTGCTGTTTCACACTTATGACCATTGCAGCATCCCAGGGATCAAAATTCAGATGTTTGGCAACCGACTCACATTTATGACGGTTGCAGTGTCCCGGGCTCATGTAATCCCCTTTTGCGGCCTTCTGACAAGCAAAGTCAATGGGGAAGCCAGATTCACTTAACAACAGTCTTCCTAGCATAACAACTGCAGTGATTCACTTACCAACTGTGGGGAGAAAGGCTGTGAAATGGGCAAAACTCACTTAACCGCTGTCTTGCTTAGCAACTGAAATTTTGGCCTCCGTTGCAGTCGTAAGTTGAGAACTGCATATCTCCCCACAGGATCTGAATCTTTGGTCCAAAATGGCTCAACAAAGGAAGAAAAGGGATGATTGAGTATTTCTTGCAAGAACATCTTAGCCTGCTCTGTCTTCAAGATTTAAATCCTATTAAATTGGCGATTGAAATAGACTCTGTGTCAAGTTCACACCTGGATTTTTCCTGAACTTCTCCGTGGAGGTTACTTAGGAATCCCATGGAATCTCTCTGGCCTTTTTCCAGATCATACTTTGTCCTCCCTTATCTAATCTTGATGGTGGGATTTACTGGTGGTCTCACAGCCAAGAATTAAACACACCCAACCTTCCCCCAACTGGCTCACCTGAGACGTTCAGCCTCTGGCACCAGGAATACATGATCCATCGGTTGCTTCTCTTCTCTTCATAAGTGCAAGCAAATCCCCCATTGTGGGTGGAATTGTCACACAGGATTCTCAGAGAGCCACTTTGAAGAAGATCTCCAGGTTCGCTGGAATTCTTTGGAAGACACTCCTGGCTGGAGGTGATCTCCACCCCATCCTTGTAGAAATGGAACTTCTTCTTGGTGATGCTTCCTTCAGCCAAGCAAAGGAGAAACAGGAAATCCCCTTCCTTCACTCTCTGGGACAAAGGGTCCAATTTTAGCACTGGGGGAGGAGGCATATCTGCAGGCAAGATTCACAAAGAGAAGAGGATCACCAAGGAACATCAAGAGCAATGAAGCAGTGAAGAGTCCTTCCTCCTTCCTCTTTTAACCAGAAGCCAATTCATAAGCCCAGTAAAGAGAATTTGACTCAGGAAAAGGGTATCAGGTCATCCAATTTATCCTAAGTAGTCTGAGAAGTTTCTTTTTTGAATCAGAAGAGTAAATCTGGATCAGGATTAGGCTTGGAGTGAAAATAATAAAAAAAAATGCTGCTGTTTTTCAGAAGGGATGAATGAGACTTTGATCAAAAAATAAAAATTCCTTCTTCCCTTTCTTGGTGGATATCAGATCCATTCTCTGCTGGAAAACCACAATACCCAGCTTTGTTTTATACTACTTTACATACACTTTGCTATATACTGCTGCGGTAAGACCACACTTGGAATCCTGCATCCAGTTTGGGTACAAAATGGTACTAAAAGAGGTAAAGATTTTGAAAAGTGTCTGGAAAAGAGCAACAAAGGGGACTGGAGGCTAAAACATATGAAGAACGGTTGCAGGAACTGTGTATGGCTAGTCTAGTGAAAAGAAGGACTAGTGGGGACATGATAGCAGTCTTCCAATATCTCAGGGGCTGCCATGAAGAAGAAGAGGTCAACCTATTCTCCAAAGAATCTGAAGGCAGGACAAGAAGCAAAGGACGGAAACTAATCAAGGAGAGAAGCAGCCTTTGGATTAAGAAGAAATTTCCTGACAGTAAGAACAATTCATCAGTGGAACTGCCTGTCTCCAGAAGCTGCAGGTGCTCCATCTGAGATTGGACAACCATTTGTCTGAAATGGTACAGAGTCTTCTGCTTTAGCAGGGGGTTGGACTAGAAGACCTCCAAGGTCCCTTCCAATTCTGTTATTCTATTATTCTTTTTACTCTGTTCCCATTGTGATTGGTTAGTGATGGCATATTCATGGTACATTTTCAGTTCTTAAACAATGAATTCTAGCAATAAGGAACTCTCTTACCTACAACAAAGAACTCCCTGGAATTACTTTGCGGAGAAAAGGACAATTTTCCTTTTGACCAGCAGCTGCAAATAACGTTTTGAGATGTGCTGTGCTGATATTCCAAGTATTTCTTGGAGGACTTTTTTCCAGGCTGGAAGCACCTGACTCATTTTTACAATGGAAAATGAAAAGTTGTGGCCAATCTCTGCCTGGAACCGAACATTTGAAGTTCATCCATTCTCCTTTAGCAAAAATTCTGTGTGGAGGAGACAAGGACAGCCTTGAAGTTTCTGGAGACGAATCTGTCCATGAATCTGTGAGGGAGATAAAAACCATTTAGACCTTCTGTTAGACTCTTTGATTTCGCAGGAATTCTAGCAATAAACTAAGTTACTCACAGGGATGTTTGTGAATATATATGTTTATTTATGCTTGTCTTCCTTCAAACACAGCAACAAAGTCAGCGCTGAGATCATTTGCATCTCAGTGCTATTTAACATATAGCCCCACCCCGTGCAACTAACATCCGCCCTTCCTGTTATGACAGGCAGAGCAGAGCGAGGAACCAGAATGCTTTATCATTGGCTGAGAAGGCTGACAGCGACCAATATAAAAGGAGCTGTCCGTGTGCGTCAGCCGTTGCTAGCTAACTCTCTCTCTTGCTGTCAGCTGTAAAAAACCGTTCCGCTGTTTTGCGGCAAACCATTTACTTAAAGCTATTTCAAGTTAATAAAAGTAAATTACCAAGATCGTTAACATCGTCTTTTATCTGCAAAACTGGCGACGAGGACGGGATCATCCGGTGAAGGCATACAAGACCACAGAGGGAGCAAATAGAACAGAAGTTAAATTAAGCAAGCTGGCCAGATGTCTTCTGCTCCATCGTTCCCGTGTTTCCATCCAACAAGAGAGACATGGTATTCTTATATTAATAGATTTGAGCGTTTTTTAGATGCTGCTGACTTGGCAGACATTTCAAATCACAGAAAAAAAGCTTACTTTCTAAGTTTCTGTGGAGCAGCTGTATTCGATACTGCCACTGCTTTATTGGCACCACAATCTGTGAAAGAAGTTTCCTGGAAAGCCCTCCAGGAAAACCTTAGTAATCATTATGCCCCAAAGCCATCCTGCATAGTGAGGCGACATGCTTTTAGGCGGCGAGCACAAGCAGAAAGAGAGAGCATTAGCGTGTATATGGCTGCACTAAGAACTGCAGCATTACAATGCGGTTTCAAGGAACTTGATGACATGCTACTTGATCAGTTGGTTTGTGGAGTGAGAGACTTCAGACTCCAAAGACGTCTATTGGCAAAGAGTGATCTCATATTAAAAATGGCCATAGAAGTGACTCAAGCCGCAGAGATGTCCAACCTCTCTGCGGCTGAAATCCAAGGCACACCTATCAACCCAATAAGCAAGCCAAGTGCCACTGTACATTTTGAAGAATTTACCCCTGATGAGTTATTAGATTATGGGGAAGATGTTAATCGCCTCACTAATCACCCAACATTACAATAACAAAAAAGCTGGAATCCAGGAAACAAACTTCAACAGTTTCCTACAGCGCAAGTAATTTGTTTAAGTTGTGAGGGTAATCACTTAAGACATACCTGTCGTTTTAGAAATGCTATTTGTTTAAACTGCCAACATAAGGGCCATATAGCTAGAGTTTGCAAAGCTGGAAAAAAACCATCGCCATCGCAACAATCAAGTAGATACCAAAAAACAAAGGGATGAATGTTTTACTGTTACTAGAGCATCACCCACTGAATCTTTAAATAATCTATCACAACATATGCACATTCATAAGATTCATGTTACCATCTCATTAGAAGGTAAAAAGTGTCCAATGGAGATTGATACTGGCTTGTCTCTGTCCATACTCTCCTGGAGTACTCTCAAGAAACTAATTCCAACCATCTCCAAGAAACAACTTCAACCTTGCAACGTGTCTCTAAAGAACTATCAAGGATGAATCATAGGAACAGGGAAGTTTGAAATTAATTTCCAAGAATTGAAGGGTCGTCTACCCCTTACTATTGTAGAAGGCACATTGCCTAATTTGATGGGATTAGACTGGTTTGACACTTTAGGTCTTAAAGTGATAGGCATACATTGCATTAACAACCAAGGCTTTAACTCTTTACTAGCTGAATTTGAAGGTGTTTTCAATGAAAAATTGGGCCATTACGTAGGCTCCCCAATTTCTTTTGCTTTAGACCCAGCCATAAAACCTATCAGGTTAAAGCCCAGACGGGTCCCATTTGCATTAAAAACAAAAATTGATTAAGAAATTGATAAGTTAATAGCCCAAGGAGTCCTGGAACCAGTAGATTATGCATTATGGGAGTCACATCCTATAGTGACTCCAATTAAACATGACAGCTCAATTAGATTATGTGCGGACTATAAGAACACATTAAATAAAGCCTTGCGCATCAGTGCATAACCTGTGCCCATTATTCAACACCTACTTCACTCCATGGAAAAGGGCAACATATTTGCTAAACTTGACATGGCCCAAGCATACCAACAACTACCGGTAGATGAAACAACTGCCATGGCCCAAACTATTGTGACACACAGAGGAGCATTCAAGTGTAAAAGGTTGCAGTTTGGGGTATCTGTAGCTCCTGGTATCTTCCAATCCCTGATGGAAAGACTACTGCAAGGTATTCTAGATGTTATGCCATATTTTGACGATGTCATCATAGTAGCAGGAAACAAACAAGATCTTCTGACATGAGTTAAACAAGTCCTAACTCGTTTCCAAACAGCTGGACTCAAATTAAAAAGAAACAAATGCAAATTTGGGATCTCACAAGTAGAATTCCTAGGCTACAGGATTGATGCTGAAGGAATTCACCCTACAGACTCTAAAGTTAAAGCTATTAAAGATGCACCAGTTCCAAAAAACAAAAAAGAACTACAGATTTTTTTAGGTCTTCTAAACTTCTATGCACCATTCCTTCCTCACAAAGCATCTATAGCAGAACCTTTACATAGATTATTAGATGCTCAAGCTAAATCGACATGGGAACAACCACAACAGAACTCTTTTGATGCTGTCAAATCATTACTCTCATCCGACAGCGTATTGATGCAATTCAACAGCCAACTACCCTTAATTCTATGTTGTGATGCATCCCCTTTTGGTATAGGATCTGTTCTAGCTCATATATTGCCAAGTGGGATAGAAGCCCCGATAGCATACTTTTCAAGAACTATGTCACAAACAGAAAGAAATTATTCACAAATTGATAAAGAGGCTTTGGCAGCCGTCGCCTCAGTTAAACGATTTTACGAATTCCTCTATGAACACCATTTCCAGTTAGTGATGGATCACAAACCTCTCCTTGGTATCCTGTCAGGTGATTGTCAAAGCCCATCTGTGTTATCCCCTCGGATGACCCGCTGGACAATATTCCTGGCAGCCTATTCCTACACTTTGTCATACAGAGCGGGCAAACACTTTGGACATGCAGACGCTTTGAGCCATTGCCCCTTACCAGAAAAAATTGAAGACCCCACCCCAGCCTCTATACTATTGATTGACGATCATCAATTACTAGTCACAGCTGCAGATATTGCTAAAACATCATCTAACAACCTTATTCTCTTACAGGTATTGGACTGGGTAAGAAGAGGGTGGCCGGAAGGTCCTTTAGATACTCAATTTAAACATTACAAAAACAAACAGCATGAGTTATCCACCCTGAAAGGCTGCCTACTATGGGAATCCAGGATAGTAGTTCCCAGTCAACTAAGACCTAAAATACTAGATAACTTGCATGAGGGCCATCCAGGAATGGCCCGTATGAAAGCTCTAGCCAGGAGTTATGTGTGGTAGCCTGGCATAGACAATGACATTACAATAAAGGTTAGAACTTGTCAAACATGCCAAACCACTAGAGCTGCCCCTCCAGCTACAAACTCCAGAGAATGGGAGTCAGCTAAGGCACTCTGGGTTAGAGTCCATATCGATTTGGCAGGGCCATTCCAAGGACGCACATTCCTTGTGATAATGGACTCCTATTCTAAATGGGTAGAATTGACCCTTATGCATTTCACCATATCAGATATGGTTATTAAAGCATTAGATCGCCTTTTCGCAACCCATGGATTTCCTGACATCCTATTGTTGGACAATGGCCCACAATTTACTGCAGCAAATTTTGAGTTGTTCTTAGCCCAACAAGGTATTAGACATGCACTAATTGCACCATACCACCCAGTTTCAAATGGACAGGCAGAAAGGGAAATTAGAGCAGCCAAGGAAGTGCTGGGGCGGTTAGAAGGTGAAGATTGGCATTCTAAATTAGCAAAGTACCTACTAATACAACATATTACCCCTAGCACAGTCACAAACCATTCCCCAGCAGAATTATTAATGGGGCGAAGGTTGAGGAATTATATGGACCGGCTTCACCCCGGTTATGCTCCAACTGTCCCACTAGATTCCTGCAGTGGAATTAGGGTTTTCCAAGTTGGAGATTTAGTTTATGCCTGGAATTTTTTGGGATGTCGATTGTGGCTGCCCGGGAAAATAATAGAGGTTACCGGTCCTAAATCATACAACATAGAATTGTTGGACAGACGAATATGGTGCCGACATATAGACCAAATAAGAGGGCATTGGGTAGAAAATCCATCACATAGTAGGTTAACAGGCATGAGTCAAGAGCTTGTCACACCGAGGCTCGAAACAACCCTAACAGAAACACCCAAGAAGTTGAAATACCTTCCGAAGTTCCTACACTTGAGTGTGAATCAGATCCAGAGAGAGATTCCACAGTCTTTCCAGCGATGACTGCAGATCCAGAAGGCTACCATCATTTGCCACCCGATCCGGCCATTTTGCGAAGGTCCTGCCAAACAAGACAACGCCCTTCATATCTAGAGGACTATACATGTGCCTAACTGGTGGGGAGGAGTGTTATGACAGGCAGAGCACAGCGAGGAACCAGAATACATTATTATTGGCTGGGACGCGCGTGTCAGCCATTACTAGGAACCAGAATGCATTATGATTGGCTGAGAAGGCTGACAGCAACCAATATAAAAGGAGTTGTCTGTGCGCGTCAGCTGTTGCTAACTAACTCCTTCTCTTGCTGTCAGCTGTAAAAACTGTTCCGCTGTTTTGCGGCAAACTGTTTATTTAAAGCTATTTCAAGTTAATAAAAGTAAATTACCAAGATCGTTAACATCGTCTTTTATCTACAAAACTTCCCATTAATCCTATGCGCCTCCATCCCGCAATTCTAAATGCAACTAATTAACCAAGTACTATGTGTTTTACTATTCGAACCACAATTCAATTCACCCCCAAGTTCTTGCAAATGAGCCTTCGTGTTGCGTGTCGGGAAATGAGAGGACTCGGAGCGATAATCCTTCTCCCACCCCTATCCATGACACATGTCTGTGCTGATACGGGATAGACGAGCCGAACCAGGATGGGGTCTGCATGAAGGGAAAATATTCCCCCACCAATTCAACACGTTGGAAACGGCAGGATCGGACATCCGTTCCCCAGTCAAGATAATGTGTCGGGCTTCACTCCAGGGGATAAACCAGTTGGATCATCGAAGCACGACACCTCCTTTTTCATCCTCTCCTGGAATCCAATTTCCACTGACCCGTTTCAAAAATTTCTCTACATAGAGTTTAGAAACTAGTTGAAGACTTCTTAGAAATACAATCCTTGATTTGCAACTGTTCGTTCAGTGACTGTTCGAAGTTACAACAGCACTAGTAGACATGTATGTATTTTTGTCCCATTTTTTCCCCCTTTGGGCACATCCATCACATACGGTAGTACGAGCCCGGTATCTGATTGCATTTCCAACATTTGGTGGACATGTTTTTGAACATCTTTGCTAGCCTTGCCAGTGGCAAATGCCACCTGTAAAACATTTTATACAGGTTTTCCTTGTGCATAGTTGCCATGGTCAATTTATACTTTCTATCTCAAATTTTTGCCATTTATCTAATTCTGTAGCATATCCAAAAAAATTTGCTCATGCTATCATTGTTTCTTTCACTTGTTCATCTTCCATTTCAAGGCTCCACAAATAGCTATATATTTTCTTTATTAAATTTTCATCTGTTGCTAATAGTATCCAATTAAGTTGTTGGCTCTTTATGCAAACCATATGTCTTTGCATCTTTCTTGTATCTTGATTGTATTTGTAAATATGGCTGCCATGCTAGATCCACCCCTTGGTTTTGTAATTCCTGTTTAGTTTTAAGTTCCCCTTTCTCATTCAGAATATTCACAGACGGCTGGCTGTGAATCTCTTTTTGTGAAGTGGGGACAAGGGGTTCAGATGGGTCTTTTGATGGCCTACCTGGCTCCCTGCCACGTCTCATCGGCCCTGCCCGGACTCCTTGAGGTAATAGCCGGGCTGGCGGTTGAGACCCCTAGGCTTTTGGTCATGGGGGATTTCAACCTGCCATCGCTCGGTGAAACCTCGGGGTTGGTCCGGGAGTTCTTGGCTTCCATGACGGCCATGGACCTGACCCAATTAGTTTCTGCTCCCACTCACATAGGAGGACACATGCTGGACCTGATTTTTGTCTCTGGGCAGTGGTTGAATGACTGTAAGGTTGGACTCAGTTTGCTTGTGGCTATGTAGGGATTCTAGACTGATAGCCTTTTCAACTCCCCCCTCCAGATTCTGCCATTCCTTTTCCTACATCTCAACCTCTCTCTCCTTCACAGGCAGCAACCACCCCAATCTAGCATTGTGTGGTGGCAGAGAAAGTCTGCACAAGCATTGGTCTTACCAAGGTTCATCCACAAAAGAACTGAAAGAGAAAAGAAAGGAAAGTGGCTTAAACGGAATACAACCCCCCCCCCCTCAGAACTCTGTGCAAAACTGATAATTTCTATTTCCGTAATGGGTTCCCCAGAGTGTAGAAGAAACAAGCAGAATAATTTTTTTTAAGAAAAGCAAAATGGAAGATGAAGAGGAAGACACGATGCAGTGAGACCTTGGAAAAGTGACTAAAAGCCAGTCAATTTTGAGGGAAAAGAAGATTGGTTTTACATATAAAATGTAACTTTTAAAAGAAAGCCTCCAATATCAGACCTGGGATAAACATATCTTCATAATCCATCCACTCAATTCATGTAAATTAAAGTGGTCACTTTGAGAGACAACCATTTTGGTTCTTTATGCAATTACATAAAAAGGAGATCCATTTCCCCCAGTAATTTGTAATTTGTCTGAATTGGTCTGAAAATATATAGGATTTCCTGCTTGAACAGGGGGTGGACTAGAAGACCCCCAAGGCCCCTTCCAATTCTCTTATTCTGTATTCTGTAGGAGCAGAAAGTGGAAATAGGAGGTCTCCCACCCACAATACTATTCACTGCAAGAGACAGGATAATGGCTTTGTTGAGGGGTGCTTGGTGCTCTCTGAGCTTGGTTGTTTTCTTGCAGGCGTTTCATTATCCAAATTGGATAACATCATCAGTTCTAGACATTTCCTCAAACCCCTCTCCCATCCACTATAACTCTGAAGGAAGAAGGAAGAGCTGAATTCTGGAGAAGCATCTAGAAGGAGAGAAGGATGTGAGCATAGAGTGATCTTGGGCACAGGAAAGAAGAATAATTAGATTTAGATGGGAGTGGGGAAGAAGAGGAGGCCCCAAATCTGTCATCCAAGGGATGGTCTCCATCTTCTCTTCAGGATTCCTGGGAAGCTGGTCTTGGCCTCCGTCACTCTCGTCTTCCTTCCCCAGAGAGGTTCAGAGATGCAGCTTCTCTTGAGTCAGTCCTCCAACTCAACGCCCAAGGGAGGAACTGCGTCATCCCCAGCAAGGACATCACACCCACGCCCTCCAGCTCAAGATGCAGCTTGGCTCCCCTGCCTTCTTCACCACACCAAAGCCTTTCTCTCTGCAGCACCTCAGGGTGCCCATCTTCCTGACCACTCTTGCACTCAAGGAGAATGAAAAATAAAATTTAAAAAAATAGCCATCCAGTGAGGTGGGTGGTGAGGTGTGAAAGCCAAGAAGCCATGTTGATCTGCTCTTTTGCAAGGCCTAAGCCCCTCCCTGTGTGTCTGATCTGATCAGCGGAGTTGCTCATCCTAAACCACGAATCTCCGTAGTGGAGCCACAGACACATGGAATGAAACAAAGAACAATCGATTACTTGTGAAAAAATTAATTCTGAGAAAAAGCAGTGAGCTCTGCTAAAACAGTTCTGAAAATCACTGGTTGTGTCTCAAACAGAGACTAATTTCCTAATTGCGATGGGTTTGAAGGTACCCAAACCATCATCCCAATTCAATAAAGAGTTAAAAATTCCTTGCTACGATCTATTTCATGTATCTCCAAGAACTTTGGAATTGGGGGACAAAAATATCCTGGACTAGTAAATAAAAAGCAAATAATCTTTAAAATGCAGCATTTTCCTGGGACACATATATTTGCTTTCATTCATGAGTCTTTAAAATGATTTTAGTTTGAGGAATGTGATATTCCCAGAACTGTTCTTGATTAAATCCACAAATCTACTCTTGAATTACAGTTTGGAGTTATAATAAAATGAAGAAAGGACCAATTCATTTGAGCAGGATACAAGTACCGTGTTTCTCCAACAATACACCCCCCCCAATAGGAAGACCCAGCATGTTTTCTAGGCATGAAATGAAATGAAATGAAATTAAGCCTCTCCCCCCAAATTTAGGCCTAGTTTAAAACATGTGAAATTGGGGGGAGGGTGGGGAGGGAAACTTTCCTTTAAAAGGGCCCCGCAGGCAGCCACGCCTCATCGCCAGCCGCTCTGGTCAGCAGGCAGGTGGCAGTGCGTGGATATCGGCCTTGGCATGGCACTTTAAATCGCGAGACCTTCAGCGCCTGCTGCTGCTCTTGCTTTTCCTTCGCATTCCTCCACCGGCAGCGTTTCAACCGCTTCTCGGGCAGGAGAGCTGCCTCCATAGCTTCCACAGTTCCTGCCAGTGCTGGTGTGAGAACAGCGGCAGCGCCAGAGGAAATGTGGAATAATTTCTGCTGCTGCTCAGGCGGGGGAGCCACCTCTATGGCTTCCACGTTTCTGCCAGCACGAGAAGAGCAGCAGCGCCGGCGGAAATGTGGAAGAATTTCTGCTGCTGCTCGGGCAGGGGAGCCACCTCTATGGCTTCCACGTTTCTGCCAGTGTGAGAACAGCTGCAGTGCCAACGGAAATGAGGAAGAGTTTCTGCTGCTACTCGGGCGGGGGGAGCCGCCTCTGTGGCTTCCATGTTTCTGCTGGCGCGAGAACAGCGGCAGCACCGGCGGAAATGTGGAAGAGTTTCTGCTGTTGCTCGGCTGGGGGAGCTGAAGAAAATGCCTTTTTTAACCCCACCTCAAATTTACAATTTTACACAGCATTAAACTAGTGCTCATCTCCATTAATGACTTTACACTATAATGGGACCTGAACTGCCAGTTCGAAATTTGACAAAATCTACCAAAATAGCCTGCACGCTGGCTCCAGACACACAACCGCCGCACCCGCCCACCTGTTTTCTCTTAACGGTGCCACCAGACCTTTGGGTGGCAGTTTAGCACCGTTGCTTAGCAACCGCAGCACACCCCTGCTACATCCGATTCCACCTCAGCAGTTTCCGGTGGGTGAGAATCCTTAGGAACCATACCGGCTTTTCTTTAATTATGTGATGTTAAGTTATAGCCCAAACTGCCTGCTGTTTAGCCCTATAAAGCAGCGCCGCTCGATTATTAGTCGTTTAATTAATTCCACTTCATTTCCAACGTGCCAAAGCCTGTCTCCATGAAGTGTGCTCATCGTTAGTGGCCGTTGGTGCGCCGCTCGCGCCCGCTCGGTTCTAGGGAGTGGATTTCTCTTGACAGCCATCTGTGAAGCTGGCAGAGAAACTTTTGGGTTGCCCGGGCGAAACCTGACCCGACAGGTCTCTGGTGCTTCTGTCTTGTGTACCCAATGCACCAACAGAAACGTGGAAGCCACAGAGGAGGCTCCCCCACCCGAGTAGCAGCAGAAACTCTTCCACATTTCCGCCAGTGCTGCCGGTGTTCTCACGCTGGCAGAAATGTGGAAGCCACAGAGGTGGCCTCCCCACCCAAGAAGCAGCAGGAACGCTTCCACGTTTCCACCAGCGCTGCCGCTGTTTTCGCGCTGGCGGGAACTATGGAAGCCACACAGGCAGCTTCCCTGCACAAGAAGCGGTTAAAACACTGCCGGTGGAGGAATGCAAAGGAAAAGCAAGAGCAGCAGAGGAAGCAGCAGCGGCGGATGCCGAAGATCTTGCAATTTAAAGTGCCCTGCCAAATTATATTAAATATACACAACTCATACAAGAATTTTAAATGTATTAAGATTGAAATCAAAGTTAAGGCCACATCCACACTGCTGCCACCCACCCGGTGACCCGGCGGGGAGGGGGAGAAATTAATTCACCCCCCAAAAACACGTCCTAGCCGTTTTTTCAGGGCTCAAAAAAAAAAAAAATAAGGCCCAGCCTTATTTTGTGAAAAACACGGTAGTCCTCATTTAACGACCATAATTGGGAACAGCACCTCAGCTGTTGAGCAAGGCTGTCACTAAGTGAAAATGTGACTGGGTTTAAGATGTAACTTCTGCTTGGGTGCAAAATGATTTCTTCCTCACTGTCATAAGTTGAACAGTTGCTGTACAAGTCATGTGCTAAATGAGGACTACTTATATGTTATTGCTGGAATCCACTCTGTTCCTCCAGAGTAACCAATCCAATTCAAGCAAGTTGTTCTCCTAACGGTCAATCCAAGCATAGTTTGCGTTATGGCCCCCTCTTTCTTCCAACTGGGTGACCTTGAAGCAGAGTCTCGAGGAGATACAGCTCTTACTTCCGCTTCCCCAAGTCTTCCCCACTTCATTCCTCCCTTCATGGCAGTTTGTCACTACATAGTGGTGAAGCACAAGCATAAGTATAAGGTAGCAGCTGACACAGACAAACCGGTCGGGATTACTTTTCTCCAATATGTTAAGGTACCAATTCTGAAGAAGACCAAACTATGGTTTGTCTTTGGCTTCTGTTAGGGGTTTTTGGCTGAAACAAGGATGGAACTGAAAGACCTCAGCTGTCAAAATCTGGGCAAACCAATCAATCAAGTTCCATTGGACCATAAGAGCCTCCGTGGCGCGGTGGTTAGAGTGCTGTACTGCAGGCCACGTCTGCTCATAATCAATTCCCTGCAATTTGGCAGTTCAAATCCCAGCAGGCTCCAGGTTGACTCAGCCTTCCATCTTTTCGAGGTGGGTAAAATGAGGACCCAGATTATTGGGGGCAAGAGGCTAACTCTGTAAACCGCTTAGAGAAGGCTGTAAATCACTGTAAAGCGGCATATAAGTCTAAGTGTTATTGTTATAGAAGAAAGGTTGGATTTTCCCTTTAGATTAAAATACAAATTATGAAGAAGATAAAAGAATGTATGTTATAAAGAGAAGAAATTATAACGGAAATCTTCCCAGCAGGCTCAATTCTACACCAAATTAGAACTGAGATTCTGTTAAGATAATTAAATTTTGTAGCTGGTACAGTTGGGTTGTGCAGTGATACAGAACACAGCATAGTTGATTGATTGGAGAGTGCTGGCTCCTACATGAGGCAATCTGTGCTCTGATTGGTTCCTGTGGATGTGGAGGAGGAGATTCCCATTTTCCCCACCCTTTTCTTCTGTGTGCCTGTCAGCTCTGTGATTTTATCTCACGATGTTTAGCTTGACTACCTTTTTTGCTGTATATATTCAGGGAGTTTTCCACGTTTGACCACAACAGAGCCCAAAATTTCTCTTGCTAAGTGAGACATTTATTAAGGGAATTTTGCCTTATTTTATTATCTTTCTTGCCACATTTGTTAAGTGAATGGCTTCTGTTCTTAATTTAGTGACAGGGTTGTTAAGTGAATCTGACTTCCCCATTCACTTTGCTTGTCAGAAGATTGCAAGAGGGGATCACGTGACCTAATGACACTGAGGCCGTCATAAGTATGAGTCAGTTGCCAAGCATCTGAATTTTGATCAAGTGACCCTAGGAATGACCATCAGTCATAAGCGTGGAAAACAGTCATGAATCACTTTTGTTCAGTGCTATTGTTACTTCAAACGATCACTTAAACAACCTGTTGTAAGTCAAGCACTACCTGTAGCTGTAAAATATATTTATTTATATAAAACTACCAGTTTGTGTCTCTGACTCCATTTCGATACCGGCTGCGTAATTCCCTGACAGATTCCTAGAATAAGATTATTCCCAGGATTTCCCCCTATTTGATGTGTTTTTTCTTCTGCCGTAAGTTGAAGCTCAGCTGCACTTCATCATCTCCTCAAGGGTGAAGTCCATGCTTAGGCCGAATAATAGACTGGACCAAGAGACATGCATTTTGCTGCAAGCAGGGGTGATTTTGCTCCTTCTTTTTGAATTGAGACTCAAGGTGACAGTACAATGTCTTCCCTGTTTTCTCTCGGGTAAAACAGTTTTCCCTCGTTGGTCCAGGAGAAGACGGAGTGAAGGAGTCCTGGATGTTGCTGTAGGTGGGCTCAGAGTCCTGGGGAAAGTGAGGGAAAGAGAAGACATTGCTCAGTCTGCCGGCAGATGCGGAAGCCACTGAGAACATGGGATTTCTCCACTGTTTTATTATGTTCTGAGAAATAAATGAGCTTGATAGGTCTGCTATAGCCTAGAAAGATTGCCAGCCCATCAAGACAGAGAAGGACTGACCTTTGACATCATCATTCTTGACACAGTTTTTTGTTTTTGGTCTCAGATTGCTGATGGTGTTGAGATGCTCTTGACAACCCCCAAGAACATTCCCCTAAAACTCCCCCCACCTCAATATTAGAAGAATCTTTAATGGATGCTGAGATACTTAGTGGTCTTAAATATATCTTTCTGTTTGTATTTTTCTGTGGGATTCAAGACCATTTAATTTCATGGCCAACATATAATTTGTTAACTGAAGGTCATGAAGAGAATTATTTTTCTCCCAGGGGCCCTACAATGCCTACATTCTTTCCTTGAAATCAAACAAATAAATAAACTAAAAGGAGATATTCACAGAGATCAAGAGAACGTGAACTTATGGAAAGTATAAATACTGCTTGAAAATGTTAAAATCCAGCAATCTATCCTGAGAACAGCATGGTTCAGGCACTCTAGAGCCCATCTGCATAACTCTTGTCTCTCCACAAAAAGAGTTGGATGACTCCACAGAAGACGTTAAGTCATTAGTGGGGATTTAAGGGACATAACTTCACTCTCCATTGTGAAGAGACCTTTCTTCTGCACAGGGTTTAAGTCAGTCATTCATCCCACCAGCTACCTTGACAGGGGAGACTGTAGCTGCTGTTGCTACTGGAGGCTCCATCATTCCAAGGTCACTTCTTTTCTCTTTCTTTTCTGCAAGCCGAGATTGTTCCTTGGATGAAGATTCTTCCAAGGCAGCAATAGAAATAAAGAGAAACATGAAATGGTTTATTTCCATCTTCCTCATGTATTGTCTGCTTATCCCTCTCAAAGTCAGGCCTGGCTCTCCTTCTTGCTTCCCTAGAGGGTTTCTCTATCAACAACTCCAACCACATGAGGAGCCATCTGGGGCTCCAGGTAAGGGAACCTTTGAGCCCATTGAATCACTTCACTTACTGCTTTTCTTTGTCCAGCAATAGAAGACAAATGGAACCAGCAGGATTATAATAGTAATGGCCACCCGGGAATATCTCCATATAGGATCAGAATCTTGGATCGAAACTGGTTTGAGTAAGAAACAAGAAAAATGATTTAGTATTTCTTGTCAGAACATCTTAATCTGTTCTTTTATTGGTGGTATAGAAAAGATTCTGTTAAATCTACAGATGAATCAAACCCCTTTTTATCAAACTCAATTCTGGATTTTCCATGGACCTCTCTCTGGAGCTGGTTAACAATCCCACAAAAGCCACTTGCCTTTCTCCAGGACTTTCTTTGCCCTTCCTAGCTTAGCCTTTCATGGTGGTCTCAAGATTTAACCACATCCAAATCTCCTCCTACCTGGCTCAACTGTGATGTTTGTCCCCCGACTCAAAGAAGACATGATCCATCGGTTGCTTCTCTTCTCTTCATAGCTGCAGGCAAATTCCCCACTGTGGTTGAATGAGGCACGAGGGATTCTCAGGGAGGCATTTTGAAGAGGATTTGTGGGTTCACTGGAGGGTTCAAGAAGAGCTTCTTCACTGTTGATGATCTCCACTTCATCCTTGTAGAAGTGGAACTTCTTCTCTGTGATGCCTCCTTCAGTTGAGCAGAGGAAGACCAAGGGGTCACCTTCCTTCACCCTCTGGGACAATGGATCCACTTTCAGCAGAGGGGAAGGGAGGATATCTGCACAAAATGTTCATAAGGGAGATACATTAATGTCTACTTTGAAGCAGGAGAGTTTCCTCAAACCATCCACAGTGTATCCTTGAATCTAAGGTACCATTTCTATGAGGCAAAGCAATGATAGTTCAGATAATGGAGGTTACAATGGAAAATAAGGAGGGGGAATAAATTTTAATGTAGCTTAGAGTGAAAATAACACAAATCTACCTCTTTTCACACAAGAGAGACTACACCAAGAAATCATTACCTCCAAATTACCCAGGAGCTTTCTCTTCCTGAGACCATCATCTGTGAACTGTCCTTAAATATCACATTTCGATACTTATTATGTTACAGAGCCCCTGATTATGATATCAAACATGTAAACAGGTTAAATTAACTACTAACATGGGCAACCTCCAGCCCACATGCTTTTATCCTTCTTGGTGACTTCAATCTACCTCATATTAATTGGACCCGAAATGAATGTACAACTGAAGCAACTTTCTACAATGCTGTAACAAATCTGGGACTGGAACAACTAGTAACCAACAACACTAGACTTAACAACTGCCTTGATCTCATCTTTTGCAACAGTTTGAATTCAATTTACAGAATACCAATAAAAGAACCCTTTTCCAACAGTGACCACAGCATGATTGACTTTTGACTCAATATACATCCACACAAAAATCATCATAGCGATGGGATCCCCAATTATAACTTCAAAAAAGGCAATTATGATCTTATAAATAACAATCTCTCATCTCTTGATTGGCAAATTCTATTCAATGGATGCAATACTGTCAAAGACCATTATAACATATTTTTACTTGAAATCAAAGGAGTCATCAAACTATATGCACCAATAAAAAACCAGAAAAAACAGATTACCAATAAGGAAGCTTCAATCCAAAAAGAGATCACTTTGGTGGAAAAACAAATCTGGTCACATTGCCAACTTCAGAAGACGATACAAAAATTTATGCCACCAGATAAAGACTGAATGCACCAATTATCACATTAAACAAGAGGAAAACCTTCTACTCACCAATTCGACCTGCACTTTCTACAATTTTGCAAACAACAAACTTAAAGACTCGAGGTCCATCCCACCCCTGAAAGGACCTAATGGTAAAGACTGCAATGACGACACCATTAAAGTCAACATCTTTAACACGTTCTTTCACTCAGTTTTTGTAAACAGCAATGGATCATTCCCAGTATTTCCTAGTCAAACCACAGACAACTACAAAGATTTAATATATATTGATTTTACAGAAGACAATGTTGAAAAAGCACTATGCAATCTAAAACCATCTCTATCTATTAGAACTGGGTGAAATATGTGCCTACTTCTTAAAAAAGCTATCCGCTGCCATAGCAGAACCTCTAAGCATAATCTTTGAAAAATCTTTCAGGATCAGCTCCTTGCCAAACCTATGGTCACTAGCCACAGTCATCCCCATCTTCAAAAAGAGAGACCCCAGCCTAGTTGAAAATTACAGACCAATCTCTTTATGTTGCATCACCTGTAAAGTCATGGAATCAATTATTAACCAATCCATTATCCTTCACTTAGAGACAAACAATCTACTCTCTAACAAAAATTTGGTTTCAGAAAAAAAAAATCCTGTAATCTGCAACTCCTACACTGCAAAAACATATGGACTACGCAAATTGATCAGGGCAAAGCAACTGACACTATTTACATAGACTTCTGTAAAGCCTTTGATTCAATGGAACACGACAAACTACTCCTAAAACTAAAATCTTATGGCATCTCCAGAAACATGCATAACTGGATAGATGCATTCCTGTCAAACAGGCAACAAATGGTCAAAATAGGGAACACCCTATCAAATCCTGTACTTATCAACAGTGGTGTTCTCCAAGGCAGCATTTTAGGACCAAAACTCTCTTTATACTTTAAATAAATGACCTCTGTTATCATATTAAGAGCAACTGCATTCTTTTTGCTGATGATGTAAAGCTATTTAACACCACTGACAATACTGCTACCCTTCAAAATGACCTCAACTATGTGTCAGAATGGTCAAACAAATGGCAACTTCAAATCTCAACAAACAAATGCCCTGTCATACATATCAGCAAAAAACATCCAAAAATAAAATACAAGCTGAATAATCAATACCTTGTTGATGATCCAAATTCTGTCAAGGACCTTGGAGTATTCATCTCTCATGATCTAAGTGGTAGAGCCCACTGTAACTACATAGCCAAAAAGGCATTAAGAGTTGTTAACCTAATCGTGCGTAGCTTTTTCTCTGGTAATATCACACTACTAACTAGAGCATACAAAACATTTGCTAGACCAATACTTGAATACAGCTCATCAGTCTCGAATTCGCATTACATATTGGATATTAATACAATCAGAAAGTCCAGAAATATTTCACGAGAAGAGTTCTCCACTCCGCTACTCGAAGCAGAAGACCTTATTCCACCAAACTTGAAATTTTAGACCCAGGCAACCTAGAACTATGCCACCTTCGGTCCGATCTAAGTATAGTACATAAAATTATCTATTGCAATGTCCTACCTATCAATGAATACTTCAGCTTCAACCACAACAATACAAGAGCACACAATAGATAGAAACTCAAGGTAAACCGCACCAGACTTGATTGCAGGAAATATGACTTTAGCAACAGAGTGGTTGATGTCTGAATACTCTACCTGACTCTGTGTGTTTCTTCCCCAAACCCTAAAAACTTTAATCTTAGACTGTCTACTATTGACCTCACCCCTTTTCTAAGAGGTTTGTATGAGGTGTTCATAAGCCCACCAACGTGTCTACCATCCCTGTCCTATTATTTCATTTGTATTCGTATCGATTTCATATATTCATAACCATGCTTATACTTGTACATGTTATCTAATACTTGTTTAACAAATAAATAAATAAAATATTCCCATCAACTGAATCTTTCAATAAAAAAAAAGCACATTTCTGTAATATGTAGTACAGTACACAAAATGTATAAGGAGGTAGATCTGAAGCATGCAGGAATAGATAGGGCTTAGGTGTTTCTGAAACTGCTGTTGTTATAACCATACTATCCCATTGGGGAGATATTTTTCCTATGGAAAGAACATCCTGCTAATCATTTTCTTAAGGGAGGTATTATTTATTTAGCAATGGGCTTGCTTGTTTTGTATTTTGTTTACTGGATTTATTTTTGAATGATCTGTAATGCATTTTCATAGTTTGATCGTTGTGTTACCCTTTGCTATGAATATTTTGGGGTAATAAATATTCATCTTACCAACCACTGAGAAGACCAGCTGGTTACTTTCTGGAGAATAAGGCCATGTCCAAGGTTTTTTCTTGAATTTGCATATACATATTATCTTTATTTGGTCAGAGCTAAAATTTTCAGTCCTGAAGTTGAAGGTATTGTTAAGGAGATGTTGATCTTCAATTGGTAAGTAGGATTGATCCTTACAGTAGAAAAAGAACCTTATTCTGTGTGATCCCTTGGGACTCCATGATTCAACTCCCTTGGGGAGGGAACAATTCAAGGGAATCTCTTCTCCTTTAATAATGAAGTTATGTGGAAGAGGCGAGGACAGCCTGGGTGGTGATAGAGATGATTCTGCCTGTGTATCTGAGGAGAGAAAGAGAACCCATTAGGTCTCTCCTTTGGATTTCCTCCTGGAACCAAATCTCTACAGCAGAACATCCACCGTGATTCCCAGGATGGCTCCTATTCATAATCTACTCTGAGGAATTTAGACCCATTGCTTCCTCTTACCAGGACAGAAGTTGGAAAAAAGGAACCAACGGCACAAATGAAAGGTTCTCCTACCTTTGATGGCTTGGATGAAGATTCATCCGAGTGTGGGAAACCCCCCACCCTTCTAGAGAATGAAACATTTGGGGGAATATTAAAAGAGGTAGAATATTATATTCCCCCAAAAGAGAAATGGAGAAAACATGTTCTCAAAGGCAACCTCAGTCTTCCTGCATAGTAAAACAGCCTTCATCGGAAGAAGTTTTAAGAAGGGTCTGTCTTAGACTCACAAGGCACATGAACAGAAGGATTTTAAGGATTATCTGGTAAAAACATCTATTAATTCTTTAGTTTGACAAAATGGGAGAAAACGTTTACCAAACCAAAGATTAGATCATCTTGCGTTGGCTCTTCAGGGAGACTCAGTTTAGAGGTTGTATTCAGCAGGTTTTGACCAGTTCTGGAGAACTAGTAGTGGAAATTTTGAATAGTTCAGAGAACCAGCAAGTACCTCCTCTTACTGGAGATTTTACAGTATCCTTCCCCTGCCATGCCCATCAAGCCACGCTCACAGAACTGGTAGTAAAAAAATTTGAATCCCACCACTGACTCAGTGATGTCTCTCCATGAAGGGAGGCACCTCAACAGGGTGGATCATGGCCATCTGCAGATGCCTCCTGAAGAAGCAACCAGGACTGGATTTGTCTATTGCACTAACCCAAGGGGAAAAGAACAGCAGAGCAGCTGCACCCACAGAAATGAACCTTTCTCCTTTTGAATCTCTCTCAGGGCTTCTGGTTTCATTGGACCTTCTCCCTCCTTCAGAGGCTGCAACAATCTCAATCTATGTTTTTTGTGAATTCAAGGAAGGGAAGCATGAGGGTCTCTTACCTGCTTCCAGGAGGATCCATGAAAGCACTGAAAGAGAAGAGGAAGGAAAGTAGAGTTATGAGAATGATCCCAGACTTTCATTCCTACCATCTTCTTCTTCCCTGATTGGATGCAGAAGAGGAGATTCTGCCCTGAAGGAGGAAGAGGAAGGGATCTTCTCCCACCCATGTTCTGGCTATTGGAGTGGGTGGTTCATAAGAGTCCCCAAGACCTTATTATGGCTGAAACTAGGAGCAAATATGGAAACCTTCAAGGGCCCAGGAGGATTTTATCCTTTGCCCCAACTACCTCTCTATTTTACTGACAGTGAAGCTGCAATTGTGGGTCTCCTTCTGGATGCTTCTGAACGGAGGAAGAGAGATACCATTCTTGGTCCACCCAAACCCTCTTTAGTTGAAATGGCTCTGAATCATGAGACTTGGGAGCAGATGAAAAGGGGAGAAGAAGCAGGAAAGTGCCCCATTGCTCTTCTCAAGAGAGAAGAAAACTCAGATTCCCTGAGAAAGATCTAGAATAAGAAAAGAACGTGGGAGTAAAGCAATCATCTCTTCAGTGAGGAGAAAAGTCAGATTGAGATAAGAAGTAGAAAAAAGAGGTCCCAAACCTGTCATCCAAGGGATGGTCTCCATGTTCTCTTCAAGATTCCTGGGAAGCTGGTCTTGGCCTCCGTCACTCTCGTCTTCCTTTCTCAGAGAGACGAAGAGCTGCAGTTTCTCTTTTGAGTCAGTCCTCCAACTCAACGCCCAAGGGAGGAACTGCGTCATCCCCACCAAGGACATCACACCCACGCCCCCCCAGCCCAGGACAGAGCTCGACTCCCCGGCCTTCTTCACCACACCAAAGCCTTTCTCTCTGCTGCAGAGAACTGCCCGCATCCTCCTGGCCTGTCTTGTGCCCAAAGAGAATGGAAAATAGCAATAACCATCTAGTGAAGTGTGAAGTAGAAAAACAAAATACCCAAGTAAGTTTATTCTTCAATCAGGCCTAAAAGCCACCTGACAAGATTGGCTCCACATCTTATGCTGAGCCACAGATTTCTATAGTGGAGCCATAGACACATAGAATAAAATTGTTGATAAGTTATAATGGATCTTAGCCAAAATTAACTTCCAAACTATTTGCAGTCAGAATCATTCTTTTATTGTAGAAAAAGCAAACCAATTCACATCCATGCTCTTCCCCAGATACCACTCCTCCAGGAGGTAAAAAAAAAAAGTCTGTTCAAAACCAAAACTGAGCATGTTTGATAACGGTGGGAGGGGAATAAGCAGTGATGCATTATGGGACTTGTATGCTTAACCAGTTCGACATTTTACCTTAACAAAAACAAAGAATAAAGTATGAATTATGAAAACTTTAAATTTGCAAAGAAGCAGTTTGTTCTGCTAAAACAGTGCTGAAAAATTGCTGTTTGAGTCTAAACATCAATGGTTATCCTTATTGTGAACTGCCTGAAGGGCACTTGAACCGTGACCTCATTTCAATAAAGAATAAACAAACAAACAAATAAATTCTTCCAGAATTTGAAACTAGGGCAGAGAATAATCTGGACTTGTAAATTAACAGCCAGTGGCACCCTACAAAATATCAGCTACAAAGTTTTATTTGGCTTGATATTCAAGGTAAAATGAAACCATCATTCCCCCCAAAACCATTCTTTGATTAAATCTATGATTTTGCTCTTGAATTGCACCCCCAATAATAATATAATTTACTATTATATGAAGATGGGATTCATTCCGCTCTTAAAAGCATATTATTCCAGCACCGCCTTTTGTCCTAGTCCAACCAGAGATGCTTTGTTGAATCTTGTTGAATTGTTGTTTTATTTGTATTACTTTATTTAATGTTGCTGAATTGCACTGACATGTGTGTCCCTTCTTGTGCTCAGCCCAGAAAATTTTGTGATTCTGATGCTTCAGAAATATAGCAATAGAAAATTGACAAAGTGTGTCTATTTTGTAGCTTTTATTTTGCCTCTTCTCTGACATTAAACTTTACTGAAGAGCCAAAAATCAGGATCTCCATGCACCATCCATCCATCAAAATATTGAAGGAGAACAAAAATAATAGTAGAGCTAAGAAAAAGGAAATCTGAAATGCGATTGCTGCAATGGTCATAATTGTGGAAAATGGTCATAAGTTATTTTTTTCACTGCTGTTGTAACTTCAAATGGTCCCTAAACAACTGGTTGTAAGTCAAGTACTACCTGTAGTTGTAAAATCTATTTATTTATATAAAACTACCACTTTGTGTCTGCATCTCTGACTCCATTTGGATACCGGCTGCGCAATTCCCTGACAATCTCACAGAATAAGATTATGCCCAGGATTTCCCCCTATTTGATGTGTTTTTTCTTCTGCCGCAACTTGAAGCTCAACTGCAGCTCATCATCTCTTCCAGGGTGAGGTCCATGTTTAGGCCGAATAACAGACTGGACCAAGAGAGACACATTTTGCTGCAATCATGGGTGATTCTGCTCCTACTTTCTGAGTTGAGACCCAAGGTTACAGTACAATATCTTCCCTGTTTTCTCTTGGGTAAAACAGTTTTCCCTCGTTGGTCCAGGAGAAGACGGAGTGAAGGAGTCCTGGATGTTGCTGTAGGTGGGCTCAGAGTCCTGGGGAAAATGAGGGAAAGAGAAGACATTGCTCAGTCTGCCAGCAGATGCGGAAGCCATTGAGAACATGGGATTTCTCCACCGTTTTATGGCGTTCTGAGAAATATATAAGCTTGATACGTTAGCTACAACCTAGAAAGATTTCCAGCCCATCAAGACAGAGAAGGACTGACCTTTGACATCATCATTCTTGACCCAGTCTAGTTTCTGGTCTCAGATTGCTGACGGTGTTGAGATGCTCTTGACAAACCCCCAAGAACATTCCCCTAAAACTTCCCCCACCCCAATATTAGAAGAATCTTTAATGGATGCTGAGATAGTTAGTGGTCTTAAATATACCTTTCTGTTTGTATTTTTCTGTGGGATTCAAGACCATTTAATTTCATGTCCAACATATAATTTGTTAGTTGAAAGTCATAAAGAGAATTATTCTTCCCTAGGGGCCCTACAATGCTTACATTCTTTCCTTGAAATCAAACAACCAAGAAAGTAAAAGGTGATATTCACAGAGATCAAGAGAACTTGAACTTATGGAAAATATAAATACTGTTTGAAAATGTTAAAATCCAGCTATCTATCCTGACAACAGCATGGTTCAGGCACTCTAGAGCCCATCTGCCTCATTCTTGTCTCTCCACAAAGATAGTTGGATGACTCCTCAGAAAACATTAAGTCATTAGTGGGGATTTAAGGGACATAACTTCACTCTCCATTATGAAGAGACCTTTCCTCTGGACAGGGTTTAAGTCACTCATTCATCCCACCCGCTGGGGGAGGACATCTGCACAAAATGTTCATAAGGGGGATATATTAATGTTTACTTGAAGCAGGGGAGTTTCCTGAAATCATCCAGAGCATCTCCTTGAATCTAAGGTACTGTTTCTATGAGGCAAAGCAGTGATATTTCAAATAATGGAGGTTAAAATGGAAAATAAGGAAGGGGAATGAATTTTACTGTAGCTCAGGGTGAAAATAACACAAATCTACCCCTTTTCACACAGGAGAGACTACACCAAGAAATCATTACCTTCTTCTTCACATCAACTGAATCTTCCAATAGAAGAAAATCAAATTTTTGTAATATGCAGTTCAGTACACAAAATGTATAAGTAAGTAGATATGAAGCATGCAAGAGTAGTTAAGGCTTAGGTGTTTCTGTAATTGCTGTTGTCATAACCATATTATCCCATTGGGGAGATATTTTTCCCGTGGAAAGAACATCCTGCTAACCATTTCCTTATGGGAGGTGTTATTCATTTATCAGTGGGTTTGCTTGTTTTATATTTTGTTTATTGGATTTATTTTTGAAAGGTCTATTGTGCATTTTCATAGTTTGATTATTGTGCTACCCTTTGCTATGAATATTTTGGGGTAATAAATATTCATCTTATGAACCACTGAGAAGACCAGCTGGTTATTTTCTGGAGAATAAGGCTGTGTCCAAGGTATTTTCTTGAATTTGCATGTACATATTATCTTTATTTGGCCAGAGCTCAGATCTTCAGTCCTGAGGTTGAAGGTATTGTTAGAGAGATGTTGATTTTCAGTTGGTGAGAATGATTGATCCTTACAGGAGAAATAGAACCTTATTCTGTGAGATCCCTCAGGACTCCCTGATTCGACTCCCTTGGGGAGGGAGCAATTCAAGGGAATCTCTTCTCCTTTAATAATAAAATTGTTTGGGAGAGACGAGGACAGTCTGGGTGTTGGTAGAGATGAATTTACCTGTGAACCTGAGGAGAGAAAGAGAAGCCATTAGGTCTGTCCTTTGGATCTCCTCATGGAACCAAATCTCTACACCAGAACATCCACCGTGATTCCCAGGATGGCTCCCATCCATAATCTACTCTGAGGATTTTAGACCCATTGCTTCCTCTTACCAGGACAGAAGTTGGAAAAAAGGAACCAACAGCACAATTAAAAGGTTCTCCTACCCTTGATGGCTTGGATGAAGGTCCATCCAAGTGTGGGAAGCCCCCCACCCTCCTAGAGAATGAAATATTTGGGAGAATATTACAAGAGGTAGAATATTATATTCCCCCGAAATACAAAAAAAAAAAAAAAACCAAACCCAAATTACCCATAACAATAAAATAAAAAAATCGCTATGGCATAAAAACAAAACTAGCTATGTAGCAAAAAGAAATTATTACTGCAAACAGGAGGAAACCCTGCTATGTACAAAATCTATCCACGCTTTCTACAATTTTGTAAACACTAAACTTAAAAGACTCAAGAACCATCCCACCTCTAAAGGGACCAAATGATAAAGACTGCAGCGACAAAGCTGTTAAGGCCAACCTCTTCAACACATTCTTAGCTCAATGTTTGTTAATAGTAATGGCTCATGCCCCACATTTCCTAGTCGTACCACAACTAACTATAATGATCTACTACATATTGACTTTGCAGAAGAAAACATAGAAAAGGCTTTACATAATCTAAAACCATACCTATCTATTGGCCCCAATGGATTATGTGCATACTTCTTAAAAAAGCTTTTCTCTGCCATAGCAGAACCCCTAAGCATTATATATGATATGTTATGAGTAAAATTTGGTTATTATACTTGAGAATATAAAGCATCAAACTAGCCACTTTGTGTCCGCAGGCTGAACTTTTAAAATATCACAACAGTTATGAAATGTGTTTTTGTGAGACAAATATGTTAGATTGCAAAATTGTACTTGGCTTAAGTTGGAAATATGTTCCAGGGCGCTTTGACATTATATAGTCACATTAAGAGAAATTAATGATCCTATTATAGCCCTCTAATAATTGCATAACAGGAAATCTGGAGATAAATCTGAATAAAGAATATTGATAACCGTCCAATATCAAGTGGTGGAAGTTCCGTGGAAAGACCCACAACTTTCCTATGGGATTCTATGTATTTTTGATATGAAAAACAAGGTGTGTTATCTAACTGCTTATATAACTATATTTGTATATAAATATGTGGTCTTTCTGGAAAAAGGCGTCTCCTTTTCCTCATACTATGACCAGTATGTGTTAAAGGTTGATCGATACTACAGTATCTTAAATAAAAGCCAGTTACGTGTTTCAGCATATCAAGTATGTTATTTTCATTTCTGCTATTGCTTATAACAGATATATTATTCAGAACCAGCTCCTTACCGAACCCATGGTCCTTAGCTATGGTCATCCTATCTTCAAAAAAGGTGTCCCCAGCCTGGTTGAAAACTACAGACAAATCTCACTATGTTGTGTCACGTGCAAAGTCATGGAATCAATCATTAGCGAATTCATTGCCCTCCACTTAGAGTCAAACAACCTACTCTACAAAAAACAATTTGGTTTCAGGAAAAAATTGTCCTGCAACCTACAACTCCTACACTTCAAAAACATATGGATTACTCTACTAGACCAGGATAAAGCAATAGACGCAATTTACATAGATTTCTGCAAAGCCTTTGATTCAGTGGTACATGACAAACTAAACTCTTATAGCATTTCTGGATCCCTTCATAAGTCGATTACTGCATTCCTGTCAAACAGGCAACAAATAGTACAAATAGGGAGTGCTTCGTCAAACCCTGCTCCAGTTAACAGCAGTGTCCCCCACGGCAGCGTTCTAGGACTCACACTCTTTATACTCTATATAAATGACCTTTGAGATCACTTTATAACCAATTGCATCCTCTTCATGGATGATGTAAAACTATTCAACACCACTGACAATGCTACTGCTCCTCAAAGTAACCTTGATTATGTGTCTGAATGGTCAAACAATTGGCAACCAAATCTCAACCAACAAATCTCTGTCCTACACATTGGCAAAAAAAAATCAGTACACCAAATACAAACTAGGCATATATGACCTCATTGATGACCCTCACTCTGTCAAGGACCAAGGAGTACTCATATCTAATGACCTAAGCACCAGAGCATCAATGCTCAACAGCATTGCCAAAAAGGCATTAAGAGTTGTAAATCTAATCTTACGAAGCTTCTCCTCTGGAAATATTGAATTGCTAACTTGGGCATACAAAACCTTTGCTAGACCAATACTCGAATACAGCTCATCTGTCTGGAATCCGTATTGTATATCAGACATTAATACAATTGAGCAAGTCCAGAAGTATTTCATGAGAAAAGTACTATACTCCTCTGCTCGCAACAAAATACCCTATATCTGTCTATTTAGATCCACGCCAATCAGACTTCAGGCCCGGATACAGCACAGAGATGGCATTGCTCGTGTTGGTGGATGATCTCTGGAGGGCCCATGACAGAGGTCATTCCTCTGTCCTGGTCCTGTTAGACCTCTCGGCGGCTTTCGATACTGTCGACCACAGTATCTTATTGCGGTGGCCGGGGGGGTTGGGAGTGGGGAGCACTGTTTTGCAGTGGTTCTCCTCCTTCCTCTCCGACCATTCGCAATTTGTGTTGGCAGGGGGGCAGAGATCAACCCCGAGGCCCCTGATCTGTGGGGTTCCTCAGGAGTCGGTGCTCTCGCTCCTGCTGTTCAACATTTATATGAAGCTGCTGGGTGAGATCATCTGTGGCTTTGGGGTAGAGTTTCATCAGTACGCTGATGATACTCAGCTGTACATTTCTACCCCAGGCCACCCCAACGAAGCCGTTTGAAGTGATGACCCAGTGCCTAGAGGCTGTGCGGGGTTGGATGGGGCGGAACAGGCTTCAGCTCAACCCAGCTAAGACCGAATGGCTGTGCTTTCTGGCACCCCGATACAGCCAGCTAGTTCCATCGCTGGCTGTGTGTGTGTGGGGGGGGAATTCTTGCCCCTACAGACAGGGCGCGCAATCTGGGTGTCCTCCTGGAAGTACGGCTGTCATTAGAAGAACATATAGCAGCCATCACCAGGGGGGCTTTTTATCAGGTCCATAGGATCTACCAGTTGCGGCCCTTTCTGGATCGGGATGCGCTTCGCACAGTCACATCCATCCTCGTTATCTCCCACCTAGACTATGCCAATGCTCTCTACATGGGGCTCCCCTTGAAGAGCACCCGAAGGCTCCAATTGGTGCAGAATGCGGCCACGCGGGTGGTTTTGGGGGCTTCTCGGAGCTCTCATGTTACACCACTCTTGCGCAAGCTGCATTGGCTCCCGGTGGTCTTTCGGGTGCATTTCAAGGTGTTAGTTACCATCTTTAAAGCACTCCATGTCTTGGGACCTGGGTATTTATGGACTGCCTACTGCCACCATCGATCTCCCGTTGGCCAGTGCGTTCCCATAGAGTGGGTCTCCTCGGGGTGCTGCCGGCTGGATGGCTGGCAACCCCGAGGGTGCGGGCCTTCTCTTTGGGGGCACACTCCCTCTGGAATGAATTACCCCCAGAGATGAGGATCATCCCTGACCTTCTGACCTTCCGGCACGCGTTGAAAACTTATTTATTTCATCAAGCTGGTCTGGCCTAAGGTTTTATGGGGTCTTAAATTCAGTTTTAATTGGTTTTAGTCCTTATTTTTAAACCCTTGTCTCGTTTTTATTATTCAGCCACGTTATTTAATCTTTTTAATTGTTTTTAATTATTGTGTTATTATTGTATTTTTAATGGCTGTACACCATCCCGGGTCCCGCAGGGAGAGCAGGACGGTATATAAATCTTGTATATAAATAAATAAATAAATAAATAAATAAATAAATAAATAAATAAATAAATAAATAAAATATCACCAGACTTGAAATTTTGTGCTTGGACAATCTTGAACTACGCCGCCTATGGTTGGACTTAAGCATAATACACAAAATTATCTGCTACAATGTCCTACCAGTCAATGACTACTTCAGCTTCAACCGCAACAATACAAGAACACACAATAGATACAAACTAAATCTAAACTGCTCCAAACTTGATTGCAGAAAGTACGACTTCAACAACATAATCAATGCCTGGAATGCATTACCTGACTCTGTTGTTACATCCTCTAACCCCTACTCCTTTAACCTCAAGCTATCCATTATTGACCTCACCCATTCCTAAGTGGTCTGTAAGGGGCATGCATAAGTGCACCATTGTGCCTCCCATTCCTGTTCTATTGTCCCTATTTAATTGTGGATGGGCTGCCCGGGTTGCCGTGAGTGATGGCAGTTTGGATGGCCTCATTATCTCGGCCTGCCGTGGCTTCATTCCTGGCCTCAGCCTCAGTCCTGGCCGCGGCCACGACGGCGATGGAGGCCTGGCCCGGCAACGGCAGCGGCGGCGGCAGTGGTGGCACCTATCTTGATGGTGGTGGAGACTTCGGTGGTGGCAGCTTCGGCTTTGGAGGCCCCGCCGGTGGTGGCCCCATCGGTGGCCCCACTGGCAGCCCTGCTGGCGGTTTGGGCAGCCTCGCTGTCTCAGTTGCCTCGTCTTTGGCGGCGAAGGCAGCCTTGGCAGCGACAGCGGTGATGGTGGCCTGGTCCGGCAGCAGCGGTGGCGGCAGTGGCGATGGCACCTGGCTTGATGGTGATGACGACCTCGGCTTCGGCAGCCCTGCTAGTGGCGACAGCAGCGACAGCAGCTCAGAGGCCTCGGTGGCGACAATGGCTGCGGCGGAGGCAGCCTGGTTTGACGGCGTCACTTGGTTTGGCGGTGGCGACATCTGGCTCGATGGTGGTGGCAGCCTCGGCAGCAGCAGCCTCATCTTTAGTGGCCCCGCTGGCGATGGCGGCAACAACAGCTTGGTGGCCTTGATGGCAACACGGGCGGTGGCGACGGCGGCCTGGCTCTGTGGCATCACCTGGCTTGGTGGCGGCGGCCTCGGTGGCAGTGGTCCCGGCTTCGATGGCCTCGGTGGCAGCGGCTGCATGGCTGCCCCAGCAGTGGCGGTGGTGACAGTGACAATAGCCTGGCTTGGTAGCGATGGCGGCCCGGCTGCCTCGGCCTTGGCCCCGGCCTCGGCAACGATGGCGAGGGAGGTTGTGGCAGGTGGAATATGGAGCCGCAGGGAGGACCGGAGCTGCAGCGGAGGTTGCCGGGCGTGGCAGCCAGGAAGTCAGTCTGGCTATCTCGGACTCGGCCCTGGCAGCGACGGCAACAACGACGGAGGTTGCCATGGCCGGCAAGATGTGGCAGCCAGGCGAGCTAGGCCCAATTTACCAGACCTATCCGCCCCCGACACCAGAGCCCGCCTGTGTCAGATTCCGTCTATGGGAAGCTTCCAGGACCTTTTTTAGTTCCCTTGGAAGCACGGGCGGCCGGGCGGCATAAGACTAAGACTGGGCCGATTAGATACTCGTCGGCGGACTTGTGGGCCCTGGGAAATGTCCCCCTTTCCTTGGGGTGGCCCCCCCAGACTGTCAATGGCCTACCTGATGATCCTGGCATCCCAAGAGGTGGCATGGCCAGAAGAAGCATTTTAAGGGTGGTACCCAATTGTTGTCTTTTTTATTTAAATTTTTATCTGGGCTAGGGAGGGTGACCAGGTTGGGTTTGGGGGACAACTCACCTGAGACAGGGGTCAGACCGGAGGCCTTGCGTGGTCAGGAAGTTTCAGGGTTGGGGAGAGTCAGATCGAGGATGAGGGGTTATTTCCGGGAGGGAGAGGTGAATTTTATTTGCACGGTGAGCGGGAGAGGCAGATATGGCGGTTGTAGGGGGCCACATCATGTTTTGGGAGCACGCCTCCGCTGTTTACGTGCGGTAGCGCGCTCCGACCCCCAAGGCTTTTCCCGTTCCCCGGGTGGTCCGAGTCATTAGGCCCCTGGCCCTCGGTTGATGTTGTGTAATGCCAGGTCCGTAGTAAATAAAGCCCCCCTCATTTATGATCTGATTTGGGAGGGGGGAGCGGACTTGTCGGGCATTACCGAAACCTGGTTGGGCCAGGAGGGGGGTGTTCCCCTGGTGGAGATGTGCCCACCCAGGTTTCAGGTTTTCCATTGGCCGAGGGCTCAGGGGAGGGGCGAAAGGGTTGCAGTGGTTATTAAGGAAGATCTGTGTCCTAGGGAATCCACTGTTCCTCAGATGACCGGATGTGAATCCCTCTTTGTGAAGTGTGGTTCCGGGGTTCAGATGGGCCTATTGATCACGTACCTGGCTCCCTGCTATGTGACATCGGCCCTGCCTGAGCTCCTGGAGGTTGTAGCTGGATTGGCGGTTGAGACCCCTAGGCTTATGATCATGGAGAATTTCAATCTACCCTCTGCTGGCGGGACCTCAGGGATTGCTCAGGAGTTCATGGCCTCATGACAGCCTTGGGCCTGACACACACTGGGGGTCACATGTTGGATTTGGTTTTTGTCTCTGGCCAGTGGCAAGATGATCTAGGTATGAGGGACATTATGGATGCCTGATGGATCCGGATAGGTTCCTGATGGAGCTTGGGCCTTTTCCCGAGGCTTGCACACACGACTCAGTTGGGGACTTGGTAGTCCTCTGGGATAGGATGGCTGCTGGGGCCCTTGACCGGGTCGTACCCTTGTGGCCTCTGACCCAGTGCCGATCCCAATTAGCTCCTTGGTTTTCCGAGGAGCTGAGGGAGATGAAGCACTGGAAAAGAAGCCTAGAGAGTGGTTGGAAGACCAGCCACTCCGGATCTGACCAAACACTTTTACGGTCCCATATTAGGATCTATCTAGTGGCGATAAAGACGGCAAAGCGGTCTTACTTTTCCGCCCTTATTGCGTCCACAGAAAATCACCCAGCTGCCTTTTTTAGGGTGATCCGCTCCCTTTTGGATGTGGGAGGATCCCTTGCAGGGATGCGGGAGGATCCCTTGCAGGGATGGGCTGAGGATTTTTCGAGATATCTGCAGGACAAAATCGCTCAGATTTGGGATGAGTTGGACTCTGACTGGGCAACTCTGGATGGGATGACTGGGGCAGATCCCGGGGAGATTGTTTGGGGTGAGTTCGATCCTGTGACCCTGGAGGATGTGGACAGGATACTGGGTGGGCTTAATGCCACCACATGTTTACTGGATCCATGTCCCTCCTGGTTGGTTTTGGCCACCCGGGAGGTGACACGAGGTTTGTTCCAGGGTATTATTAATGCTTCCTTGAGTGAGGGGTTTTTGCCTGCTGCCTTGAAAGAGGCGGTGGTGAGGCCCCTCCTCAAGAAACTGTCCCTGGACCCAACATTATTATCTAACTATCATGCGGTCTCCAACCTTCGCTTTATGGCGAAGGTTGTTGAGAGTGTGGTGGCACGACAGCTCCCTCAGCACCTGGATGAAGCTGTCTATTTAGATCCGCTCCAATCGGATTTCAGGCCTGGGCACAGCACGGAGACGGCGTTGGTTGTGTTGGTGGATGATCTCTTGAGGGCCCATGACAGGGATTGTTCCCTGTCATGAAGCATCCTCCCTTTGGAATGAGTTACCCCCGGAGATGCAGACTATCCCTGACCTGTGAATCTTCTGGTCTTGGTCCTGTTAGATCTCTCAGCGACTTTTGATACTGCCAACCACAGTATCTTATTGCAGCGGTTGGGGGGGTTGTGAGTGGGAGTCACCATGTTACGGTGGTTCTCCTCCTACCTCTCCGACCGTTTGCAATTTGTGTTGGCAAGGGGTAGAGGTCAACCCCGAGGCCCTTGATTTGTGAGATACCTCAGGGGTCGATGCTCTCGCCCCTGCTGTTCAACATTTATGTGAAGCCGCTGAGTAAGATCATCCATAGTTTTGGGGTAGAGCTCCATCAGTATGCTGATGATACTCAGTTATACATTTGTATCCCAGGCCACCCCAACGAAGCCGTTGAAGTGATGGCCGGTGCCTGGAGGCTGTGCAGAGTTGGATGGGTTTAAACAAGCTTTGACTCAACCCGGCCAAGACCGAGTGGCAGTGGTTTCCTGCGCCCAGATACAGCCAGCTTATTCCATCGCTGGCTGTGGGGGGGAGAAATTTTGACCCCCACAGAGAGGGCATGCAATCTTGGTGTCCTCCTGGATGTACGGCTGCTGTTGGAATATCATATAATGGCCATCACCAGGGGGGCTTTTTATCAGGTCCGACGGATCTACCAGTTGCAGCCCTTTCTGGATCTGGACGCGCTTTGCACAGTCACTTCTGCCCTCGTTATCTCCTGTCTATACTACTGCAATGCTCTCTACATGGGGCTCCCCTTGAAGAGCATCTGGAGGCTTCAGCTGATGCAGAGTGCGGCCGCACGGGTGATTTTGGGGGCTTCTCGGAGCTCCCGGGTTACACCGCTACTGCATGAGCTGCATTGGCTTCCGGTGGCCTTCTGGGTGCGATTCAAGGTGTTAGTGGTCATCTTTAAAGCACTCCATGGCTTGGGACCCAGGTACTTATGGGACTGCCTGCTGCCACCATCGGCCTCCCGCTGGCCAGTGTGCTCTCACAGGGTGGGCCTCCTTGGGGTGCTGCCAGCTGGACGATGCCGGCTGGCGGCCCCAAGGGTGCGGGCCTTCTCTGTGGAAGCATCCTCCCTTTGGAATGAGTTACCCCCGGAGATGCAGACTATCCCTGACCTGTGAATCTTCTGGTGCGCATTGAAGACCTATCTTTTCCAGCAAGCCGGTCTGGCCTAGTACAATTGGAAGGTTTTAATTTTTGTAATTTTTTACCCTGCTTTTTATTAATTAATTATAATTTTAATTTTTCAGCCATTTATTTAATTCATTTTAATTCTATTTTAAATTTTATATTTGATACTGTATCATTTTTAGCTGGGCTGTGTACCACCCTGAGTCCCAAATTGGGAGAGGGAGCGGTATTTAAATTAAATTAAATTAAATTAATATTTTCTGTATTCTTACTCATGTTTATACTTATTATTTTGTAAGCGATTGACAAATCAAAATAAATAAAATAAAATAAATAAATAAATAAGTGGAGAAAACATGTTGTCAAAGGCAACCTCAGTCTTCCTGCATAGTAAAACAGCCTTCAACTGAAGAAGTTTTTAGAAGGGTCCATCTTAGACTCCCCAGGGACATGAACAGAAGGATTTTCAGGATTATCTGGTAAAAACATCTATTAATTCTTCAGTTTGACAAAATGGGAGAAAAGGTTTACCAAACCAAAGATTAGATGATCTTGCATTATTATGGCTGGAATTAGGATCAGAGATGTTCAAAGTTCAGCTGTTTTGATGTCCTCAGTTCTGAATCGTTTGAAAGGAGCAGGAAGGAGAAAAGGGAGGCTCTTTATTCTCAATGCCCTTCACTGTGACCCGCAGAATGACCCCTTTCTTTGTTCATCCTTTGCCCCAACTTCTTCTCTGTTTTATCGACAGTGAAGCTGCAATTGTGGGGTCTCCTTCTGGGTGCTTCTGAAGGGAGGAAGAGAGAGACTGCTCTGCATCACCCCAAACCCCCTTTATTAGGGATGGCTCTGAATCAGGAGACTTGGGAGCAGACGAAATGGGGAGAAGAGGCAGGGAAGTGCCCCATTGCTCAAAAGTTTCCTCACCGAGGAAGAAAAAAACTCAGATTTCCTGAGAAAGATCTAGAATAAGAAAAGAATGTGGGAGTAAAGCAATAATCTCTTTAGTGAGGAGACAAGTCAGATTGAGATGGGAAGTAGAAGAAGAAAGAGGTCCCAAACCTATCATCCAAGGGATGGTCTCCATCTTCTCTTCAGGATTCTGGGGACGCTGATCTAACCATCTAGTGAAGTATGAAGTAGAAAAACAAAATACCTAAGTAAGTTTATTCTGCAGTCAGGCCTAAAGGCTACCTGACAAAATCAGCTCCTGTTCTTATGCTGAGCCACAGATTTCTACAGTGGAGCCATAGACATAGAATAAAACAAAGGATAAACTATGAATTGTGAAAACTTTAGATTTGCAAAAGAGCAGTTTGTTCTGCTAAAATGGTTCTGAAAATTGCTGTTTGAGTCTAAACATCAACTGTTATTCTTATTGAGAACTGCCTGAAGGGCACTCAAACCATGATCTCATTTCAATAAACAATAGATAGATAGATAGATAGATAGATAGATAGATAGATAGATAGATAGATAGATAGATAGATAGATAGATAGATAGATAGATAGATAGATAGATAGATAGATAGATAGATAGATAAATTCTTCCTGAATTTAAAATTAGAGCAAAGAATATCCTGGACTTTTCATTAACAGCCAATAGCTTCCTGCAAAATATCAGGTACAAAGTTTTATTTGGCTTGATATTCAAGGTAAAATAAATGTGGCATTCCCCCAAAACCTTCTTTGATTAAATCTATGATTTTGCTCTTGAATTGGACCCCCAAATTTACAATTGTATGAAGAAGGGTTTCATTCCACTATTAAAAGCATATTATTTCGGCACTGCATTTTGTTCTAGTCCAATCACAGATGTTTTGCTGAATCTTGTTGAATTGTTGTTTTATTTGTATTACTCTATTTAATGTTGCTGAATTGCACTGATGTGTGTCCCTTCTTGTGCTCAGCCCAGAAACTTTTGTGATTCTGATGCTTCAGAAATATAGCAGTAGAAAGATGATTCCAAAATTGGGATCTCCATGCACATCTATCCATCAAAATACTGAAGGAGAACAAAAATAATAATGGAGCTAAGAAAAAGGAAATCTGAAATGGAATTGCTGCAACAGTCATAATTGTGGGAAATAGTCATGTCACTTTTTTCACTGCCGTTGTAACTTCAAATGGTCACTAAATGACTGATTGTAAGTCAAGTACTACCTGTAGTTGTAAATCTATTTCCCCCCTGAAATAACCTTTATTGAAAATTTAAAACATTAAAATACAAAATACAGTACAAATATTTAAAAAGAAAATGTTGTATATATTACAATCCATTTTGACAATACTTACATTTCAATTGTTATTCCAGTGCATATTTTATACTCCTAATTGTTCTTCTATATATTCTTCTATCTTTCTAAACTATACATTTATTATTTATTTGATTGCTTGTTTCTATTATTTATCCATTGATACCAATTTTCCCAAACTGAATTATAATCTGAGTCTTCCTTCTCTTTTAATTTTGATGTGAGTTTGTCTATTTCTGTGCAATCGAAAATCTTTTGGATTATTAACCCATCTGTCAGCATAGAATCTCCTTTCCAACATTGTGCGAGTGCTATTCTTGCTGCTGTAATTATATGCAGGATTATCTTTCATATAATTCCCTTTGATAATTCCCAGGAGAAATATTTCTGCTTTAAATTCTATTTGAACTTTCATAATTTCCTTTAATCATTTTCATATTTTGGTCCAATAGTTCTTAATTTTCAGACATACAGGTGAAACTCAAAAAATTAGAATATTGTGCAAAAGTTCATTTATTTCAGTAATGCAACTTAAAAGGTGAAACTAATATATGAGATAGACTCATTACATGCAAAGCAAGATAGTTCAAGCTGTGATTTGTCATAATTGTGATGGTTATGGCTTACAGTTCATGAAAACCCCAAATCCACAATATCAGAAAATTAGAATATTACACGCAATCAATAAAACAAGGATTGTACATAGAACAATATTGGACCTCTGAAAAGTATAAGCATGCATATGTACTCAGTACTTGGTTTGGGCCCCTTTTGCAGCAATTACTGCCTCAATGAGGCCTGGCATGGAAGCTATCAGCCTGCGGCACTGCTGAGGTGTTATGGAAGACCAGGATGCTTCAATAGCGGCCTTCAGCTCTTCTGCATTGTTCGGTCTCATGTCTCTCATCTTTCTCTTGGCAATGCCCCATAGATTCTCTATGGGATTCAGGTCAGGCGAATTTACTGGCTAATCAAGCACAGCAATCCCACAGTCATTAACCAGGGTTTGGTGCTTTTGGCAGTGTGGGCAGGTGCCAAGTCCTGATAGAAAATGAAGTCAGCATCCCTATAAAGCTTGTCTGTAGAAGGAAGCATGAAGTGCTCCAAAATCTCCTGGTAGATGGCTGTGTTGACCCTGGACTTAATGAAGCACAGTGGACTAACACCAGCAGATGACATGGCTCCCCAAATCCACACAGACTGTGGAAACTTCACACTGGTCTTCAAGCATCTTGCAGTGTGTGCCTCTCCATTCTTCCTCCAGACTCTGGGTCCTTGGTTTCTAAATGAGATGCAAAAGTTGCTCTCATCAGAAAAGAGGATGTTGGACCACTGAACAACAGACCAGTTCTGTTTTTCTTTAGCCCAGCTAAGACGCTTCTGATGTTGTTTGTTGTTCAGGAGCGGCTTGACAAGAGGAATACGACATTTGAAGCCCATGTCCAGGATCCGTCTGTGTGTGGTGGCTCTTGATGCACTGACTCCAGCCTCAGTCCACTCCTTGTGAAAGTCCCCAACACTTTTGAATGGCCTTTTCCTGACAATCGTCTCCAGGCTGCGGTCATCCCTGCGACTTGTGCACCTTTTTCTTTCACACTTTTCCCTTTCTATTAATGTGCTTTGATACAGCATTTGGGAGTATCCAACTTCTTTTGCAATTACCTTTTGAGGCTTTCCCTCCTTATGGAGAGTGTCAATGATGGTTTTCTGCACAATTGTCAGGTCAGCGGTCTTTCCCATGATTGTGATTCCTACTGAACCAGACTGAGAGACCATTTACTCAGGAACCCTTTGCAGGTGGTTATGGCTTAATTAGCTGATTAGAGCGGGACACTTTGAGCCTAGAATATCGAACCTTTTCACAATATTCTAATTTTCTGAGATTGTGGATTTGGGGTTTTCATGAGCTGTAAGCCATAATCATCACAATTATGACAAATCACGGCTTGAACTGCTTTGCATGTAATGAGTCTATCTCATATATTAGTTTCACCTTTTAAGTTGCATTACTGAAATAAATGAACTTTTGCATGATATTCTAATTTTTCAAGTTTCACCTGTATACTTTTCTGATCCAAAATTATTTCAATCATCAGTATTCTTCCCTTTGTATCTGCATATATTTGTTTGGCCTTTATCCCTTTTCTAATATGCACTGCCACCCCTCTTTTTTCCCCCTCCGCCAGCGTTACATAGAGTTCCCCTAGTTTGTTACTTTGTAAATATTTTCAATCTTGTTTTTTAATGTTTACCTCCTGGAGGCACACAATGTCCATTTCCTGCTTTGCTAATTTCGTGAAAGTCTGTTTCCTATCATTCTCTGGTCTACCAGATCTAATTTTTTTTCTGTTTGTTTTGTTCTTGTTTCAATTGTTTTTATTCTTTGATCATTCTCCTGGATTGCATCTTATATCAAACCCATTCTTTCATTCTATTTCTGGATATCGCTTTTAACTTCTCTTTTCACTTCTTCCATCTCTGCTTTCATCTCTCCATGATTTTTAGATATATTTTATTAGAGAATCACCATGGTTTCCTGGATCACTAATAATGTGGACTGCATGGTCTGCATATTTAATGCTGAGTTCAATTTTTCTGCTGTAAGCATTCCCCCAATCAGTATCTGTTTGATGGAGAAGTGGTGGCTACAGATGACGTTGGTGCAGTATTCTTCCCAGTCTTCAAAGTGGTAGTTGTAATACTTGTCATTTCTTTTAAACTTCTATGTTGCTCTCCTAAGATTCTCCTATATTCTCCCAAATTACAATCCAATACCCTCTTAGGCTTCTTCCTCCTTACTTTTACTCTTTCCCACTCCTATTTATTATTCTGAGTTTTTTTTCTCTTCTAATACTCTCACTATTCTATTATAAATTATACTATATTATGCTAGAATATATACTGTATTATATTATAATTAATAAAAAAACAAATATTGTCTTATAAATTAATATACTCCATACTACTTACTAATAACAATAGTAATGGTATTATATTAAAATACTGTATATATTATATTATATTCTAAGTAATAAATAACAAATACAATCTTATTAATTAATATACTCTGTACTAATTAATACTAATAACAGTAATAATGGTATTCAAAAATGCAGTCTGTTCAGTAATTAATACTTATAACCATGCTACTGCTGGAAGTCCATAAAATGGTCATAAGTCACTTTTTTCACTGCTGTTGTAACTTCAAATGGTCCCTAAACAACCGGTTGTAAGTCAAGTACTACCTGTAGTTGTAAAATCTATTTATTTATATAAAACTACCAGTTTGTGTCAGCATCTCTGACTCCATTTGTATACCGGCTGTGCAATTTCTTGACAGACTCCTGGAATAAGATTATGCCCAAGATTTCCCCCTATTTGATGGTTTTTTTCTTCTGCCGTAAGTTGAAGCTCAGCTGCACCTCATCATCTCTTCAAGGGTGAAGTCCATGTTTAGGCCGAATAAGAGGCTGGACCAAGAGAGACACATTTTGCAGGAATCAGGGGTGATTTTGTTCCTTCTTTTTGAGTTGAGACCCAATGTTATAGTAGAATGTCTCCCCTGTTTTCTCTTGGGTAGGACGGTTTTCCTTTGTTATTCCAGGAGAAGACAGAGTGAAGGAGTCCTGGATGTTGAGAACAGAGCTGGAAGGGACCTTGGAGGTCTTCTAGTCTAACCCCCTGCTCAAACAGGAGATCTTATAGCATTTCAGACAAATGACTGTCCAGTCTCTTCTTAAGAACCTCCAGTGATGAAGCCCCTACAACTTCTGGTGGCAAGCTGTTCCATTGTCCCCACTGTTAGGAAGTTCCTCCTTAATTCCAGGTTACTTCTCTCTTTGATTAGTTTCCCTCCGTTGTTTCTTATCTTGCCTTCCGGTGCTTTGGATAATAATCTGATCCCCTCTTCTTTGCGGCAGCCCCTCAAATATTGGAATACTGCTATCATGTCCCTCATAATCCTTATTTCCTCTAGACTGGCCATACTTAAATCCTGCAACTGTTCTTCATATGCTTTAGTCTACAGGCCTCAGTTGGTCTTTTCTGCACTTTTTCCAAAGTCTCAACATCGTTTTTCTAATGTAGTGACCAGAGCTGGATGGAGTATTCCAGGTGTGGCCTTATTAAGGCTTTATAAAGCAGTACTAATACTTCACGTGATTTTGATTTTCCATCTCTGTTTATACAATCAAGGATTATATTCGCTTTTTTGGCTGCTGCCGCACATGGCCTGCCCCTGTTTAAATAATCGTCCAAGGTCCCTCTCACAGTTCCTGTTTTAAACCAGATTTCGCCTAATCTCTACTTATACCTTTGATTTTTCCTGCCTAAGTGTAAATCCTTGCTTCAGGATGGAGGCTTTTTTGTGATTACCTCAGAAAAAAAACTTTCCTATGCAAGCTGTAAATAAATAAAGCCCCAGTTATAGAAATCCACATTTTCAAAATGAAGAGAGAAAAAAATGCACACCTCTCACCACAATTGCGACCAGACGACTTCACTCGGAAGGGATGTTTCTCTCATATTTCCATTCTAGGTACCGGCATTTATATGATCCAGAATCCTTCCTTGTGGCTGTGAGGACCAGAGAGCTGTTACCTTTATGCCGATCCAAATCCTTTTTAGAGAGCTCCTCCTTGTTTTCCCTTATGTGGAAAAACTGGTAGCGTGTCCAGCCTTGAAGGGTGGTGTTGGGAAGTGAGCACCAGAGGACAATTTTGCCTTGGGAGCCATTCGCAATGCAGGAATCACCAGAGTATTTCCGATCTGTTCTGGATATTTCTTCCATTCACCCTTTTCATTCATGTTATCGAAGATGTAATTCTCTCCCTTCTGTCCTTCTGGTGGGGAACATTTTAATTCGATCTGTTCTCCTTTTAAGAGAATTTGGTGAGAAGATGCCCAGCACAGGGTGGGAGCTGTTGGGTATTGATTCCAAGTAGATCTCTGAAAATCTGAGAAACAAAAGAAATTTGAAAAGAATCCCATAAAAATCCATGCAAGCAAAATTGTGTTGCAAGAATCCAAGAGAAACCCATAGCTAGAAGTAGTCAGAAACAACCAAATTATCTCTTCATCATCATCTTCATTTCACAACCCCATAATCCCTTGCGGGGTGGAGTCTGGGCAACTGACTGGAGCCGATCAGAGTGTTTCCTGGCCGGATGCCCTTCCTGTCACCAAGACGGAGTTTTATTCAAGAGATATATTCTCATCATGCCCAGAGAGAGAAATATCAGCCTCTACCGAACTCAAATTATCTCTTCTCAAATAAAAGTCTTTATAGATAGTCCTTGACTTAGGACAGGCTGCTTAGTAATTCTTCAAAGTTACGACAGATCACAAAAAAGCAACTTGCAACCCAAATACGAAGTTCTGACAGCAGGCTGCATTATGATCTTAAGTTGAGGATTATGTACAAGTCTGATGACTAGAGAGGAGACCATTACTCTCAACATTTCTACCAACCACAATGAACAATTCTTCAGTGGAGATCCAGACAAGTCAATTGAGAGCTAAGGACGGACTGAATGTGTCTTTCTGCCTGCATCCCTGGACTAAATTCCCATCATCCCTTAGCAGTGGCCATATTGGACAGGGGTCATGACAGCTGGAATTCTGTAACATCTGGAGGGTCTCAGGGAGACCTCGATCATATTTCTGACAAACAGGAACCCTCGACCTAAATTCAGCATAAGAGAGATCCTTCCTTTTATCTGCAGATTCACATCTCTGGCCTGGCCTGTTAATTTATTTATTAAAAGTTTTTTGCAAGAAAGCCATGAATTAGCCTCAGCCAGAGTGGGTCCATCTGGTTCATTTTGTTGATGCTTTTGCTCGATGGAGCCATAGTTACTATCAAAACTTGATTAATTTCTATTTTGACATTTGCCACATGATGCTAAAGCGGCTGGCCACAAATGTCAAAGTCACAGGAAATGCTAGTGAAGACTGGTGATTGTGGCTTTGTGACTGCGCTAAAGAATTTTGCAAAATGGGCCTATTATCCTGGACTCAGGAAAAGGGGGCGTGCGGTTTGCTTCATCTATGGTCAAGAATCCCCAGGTGAAAGTCCACAAGTAAAACCTTCATCGTTAGCATGTTGACCGACTTGAGCATTGAGCCCTGGCCAGCAAGATGCAGTTCAGGGATGAGAAAAGGAAGATTTTATACCTAGGAACAAAAACCAACAACAAGAGCACAGGTACAGAATAGGTGGCACTTGGTTCAACTGCAGCAACCACGAGAGGAATCTTTTTTTTAAACAGTTTATTTATACATGTTCATTTAACATACACAAAGGCTTTGTGAACAGTGTGTTGTCTGGGTCCATTGGCTTACATAATAATACTTTCCCTGTGATGAAAGTTAAAACCCACCCCTCTCCTAAAAAAATGAAATACGTATTTTAGGATATACTAAAAAGGCAGAATATTTCCCCTAAAAGAGAAGTGAACAAACCAAATAAAATAAAGAGAAGCGATACACTTTCATCCCTTCCTCCCAGTGGTGGCTTCCGTTCTCCATGAACTGGTCCGTTGGTGGAGCTGGGAACCTCTCAGCACCACCGCTGCTCTGCTTCTAAACTTGGGCCTGAAAACATTTCTCTTGACCGCAAACAGCAAGAAAGGAATCACGTCATCAACAACTCTCCACCAGCCTTCTCTTCATGTAGCAGGCCCAGCAAGGTGTACCCAGCTCACTGCTCCAGCTCTGAGGCCTTCGTGACCACAGCAAATCTTTTCTGCAGTCTCACAAGAGTATCTCACCACCTCCGGTCCTAGGCGTGCCATTGTCATGTCCTCTGTACAACCACAGAGCTTAAGAAGAGCCAGAAATAGAATAATTGGTCTGGAACTAACAAAACTCAGCAGAAAACGCCAAATTTCTTTTAAGCCCCTCCTTTATGTCCAATTCAGAAGCTCCTTCCCATCCAGCACCACTAGTCCATATTGTAGCATCTCTGCTGCATCTTCAAAATTAGCCAGCAGGATTTACAGAGTTGCTCAGAAACTCAACCACTATTAAACTGCTACAGAAGGTCATCAGAAGCAGTTGAACATGCAGCAGAAAAGATGGTAAACTGGTCCTCCCTGGAAGGGATAAGCACAAGGCCTGTCATCTCTTCCAAATGTTCTCAGCCAAAAAGACAGAGGAGAGGATGAATTCAGGAGGCCCCATGTCAGAACTCTATTTATTTAATTTTATCGCTGCTATTTCTTTGCTGTCTTAGCCAGATAAGTCTATGCAGCTTAAAATTCCTGCAGCAAAGCAATCATACGTTACTAACAAAACCAATAAAATTGACAGTTGACAAAATTAACTTTTTCTCCTCTTGCTTTCTTTTGGATCCTTATTGGCAATTCCAACTGGATGATAAAAAACAATACCAGATGAATGATACTCAGCTAGGAAATAAATCAGTCACTCAAATCCACTTCTCATAATAGGCAGACTTGGCTATTGGCCGGCTGATGGGCTGACCTGAAAGTTTCTTCCTAGGGAGAAAGTGAGATACTCTTGGATTGTTTAACGGCAAGACTCCAGCTTCTCATTCCAAATTTACTTAAGCCAGGATCCAACTCTCTATGTCTTTTAAAGATGCAAGATCTCAACTCCTGGTGACCAATTTAACGATTTAAATTTATTTGACAATAATAAATTTATGAACTCTATTGGCCCTTATCTTCATCCAAGATGATTTTCTAAAGTCTCAGTTCTGGATTTCTTGGAGAACCCAGGAGGAGGAAGAAGATACTTTTAAGAAGTATCCAGACCTCTTCAAACTTTTGTTTCTGAGACCAGCCAAAATTAGACTGGCGTTTTCCAGATGTGGAGAGGATTTTTCACACCAAAGATTAAAACATTGTCCAGCTGGAATGGAAGAAGATATGATTAAATCCCATAAGTGGCCATTGGAACAAGAAGCATAATGCATATAGGCAGATATTTACTATTCTGAGCATTTATAGAGGCTCTATTCAGTTGAAGCAAAAAGTCAAGCAGCTCATTCCCTGAGAGATATTTGGGAACCCCCAGGAACTGATTATCACACTTAAAAAATATTTGCATGGTTTATAGAGCACTCTTCTCCCCTTTCAATTTATTTTTAATGCTGGGGAAAGGAAAAAGTGAGAGGTATTTAGGAATTTTGAGGGGGGAAGTCCAATTTCATGATGGAACATCAACATTCATAGGAATTCTCCCATATTTTTGTGTCGTCTTCTGTCCTCAAAGCCCATCTTTTTTCTCTTTTCCTTAATTTCTTCCAATCTTGAGGTCTCTTAGTCATCACTATTTATGCCGAGAATTCCCAGTTATGTCCACATTCTCACCTTTCACATTTGGGGACCTTCATTAGATGGTTCTGGCCTCTTGAGATCACCATCTGTTTCTTGGTTTCCTTCAACCAAAATTCAACATGTCATCTCTGCTTCCCCTTTCCTCTGAAATACCTCTCAAACATCGGGCTTTCCAGCACAAAAGGCCTCTCCTTCTTGATGTCCAGGTTGGTTTGAATAGACTTTCATCTGAGGAGGAGAATAGTCCCAAAAGATCAGAGAGTGATGAAGTCTTGGATGGACCTTCATCAAAGCCAATAGCTGGAAGACCGTAAGGCCAATCAGATGTTGTTAAGAGGGGACTGATAAATCTGAATGGCTCTTTCAGATGAATCTGAAATATGATGTTTTAGATACAGCTAATATGTTTAAAAGCTGTTTTATTGGACTCTACTACTCTTTGACAATTTTGCCAGTTTAAATGTGTCTTTATTAATGCTGTATTATTATTATTTGCATGGGTTTATGGCTCCATTTTGGAAATGCATGGCTTAGGAGAAGAAATGGAACTAATGAAGTCAGATACACAGGGCTGGCATTGAGGTCTTGTAAAAAGCAGAATGTCTTGTCTTCGTGCCATTCACATCTCTTACCTCACGGGTGGCTATTTTTATTTTAAATTCTCATTGGGTGAAAGAGAGGCCAGGAGGTCGGGGACAGTGAGCTGCTTCATAGAGAAAGTCTTTGGTGAGGTGAAGAAGGTCAGGAAGCTGAGCTAAGTCCTGGGCTGGATGGATGACGCAGTTCCTCCCTTGGTCGTTGTATTGGGGGAACTGACTCAAGAGAAGCTGCAGCTCTGAATCTCTCTGGGGAAAGAAGATGAGAGTGGCAGAACCCAAGGCCGGCTGCCCAGGAATCTTGAAGAGAAGATGGAGACTTTTCCTTGGATGATAGGTTTGGGACCTCCTTCTTCTTCTGCTTCCCATCTCAATATGACTTTACTCCCACATTCTTTTCTTATTCTAATCTTTCTCAGCAAACAAAAACTTTCTTGTTTCTTTGTTTGACACATTTTGAACAACAGTGCCACTTACTTGCCTCTCCACAATACTGTCCCCAGTTCTCTTGATTTATGGCCATCTCAATGAAAGGACATTTGGGGGGTTGTAGTGCAGTCTCTCTTCTTCCCACCAGAAACACCCAGAAGACCCAAAACTGCAGCTTCAAAGTCAATTAAAGTCAAAGTCAATAGGAAGTTGGAGTAGTGGATGAGCAAAGAAAGGGGTCATTCTGTGGGTCAAAATGAAGGGCACCGAGTATAAGGAGCCTCCCTTTTCTCCTTCCAGCTCCTCTCAAACGACTGAGAACTGAAGACATCAAAAGAGCTGAATTTCAGAGTGAAAATACTCCCAGGTCCCTGATAGTCTTTTTTGTTCTTCAAGCTAATCCCAGACGTAATAAGGATGGTTTGGGGACTCTTATGACCCCCAAAGGCCAGAACATTGGTAGAAGAAGAAGACCCTTTTCCTTCATCTCATCTGCTGCATCCATTCAGAGAAGAAGATTCAGTTGAGGATGGTGGGGATGAAAGTTTTGCACAGCCTTAAATCATCTCTCCTTCTCTTAACTTCATCTTCCCTCTTTCTCTCTTTCAGTTCTTTCAAAGATCCTCCTAGGAGCAGGTAAGAAACCCTCATTTGGACTTTATTTGTGTTCACAAAGATGTAGACTGTGATTGTTGCATCTGGATGGTTTTCTTGCATTACCTGGTCCCATCCTTAATGGCGTTCTTGAGGCACACTAGCTTGTTGTGCCATCTTGGATCTTATTCTGCAATGCAAGAAAACCAAGCTTCAACCCTCATCTGGTTTCCAAGCTTTCACTGGTTCAAAGGTTCACTGGAGGCTGCTCTCAATGAATCCATCATGAAGACTTCTGACCTAGAGAAAGAAGGGGAGCTGAGCCACAGAATTGTTCTCACCTGGAGAAGAGAGGATCAGTCAGTCAAGGATTCCAAAAGCAGTTTATAGAGGGGAGCCATTCTGGGAATTGGGGTGGATGTACTGGTGTAGAGATTTAGTTCCAGGGAGAGATCAGAAGGAAGGACTCAATGGCTTCTCTTTCTTTTCTTTGATTCACGGACAGGTTCATCTCTTCGGGCCCCCAACCTGTCCTCCTCTCTTCCACACACCGTCATTATCAAAGGAGAAGAGATTCCTTTGAATTGCTCCCTCCCTGAGGGATCTTCTACAGAATTGTTCTCTTTCTACTGCATGGATCAGTCAGGCACACCAATCAAACATGAAGATCTCCATAAAAATATCTACATTCTGAAGACCGCGGATCTTTACTCGGACAAAATAAAGATAGTATGTAGATGCACGTTCCGGGAAACATCTGGAGGTAGCCAATTTTCTCCCAACAGTAACCAGCTGTTCTTCTCAATCATTGGTAAGATGAATATTTATTGCAGAGAAATACTTACATCAAAGGCAGCGCCAATGCTTAACCTATGAAAATATGCATTAAACCATTCAAAAATTAATCCAATGACCAAAAAAGCAAAGAAGAAAATTCATAGTTTTAGAAATAATGCCTTCTTTAAGAGAATGGTTAGGTGGACCGTCTTTTTATGTGGAAAAGATCATCCCGATGTATTATTATGGTGGTGAGAATATTGTGAGAGCAGTTACAGAAACAAGAGTGACTTCTCCACTCCACACTTCACAGCTATCTTCTGTGCTGCATATTGCAGAAGTTCGTATTTTTTTAATTTGAAGATTTGAACAGTTTTAAAAAGTCAGATGATGGACAGATATTCTGAGATGATTGTCACTTATTACTCATGACAGTCATGTGATTTGTGACTTCTTTTTAAGTGGGGCATGGCATGTTTGTATTTCTGTGGCCCTTCTGATGCCCACCAATCATTTCATCGGGTCAAAAGTAGGAATCAGTTATCACTGGATCCATCAGGAAGGCCCTGACTTTGGGGGAGAAAGAGACGAAATGCATTTAGTTAGCTTTTTGTGATTTGCACACTTTGTGAGAGGATGGAGGCTACAAAGAGGGAGAGGGTAGGATGGACTACTGTGAAGCAGCAGTTTCCAAGGAAAGAGGGAATACACTTGAAGGACAGGTGTGTGTGTGTGTGTGTGTGTGTGTGTGTGTGTGTGTGTGTGTGTGTAAAAATTCAGTGTAGACCAGAGATGAAGAAGAAGTGATTTAGGATAGCAACTCCCTAGAATCTCCCACGGTAGATCCAGAGTGAGTGAGTTTAGTCTGGCAAGATTCTGTCTATTCGGCTGTTTGCACGAATCCATTCTTATAATAGAATATAATAGAATAGAATAGAATACTTTATTGGCCAAATGTGATTGGACACACAAGGAATTTGTCTTGGTGTAAATACTCTCAGTATACACAAAGAAAAGGTACATTCATTAAGAATCAAGAATCATAACGATAGTCATAGGGTACAATCAACAATCAAATCATACTAGGAAACAGTCAATATAAATTGTAAGGATACAAGCAACAAAGTTACATTCCTACAATCACAAGTGGGGGGGATAGGTGATAAGGAGTGATGAGAAGATTAACAGTAATAGTAGTGTACACTTTGTAAATAGTTGAACAGTGTTGAGGGAATTATTTGTTTAGCAGAGTGATGGCTTTTGGGAAAAAAAACTGTTCTTATGTCTAGTTGTTCTGGTGTGCAGTGCTCTATAGCATCGTCTTGAGGGAAGGAGTTGAAACAGTTTGTGTCCAGGATGTGAGGGGTCTGTAAATATTTTCCCAGCCCTCTTTTTGACTCGTGCAGTATACAAGTCCTCAATTGAAGGCAGGTGGGTAGTAATTGTTTTTTCTGCAGTCCTAATTATCCTCGGAAGTCTGTGTCTGTCCTGTTGGGTTGCAGAACCAAACCAGACAGTTATAGAGGTGCAGATGATAGACTCAATAATTCCTCTGTAGAACTGTATCAGCAGCTCCTTGGGCAGTTTGAGCTTCCTGAGTTGGTGCAGGAAGAACATTCTTTGTTGTGCTTTTTTGATGATGATTTTGATGTTAGGTGTCCATTTTAGGTCATGTGATATAGTAGAACCTAGAAATTTGAAGGTCTCTACTGTTGATACTGTGTTGTCTAGTATTGTAAGAGGTGGTAGTATGGGCGGGTTTCTTCTAAAGTCTACTACTAAAGATCACATTACAGCCATCTCCAGGGAGGCTTTTTATCAGGTTTGCCTGATTCGCCAATTGCGTCCCTTTCTGGATCGGGATGCCTTACGCACAATCACTCATGCCCTCGTCACCTCCCGCCTGGACTATTGTAACGCCCTCTACATGGGGCTCCCTGCGGGGAGCACCCGGAGGCTTCAACTGGTGCAAAATGCGGCCACACGGGTGGTTATGGGGGCGTCAAGAAACTCCCATGTGATGCCTCTCCTGCGTGAGCTGCATTGGTTGCCGGTGGCCTTCCGGGTTTGCTTTAAGGTTCTATTTTTGACCTTTAAGGCGATCTATGGCATTGGACCAGGCTATTTGCAAGACCGCGTTCTGCCGGTAGTTTCCCACCGACCGTGCGCTCCCACAGGGAGGGCCTCCTTCGGGTTCCGATGGCATCTATGTGCCGCCTGGTGACCCTGAGGAACAGGGCCTTCTCTGTGGGGGCACCCACCCTCTGGAATGGGTTGCCTCCTGAGCTACGGAAGACCACTGACCTGAGAGCATTTAGACGTGCGTTGAAAACTTGGCTCTTTGAGCAGGCCAGCCTGGGCTGATTTTAAATGGGAGTTTTAAAATGGAACTTTTAGATATTGGGGTTTTAAAATTTGGGGTTTTATATTGTAATTGATTGGGGTTGGGTATAAATTTTAGTAGCAGCCTGAATGTATTTTATTTTCTTTTAACTTTTGTAAAGTGTAGTGTGTTATAGTTGGCTGTACACCGCCCTGAGTCCTTCAGGAGAAGGGCGGTACATAAATGTGATATAAATAAATAAATAAATAAATAAATAAATAAATAAATAAATAAATAAATAAATAAATAAATAAATAAATAAATAAATAAATAAATACCATTTCTATGATTTTGAGTGTGTTCAGTTCCAGATTGTTCCGGTTACACCACGAGGCAAATTGTATGCAGATTGTCTCAAATGAGACCAATCACTGTTGTGTCATCAGCAAAAATTAATATTTTAACAGATGGATCGTTTGAGATGCAGTCATTGGTATATAGGGAGAAGAGGAGTGGAGATAGCACACAGCTTTGGGGGGGCCAGTGCTGATTGTACAGATATCTGATGTGATTCTGCCTAGTTTCACCAGCTGCTTCCTGTCTCTTAGGAAGCTTATGATCCACTTACAAGTATGTTCAGATACCACTAGTTGGTTTAGTTTACTTAGAAGAGTGTCTGGAATGATGGTATTGAATGCTGAACTGAAGTCTACAAAGAGGACCCTTGCATAGGTATTTGGAGATTCAAGGTGTTGTAGGATGTAATGCAGAGCCATGTTAACAGCATCATCTGTCGATCTATTTGCTCGGTATGCAAACTGCATGGGATCTAACAGCGGATCTGTGATGGTTTTCAGATGGGTCAGCACAAGCCTTTCAAAGATTTTCATAACTACAGATGTTAGAGTAACTGGTAGTTATTCATAACTTAGAATAACAGTTGGAAGAGACCTTGGAGGTCTTCTAGTCTGACCCCTTGTTGAAGCAAGAAACCCTACATCATTTCTGACAAATGGCTGTGCAGTCTCTTCTTAATAATCTCCAATGTTGGAGCACCCAAACCTTTGAAGGCAAGCCGTTCCACTAATTAATATTTCTCATTGTTAAGAAATTTCTCCTTAGTTCTAGGTTAGTTCTCTCTTTTATTAGTTTCCCTCCATTGCTTCCTGTTCTGCCTTCTGGTGCTTTGGAGAATAGATGACCCCCTCTTTGTTGTGCATCCCCTTAGATATTGGAAGACTGTATCATGTCATCCAAGTCCTTCTCTTCCTTAATCTGGATAGTCCTACAACCGTTTTTTGTATGTTTTATCGTCCAATACTGCAAATGTGGTCTTACCAAGGCATTATAAAGTGGTATTAACATATAATATGATCTGGAACATCTTCACCAAGGACACCAAAATCCATATTCTACAGTTCTGTCCTTGGCCTCCTTCACATCAAAGTTTTTTCTCTCTAGCACAGTTCATGTACCTCCCTTCTGATCCCTCCTATACAGAAAACATGTTTTTTAAAAGAGATAAAACCATTCGATGAGGCCAAAGTTAAGAAAGCAAACTGTCAGGCCTAACCTAAGAATGACATAGAACCAACCAACCTAATAGAGGGATAATTATTTTTACCAAAAATGAAACTGTCATAAACAATGCTGGCTCCTGTGGTTTTCTAGTTGCTGTATGGCAAGAGAGAGAGAAGTGGGGAATTTTTGTTTCTTAATCTGAGAAAGTTTTTATTGTAATTTCCCCTCTAAGTTAAAGTAAAATTCTTTTTCCTTTCTTCTTTTCCACTTTAAATTTCATTTTTTTTTATTTATTTATTTTTATTTGTCAATTGCTTACAAGATAATAGATATAAGTAAAAACTTAATTATGAATACATGGATACATGTAAGAAAAATAAAAAAAGAAACATTAGGACAGGGACAATAGGCACATTGGTGTGCTTATGCACGCCCCCTACAGATCTCTTAGGAAAGGGGTAAGGTCAATATTAGACAGTCTCAGGTTAAAGTTTTTGGGATTTGGGGGGAAAAAATTGACAGAGTTAAGTAGAATATTCCAGACATTGACCACTTTATTGCTGAAGTGGTATTACCTGCAATCAAGTTTGGTGCGATTAACCTTGAGTTTGTATCTATTGTTTGCTCTAGGTTTGTTATGGTTGAAGCTGAAATATTCATTGACAGGTAGGACATTGCAATTTATGATTTTATATACTATACTTAGATCGGACCGAAGGCGGCGTAGGTCTAGAATTTTGAATCTGGTGGCATAAGGTATTCTGCAACAAGTAGAGGAGTGGAGAACTCTTCTTGTGAAATATTTCTAGACTTTCTCAACTGTGTTAATATCAGATACATAATGCGGTTTCCAGACTGATGAGCTGTATTCGAGTATTGGTCTAGTAAATGTTTTGTATGCTTTAGTTATTAGTGTAATATTACCAGAGAAAAAGCTATGTAAGATTAGGTTAACAACTCTTAACGCCTTTTGGGCTATGTAGTTACAGTGAGCTCTAGCACTTAGATCATTAGAGATGAGTACTCCAAGATCCTTGACATAGTTTGGATCATCAACAAGGTCTTGACTATTCAGCCTGTATTTTATTTTCTGATATATATATTTTTTTGCCAATATGTAGGATAGAGCATTTATTTGTTGAGATTTGAAGTTGCCATTTGTTTGACCATTCTGATACATAGTCAAGATCTTTTTGAAGGGTAGCAGTATTGTCTGTGGTGTTGAATAGCTTTACATCATCAGTGAAGAGAACGCAGTTGCTCTTAATATGATCACAGAGGTCATTTATGTAGAGTATGAAAAGAGCTGGTGCTAGAACACTGCCTTGGGGGACACCACTGTTGACAGGTATAGAATTTGATAGGACACTCCCAATGTTGACCATTTGTTTTCTGTTTGACAGGAATGCTTCTACCCAGTTATGCAGGTGTCCAGAGATACCGTAAGATTTTAGTTTTAGGAGTAGTTTGTCATGTACCACTAAATCAAAGGCTTTACAGAAGTCTATGTAGATTGCATCTATTGCTTTGCCCTGATTGAGTTTGTAGTCCATATGTTTTTGCAGTGTAAGAGTTGTAGATTACATAATAGTTTTTTCCTGAAACCAAATTGTTTATTAAAGAGTAAGTTGTTTGTTTCTAAGTGGAGGATGATGGATTGGTTAATAATTGATTCCATGATTTTACAGGTGATATAGCATAAAGAGATTGGTCTGTAATTTTCAACTAGGCTGGGGTCTCCTTTTTTGAAGATGGGGATGACCATGGCTTGTGACCATAGTTTTGGCAAGGAGCTGGTCCTGAAAGATTCTTCAACGATTAGGCTTAGAAGTTCGGCTATGGCAGTGGGTAGCTTTTTTAAGAAGTAGGCACATATTCCGTCCGGTCCAATAGATAAAGATGGTTTTAGATTGCATAGTGCTTTTTCAACATTGTCTTCTGTAAAGTCGATATTAGATCATTGTAGTTGTCTGTGTTTCCACTAGGAAATACTGGGCATGATCCATTGCTGTTCACAAATACTTAGCCAAAGAATGTGTTAAAGAGGTTGGCTTTAATAGTGTCGTCGTTGCAGTCTTTACCATTAGGTCCTTTCAAGGGTGGGATGGACCTTGAGTCTTTTAGTTTGTTGTTTACAAAATTGTAGAAAGCACAGGTGGAATTGGTGCGTAGAAGGGTTTCTTCTTGTTTAATGTGATAATTGGTGCATTCAGTTTTTATCTGGTGGCCTACATTTTTGTATCAGCTTTTGAAGTTGGCAACGTGACGAGATTTGTTTTTTGGCCAAAGTGATTTCTTTTTGGATTGAAACTTCCTTATTATTATGGGTAATTTTTTTTTTTTTTTTTGGTTTGGGAGTTGTTAATGGCACATATAGTTTGATGACTCTTTTGACTTCAAGTAAAAGTATGTTGTAATGGTCTTCTACAGTATTGCATCCATAGAGTAGAAATTGCCAATCAAGGGATGAGAGATTGATGTTTATAAGATCATAGTTTCCTTTTTTGATGTTGTAATTAGGGATTCCATCATTGTGATGATTTTTGTGTGGACATATGTTGAGACAAAAGTCAATCATATTGTGGTCACTTTAATTTGTATTCCATAAATTGAATTCAAAGCATTGCAGAAGATGAAATCGAGGCAGTTGTTAAGTCTATAATACATACGTATATATAATAATACGTGAGGATGATAGAAAGTAGTAGTTTCATCCTTATTTTTATTATTCTCTTGGAAGAATCTCCATCCCAGGGACAACCTCAGCTTCCAGAAAACAAAGAGGAAAGAAATGATGGAGTGATCGAGTCTCAAGCATCAACAGCAGCTACTTTCTCCCCTGTGAAGGTAGGTGGTGGGATTCATAGGTGATTTTAATCATGGTTTGCAGGGAAAGGTCTCGTTTAAACTGATGAGTGAAGCTGGGTTCATGGGCTTCTCTGGAATCACCCAACTGTCTTTGTGTAGGGACAAGGTAGTGCAAATGGGCTTTAGAGTACCTGAACCATGTTGTTGTAATGTTAGTAGATAGCTGAATTCTAACCCTGAAATTCAAGTAGGATTTACCTTCTTTAAGACCACTTGTATTGAACTTTCTGAACATTTTCCCTAAGTGTCTTCATCTGATGGGCTGGCAATCTTTCTTGGCTGCAGAAGATCAGTCAACCTTATTTATTTCTAATGATCTGTAAATTGATGGATCCCTTGTTCTCAATAGGTTCCTCAGCTGCAGGAGATTGAATGTGTGAACAGTGCCCGTTCTTTCATTAAGATTTCCCAAAACACTGAGGTCATCTACAGCTGCATACTACACTCTTTCACCCCGTCTCCTCCTGGACCAACAGGGAAGAACTGTCTTACACCACAAGAAGAAGAGGGGATATTCTACAGTGACATTGTGTTCCAACCCAAAAGGAGGCAGCAAAGTCAAATCTGATTGCAGCAAAATGTATTTCTCTTGGTCCAGTCTCTTATTAGGACTAGACATGGGCATCACCCTTGAACAGATGATGAGGTGCACATGAGCTTGAATTTATGGCGGAAGAGAAAACCCATCAAAAATTGGGAAAATCTTCAGCACCATCCTATTCTACAAATCTTATGTTATGTCCAGTCTTGAGCCTGCTGGGAAGATTTCTGTAATAGATTTGAACAACTTATTCTCTTTGTAATGTACCAGTATATTTTGGGTTTGCCTTCTTTTGAATTGGCACTGTAATACATTAGAGAAAAGTAGTTTTTTAGGGTGGAGTCCAATGGATCCTGTTTAAACTCAACAAAATGTGAGAGCTTCCTGATAATCTTAACTATGTTTTGTCCATAAAACCTTTAATAGAAGCCAAAGAATGAGATCTTGATGTGGAGAGGGAGGGAGGGAGAGAGAGAGAGAGAGAGAGAGAGAGAGAGAGAGAGAGAGAGAGCTGATGCATCAGATTGAAATGAGGTCTAGTTTAGAGGCCTTTTTCCACATTGAAACATCTCTTGAACTTGCCAGCTGATAAGAGAGTCTTCATCCTTTTTGAGGTTTCACATCTGACCCACTCAAGATGAAGAGAAGATCCAGGAATCTTTCCTTGTTGGGCTGTTTCTATCCATATTTATTTGAATATGGACAGTATCTGGAAAAAGGTGCCCATCCTTTAGGGCATTTTTCTTTGAATACTAGCTGGGTTTCCTAGCTGATGACCTCTCCTCACTGTCACATTTTCTCACGGATTTGAGATTTCCTTTTTCTTGGGTCCACTATTATTTTTCTTCTCCTTCAATATTTTGATAGATGGATGGTGCGTGGAGATCCCAATTCTGGGATCTTCAATAAAGTTTAATGTCAGTGAAAAGGCAAAATAAAAGCTTAAAAAATAGACACATGTTGTGATTTTTATATTGTAATATTTCTTAGGCACTAGAATCACAAAACCTTCTGGGCTGTGCATAAGAAGGGACACATATCAATACAATTCAGCAACATAAAATAAAGTAATACATATAAAACAATTCAACAAGAATGGGCAAAGCATCTCTGATTAGATTAGAACAAAACATGGTGCTGAAATAATATGATTTCAATAGTGGGATGAATCCCTTCATATAATTGTAAATTTGGGGGTGCAGTTCAAGAGCAAAATCATAAATTTAATCAAAGAATGGATTTGAGGAATTCCACATTTATTTTATCTTGAATATCAAGCCAAAAAAAATTGTGTACCTTATCTTTTGCAGGGAGCTATTGGCTGTTAATTTGCAAATCCAGGATATTCTTTGCCCTAATTTCAAATTCTGGAAGATTTATAATATTTATCTTAGGACAAATTTTAACTCTTTATCAAAATAGATCATGGTTTGAGTGCCCTTCAGGCACTTCACAATAAGGATAATCATTCTGATGCTTAGATTCAAACAGCAATTCCAGAACAGTTTTAACAGAATATGCTGCTCTAAACTTTTCATAATTCATAATTTATCATTTGTTTAATTCAATAGTTCCACAGAAATCTGTGGCTCAGGATAAGAAGTGGAGACGATCTTGTCAGGTGGCATTTAGGCCTTGCTGCAGAGTAAACTTACTTGGGTATTTTGCTTTTTAACCTCACATTTCACTAGATGGTTATTGTTATTTTCAATTCTCTTTGGACAGAAGCGAGGCCAGGAGGATGCGGGCAGTTCTCTGCTGCAAAGAGAAAGGCTTTGGTGTGGTGAAGAAGACCGGGGAGCTGAGTTGCGTCCTGGGCTAGGTAGATGACGAAGTTCCTCCCTTGGCTGTTGAGTTGCAGGACTGACTCAAGAGAAGCTGCATGCAGGACTGACTCAAGAGAAGCTGCATCTCTGAATCTCTCTGGGGAAGGAAGAAGAGAGTGACAGAGGCCAAGACCAGCTTCCCAGGAATCCTGAAGAGAAGATGGAGACCATCCCTTGGATGATAGGTTTGAGACCTCTATCTTGTACCTCCTATCTTGATCTGACTCTACTCCTCACTGAAGGGATATTTGCTTTACTCCCACGTTCTTTTCTTATTGTAAATCTTTCTCAGGAAATCTGAGCGTTCTTCTTCCTTGGCAAGGAAACTTTTCATCAATGGGGCACTATTCCTTCTTCTCCTCCCCATTTCACCTGCCTTCAGGCCTCATGATTCAGACCTATCCCAACTACAGGAAGCTTGGGGGGATGCAGAGCAGTCTCTCTCTTCCTCCCATCAGAAACACCCAGAAGATGACTCAAAATTGAAGTTTCACTGACAATACATTAGATAGGAAGTTGGGGCAATGAATGAGTGAAGAAAGGGGTCAACCTGTGGATCACAGTGAAGGGCATTGTGTATAAGGAGCCTCCCTTTTCTCCTTCCTGCTGCTATCAAATGACTGAGAACTGAGGAAATCAGAACAACTGAACTTTGGAGAGAAAACCCTCCTGGGCCCATTAAGGCTTCCATATCTGCTCCTAATTCCAGCCATAATAAGATTTGGGGACTCTTATGAACCACCCACCCCAATAGCCAGAACATGGGTGGGAAAAGACCCCTTCTTCCTTCAAGGCAGCATCTCTTCTGCTGAACCCTAGAAATAAGGAGAATTTTTATGAAAAATATCATTGGAACAGATTGCATTCCAGGGGTTGTGGGAACTTCATCACAGGAAATGTTCAAGAAGAGACTGGACTGCCATCTGTCAGAAATGATATAGGGTTTCCTGCTTGAGCAGCGGGTTGGACTAAATAACCTAAAAGGTCCCTTCCATTAATTCAGGGAAGAAGAGTCAGTTGAGATGGTAGTGATGAAAGTCTTGCACAGCCTGGGATCATGTCTCCTTCTCTTAACTCCACTTTCCTTCCTTCTCTCTTTCAGTCCTTTCATGGGTCCTCCTGGAAGCAGGTAAGAGACCCTCATGCTTCCCTTCCTTGTCTTCACAAAAAACGTAGACTGGGATTGTTGCAGCCTCTGAAGGAGGGAGAAGGTCCAATGAAACCGGAAGCCCTAAGGGAGATTCAGAAGGAGAAAGGTCCATCTCTATGGGTGCAGCTGCTCTGCTGTTCTTTTCCCCTTGGGTTAGTGCAATGGGCGAATCCAGTCCTGGTTGCTTCTTCAGGAGGCATCTGCAGATGGCCTTGATGCACCCTGTTGAGGTGCCTCCCTTCATGGAGAGACATCACTGAGTCAGTGGTGGGATTCAATTTTTTTTACTACCGGTTCTGTGAGCTTGATGGGCATGGCAGGGGAAGGATACTGTAAAATCTCTAGTAAGAGGAGGTATTTGCTGGTTCTCTGAACTAGTCAAAATCTCCACTACCGGTTCTCCAGAACTGGTCAAAACCTGCTGAATACAATCTCTAAACTGAGTCGCCCTGAAGAGCCAATGCAAGATGATCTAATCTTTGGTTTGGTAAAGGTTTTCTCCCATTTTGTCAAACTGAAGAATTAATAGATGTTTTTACCAGATAATCCTGAAAATCCATCTGTTTATGTCCCTGGTGAGTCTAAGATGGACCCTTCTAAAAACTTCTTCATCTGCCAATATAAAATGGAGAAGGGTCTGAGAAGAAAGGGGAGCAGAAAGGAAGATGGTCCTAAAAGTTCAGGGAGGGCTGAAATCTTGGGTGGACCTTAATCCAAGCTATGGTATCAAGGGTAGGAAAACCTTTCATTTGCAGCGTTGGTTGCTTTTTGTCCAACTTCTGTCCTGGTAAGAGGAAGCAATGGGTCTAGGATCCTCAGAGCAGATTATGGATGGGAGCCATCCTGGGAATCGTGGTGGATGTTCTGGTGTAGAGATTTGGTTCTAGGAGAAGATCCAAAGGTGAGACCTAATGGCTTCTCTTTCTCTCCTCAGGTTCACAGGCAGATTCATCTCTACCACCACCCAGGCTGTCCTCGCCTCTTCCACACAACTTTATTATTAAAGGAGAAGAGATTCCCTTGAATTGCTCCCTCCCCAAGGGAGTAGAATCAGGGAGTTCCAAGAGATCACATAGAATAAGGTTCCTTTTCTACTGTAGGGATCAATCCTACTTATCAATTGAAGATCAACATCTCCTTAACAATACCTTCAACCTCAGGACTGAAAATCTGAGCTCTGGCCAAATAAAGATAATATGTATATGCAAGATTGTGGAAACATCTGGGGGACGACCTTATTCTCCAGAAAGTAACCAGCTGGTCTTCTCAGTTGTTGGTAAGATGAATATTTATTACCCCAAAATGTTCATAGCAAAGAGTAGCACAATAATCAAACTGTGAAAATGCACAATAGACCTTTCAAAAATGAACCCAGTAAATAAAATATGAAACAAGCAAATAAATAATACCTTCTGTAAGAAAAGAGTTAGTAGGACATTCTTTTCATGGGAAAAATATATCCCCAATGGGATATAGTTATGACAACAGTATGAGAGCAGTTACAGAAACAACAAATCATTTTCTACTCTTGCCTGCTTCATATCTACCTATTTATACATTTTGTGTACTGTACTGCATATCACAGATATTTTCTTTTCTTCTATTGAAAGATTCAGTTGATGGGAAGAAGGAGGTAATGATTTCTTGGTGTAGTCTCCCTTCTGTGAAAAGGGGTAGATTTGTGTTATTTTCAACCTAAGCTACAGTAAAATTCATTTTCCTTCCTTATTTTCTAATTTAACCTCCATTATCTGAAACATCACTGCTTTGCCTCAAAGAAATGGTACCTTAGATTCAAGGAGATACTCTGGATGATTTGAGGAAACTCTCCTGCTTCAAAGTAAACATTAATATATCTCCCTTGTGAACATTTTGTGCAGATGTCCTCCCTTCCCCTCTGCTGAAAGTGGATCCATTGTCCCAGAGGGTGAAGGAAGGTGACCCCTTGGTCTTCCTCTGCTCAACTGAAGGAGGCATCACAGAGAAGAAGTTCCACTTCTACAAGGATGGGGTAGAGATCACCTCCAGCGAAGAAGGTCTTCTGGAACCCACCACTGAGCCCACAAATTCTCTTCAAAATGCCTCTCTGAGAATCCCTCATGCCTCATTGAACCACAGTGGGGAATTTGCCTGCAGTTATGAAGAGAAGAGAAGCAACCAATGGGTCACGACTTCTTTGAGTTGGGGGACAAACCTCACAGTTGAACCAGGTAGGAGGAGATTTGGGTGTGGTTAAACCTTGAGACCACCATGAAAGGCTAAACTAGGAAGGGCAAAGAAAGTCCTGGAGAAAGGCAAGTGGCTTTTATGGAATTATTAACTAGCTCCAGAGAGAGGTCCAAGGAAAATCCAGAACATGAACTTGATTTAAAAACAAAGGGAGGGGGTCTGTTTCATTTGTAGATTTAACAGTATCTAAACCATCAAGAACAGGCAGAGTAAAATGTTCTGTCAAGAAATATTAAATCATCTTTCTTGTTTCTTATTCAAACAGTTTGCACCCAAGGTTCAGATCCTATATGGAGACATTCCTGGATGGTGATTCCTCTTATAATCCTGCTGGTTCCATTTGCCTTTTATTGCTGGAGCAAGAAGAGCAGTAAGTGAAGCGGTTTTGGGTTCAAGGGTTCCCTTACCTGGAGTCCCAGATGGCTCCTGATGTGGTTGGAGATGTTGACTGAGAGATTCTCGGGGGGGGGGGGGGGGGCAAGAAAGGAGAGCCAGATCTGAGGGAGAACGGCAAATAATATGTGAGAATGATGGAAATAAGCTGTTTTATCTTTCTTTCTGTTGTTATTTCTCCCTTGGAAGCATCAGTATCCCAGGAACAATTTCAGCTCATGGAAAAGAGAGGGGAAAGAGGTGACCTTGGAATGATGGAGCCTCAAGCAGCAACAGCAGCGACTTCCTCACCTGTCAAGGTAGCTGGTGGGATTCATGGGTGACTTTAATCAGGGTCTGCAGGAAGTCTATTTACATTGGAGAGTGAAACCAAGTTTCATCCCCACTGTTGATGGTGTCCTTTGATGTCACCCCAATGTCATGAAGAAATAGGAATGATGCTGATAGATTTAGAGCTTCTGAACTTTAACTCTTGAATTTAAACAGGATTTACCTTCCATGAGATGTTTTATCTTGAGTTCTCTGAACATCTGCTCTAATTTTCTTCACTTACTTGGTTTCAACCAAATTATTCCTAATTTTGGAAGTACCAGAGCTTCCAAGCAGAATAATTGTCGTTATGGCCTCCAGTCTAACAAATAATGTGTTGGCTAATAAATGGAATGGTCTTGAAGCCCACACAAACATAAATAAATGTTTAACAAAACCAAGTATCTCAGAAGGCATTAAAGATTCCTCTAATCAAGTGTTGGGGGCAAAGTTTTTGGGGAAGGGCTCCAAAAGTTTCTCAGGAGCATCCAAAAACCATAGGAAATTTGAGACAGGTCTGAGGCTGAAGGTCAATCCTTATCTGTTTTTGATGGGCTGGTTATCTTTCTAGACTGTAGAGGACATGTCAACCTTATTTATTCTAAAAATGCTGTAAAATGATGGAGAAATCCCATGTTCTCAGTGGGTTTCTCACCTACGGGCAGAACGAGCAACGTGTTCTCATAAGAAGAGTCTAGACTTATCTGAAATAGTATAAGTTCTCCTGTTTGAGCAGGGGGCGGGACTAGAAGACCTCCAAGGACCCTTCCAGCTCATTCATTCTATTCCCTCATTTTCTCCAGGACTTTGAGGTCACTTACAGATGCATCCGGGACTCCTTAACTTCGTCTCTTCCTGGATCAACAAGGAAGAACCGTCTAACACAACAGGAAGAACAGGTGATATTGTACAGTGATATTGTGTTTCCACCCAAATAGAGCAAGCAAATCACCTCTGATTGCAGCAAAACGTCTCTCTCTTGGTCCAGTCTCTTATCAGGCCGAAACATGGACCTCACTTTTGAAGAGATGATGAGATGCAGCTGAGCTTCAATTAATGGCAGAAAAGAAAACATATCAAATAGGAAAAAATCCTGGACATAAGGAGTCTGTCAGGAAATTGTGCAGCCGGTGTCCAAATGGAATCAGAGACCCTGACACAAACTCATAGTTTTATATAAATAAATATATTTTACAATTACAGATAGTAGTTGTCTTACCTCAGTTTGTTTAAGTAACCGTTAGAAGTAACAAAGGCATTGAAAAACGTGTCTTATGATTGTTTTCCGCACTTACAACCATTGATCATTCCATGGTCATATGATCAAAATTCCGACGCTTGGCAACAGACTCACACTTATGACAGTTGCAGTGTCCTGGGGTCATGTGATCTCCTTTTGCAAACTTCTGACAAGCAAAGTCAATGGGCATGCCAGATTTACTTAACAACCATGTCTCTAAATTAACAATGGAAGCCATTCATTTAAGAAATGTGGCAAGAAAGGTTGTAAAATGGCAAAATTCCCTTAACAAATGTCTCACTTAGCAATAGAAATTTTGGGCTCTACTGTGGTTGAATATACACAGCAAAAAAATTAGTCAGGCTAAACAGGATCATCATGAGGTAAATCACAGAGCTCACTGAAGAAAAAGGCGGGAAAAAAGGGGACACTCACAACAGCCAATCTCAGTGCAGATTGCCTCACGTAGGAGCCAGAACTCTTCAACCAATCAGCGGTAATGGTATGTTCTGGCTCTCTGCACAACCCCACTGCTCCAGCTACTAAATTTAAATATCTTAACAGAGTCTCAGTTCTATCTCGGAATAGAGTTGAGCCTCACTTCCAAAATACTTGGAAATATGTAATATGCATCCTAGGAACAAATTTTTAACTCATTATTGCAAAGAGGTGATGGTTTGTGTTAGATATTTACATACTCACCTCTGGTTGGTCAATTTGCAGAAGCGGGAAAATGAATAGCCATCACTGGTGGAAGCTGCGGACAGCTCCGTTGTAAAAGGGGCTGCCACGGCTGCGAGCACAAGTTCTGTAAGAGCAAATAAAGGAAACATTTTAAGAACCGGAGTCCCCTGCATCTTATTATCCACGATTTAACACTGGTAACGAAAGTGGGATACTGAGACGAAATGGGATCAGTAAGCACGTGGCGGCCAAAAACCGCAGCAGAACATCCGAACAATGGCTGGAACCAACACGCCACCCGCACTGTTCAATCCCACAACAGAGGATTGGGGATCAGACGTCAACTGATTCCACATGTTCCTTGAAGGGAACAACCTTATAAACATTTCAGAACAAAGAAATCAAGTGGTTTTCTCACACACTGTGATCCCGCCGTTTTTAAAATGGCCAAGGCACTGTCGGCACCCAGTGATGTGAAGATGATGGCCTGGCCAGACCTGGAATGGATTCTGAGGGTTCACTACACCTCACTGGTATCCTTTCTCATCAAAAGGCACAAATTCTACCAAAGGGATCAGAAGGAAGGTGAGAGCATCAGCAATTTTGTCGTGAACCTGAGGGACATCGCCGGAGCATGTGAGTTCCTAAATGTGGATGAGGCAATGAGGGATCGTGTAGTGCTCGGACTGCGAGACCTAACACTGCAGAGCTGCCTCCTGACTAAGCCCAAAATAACCCTAAAGGAAGCCATCGAGGAGGCCACCACAGTGGAAGCATCACAGAAATTGGCAGCCACCATGAGAAAAATGAACAAGACACCACAGGCACCACCAAAAGAAACTGTCACAATCCACCACGAGGACATCGAATCTGAATCAGAAATCGACAAGGACAATGACGAGGTGAACCAACTACGTTCAGAGCGAAATCCAAAACCAAGACCGGAAAAGAAAAGATTTTTTGGTTAGCAGGCTGAGAAGGAAACCATCCACAGTCAGAATGCCATTTCCACAACGCCATTTGCCAATAGTGCAACTGGCGAGGACACATTGCAAGAGCCTGCTGAGCATTGAAATCCAACTCCCAAAGGCAGAGACAGGGCACATCTCCATGGAACAGAGAAAATTAACCTGGAAACAGACGGAGCCAATACAGCAGGTACCGTCGGGACAAGGAATCAGCCAATGGGAGAAGCGAGATGCACCAGATGTGATGGTGGGCTACTCCAACATGACAAATGCCTGAAAGGTCCATATCCAAGTTACCATAGAAGGCCAGCAATACCGGATGGAAGTGGATTCAGGGTCCTACCTATCGATGGTATCCTGGGACACCATCAAGCAACTGAAACCAAGCATAACCAAAAATCAGCTTAAAAGACAGATTCTAACCTTAAAAGACTACCAAGGGAACAAGATTCCCATGATAGGCATAGGAAAATTTAAAGTGACTTTTAAGAACTACTCTGGAGTGCTGCTGCTGACTATAGTAGACTGGAACCAGCCTAGTCTGCTGGGGCTCGAGTGGTTTGAACCGTTGGGAATCAAAGTCACCGGGATACACAGTATCATGAGAGCGAGTGGAAAGAGAACCTGACAGAGAAATTCCGGGACGTCTTCAATGGAAAACTGGGCAAATACTCGGGGTCCCCAATTTCAATTAACCTAGATGCAACCATAGCCCTCATAAGACTAAAAGAGAGGCAGGTTCCCTTTGCACTTAAACCTAAAATAGATGAACAGTTAGATAAACTCATTGCACAAGGGATCCTAGAACCCATTGACCATGTGAAGTGGGAAATCCCTATCATCATGCCAGTAAAGCCAGATGAGTCCATGCGCATCTGTGCTGATTACAAGGCCACCCTGAACAGAACCCTACAACAAAGCACGTACCCCATCCCAGTGGTACAACACCTATTACATTCCCTGGAGTGGAGGAAGATCTTCTCAAAACTCGATCTCCACAAGCCTACGAGCAATTACCAGTAGACGCTGAGATAGCAGAAGCCCAGACAATCGTAACACAAAGAGGGGCATTCAAATGTAACAGATTATAATTTGTGGTCAGCATCACCCGGGGCTATTCCAGAGTCTCATGGAATGCCTATTACAAGGGATTAAAAGGGTGGTGCCCTACTTTGACGATGTCCTCGTATCGGCCAAGGACAAAAGACAATTGTACAAATGCCTAAGGGAATTCTTAATCAGATTCAAAGAACTGGGGCTTAAAGTAAAAAAAAAAAAAAGCCAATTAGCAGCCAGCAAAGTAGAATTCCTGGGCTATCTGATAGACAGTGAAGAAATCCACCCCACAGAGAGCAAAATCAAAGCAATCAAAGCAGCCCCCAGGCCCACAAACAAAACTGACTTACAAGTTTTCCTGGGACTCATTAACTTTTACAATATATTCTTACTGCAGAAAGCGACAATTACGGAGCCACTACACAGACTGCTTGACAAGAAAGCAGCATGGGCCTGGGGCAACAGGAAGAAACAGCATTCCGGGAAATCAAAAACATAATCACATCAGACAGTGTACTAATCCAGTACAGCATGGCACTACCTGTAACCCTAACCTGTGATGCATCACCCTTTGGGGTCGGCACCATCCTCAGCCATGTACTACCCAATTGGAAAGAAACCCCCATAGCCTTCTACTCAAAGACAAACCGGAGCAAAATTACAGTCAACTTGACAAAGAAGCGCTGGCTGCTGTCACCGGAATCAAGTGATTCCATGAGTATATCTATGAATGGAAATTCACTCTAGTCACAGACCACAAGCCACTTCTGGGGATCATTGCAGGAAACAGAGCCAACCTAAGCATACTATCGCCCAGAATGATGCGTTGGCCAGAGTTCCTAGCTGCCTATGACTATAATTTAATACACCAACCCGGAAAGGACATAGACCATGCAAATGCACTCAATCGATGCCCCCTACCCAACCTGGAAGAAGACCCAGCGCCAACCACATCTACATTCCTGATACAGACTTTAGAGAAAGCACCGGCAACAGCAGCAGACTTCGCGAGAGCAATGGCAAGAGATAAAACCTTGGTGCAAATATTGAACTGGGTAGGGAGGATCTGGCCAGAGGCTGAGACAGCCGATGAAACCAAACTGTTCAGAAACAGACAAACAGAACTCTCGATCCTGAAAGGATTTGTACTTTGGGGGGATTGGGTGATTATACCTGAGGTTTTAAGGGAGAATATACTAGAAATGTTACATGAGGGGCATCCAGGAATTGTAAAAATGAAATTCCTGGCTAAGAGCTATGTGTGGTGGTCAGGGATGGCCAGGGAAATAGGAGCCTGGGTGTCAACCTGCAAACACTGCCAAGAATCTAGGCCAGCACCTCCCACAGCACCCACACCAAGGGGACCATGGTTGAGAGTGCACATCAATTTTGCCAGGCCAGTGAAGGGGCACACGTTTCTAATAGTGGTGGATGCATATTCTAAATGGTTGGAAATAAGCATCATGCAATCTATCACTACAGAGGCCGTAATTAGACAGCTTAGGAGACTATTTGCAACACTTGGCCTGCTGGACATAATCATATCCAACAATGGGCCACAGTTCACGGCCACCCAATTCGAGGGGTTCCTAGCTCGAAATGGGATACAGCATACATTAACAGCACTGGGGCACCCCTCCACAAATGGGCAAGCAGAACACATGGTACAATATATGAAGGAAACCCTCCACAAACTGGGGCCAGGGGACACCCAATCTAAGTTAGACAAGCTGTTAAGTATACAACACATAACACCCAGCACAACGACTAACAAGAGCCCTGCCAAGCTACTGATGGGAAGAAAACTGAGGTCACCATTAGACAGACTACATCCCCTTTATAACACAGACACCCCAATTAATTCGTCCAGCAAATGCCAGACATTCCAGATGGATGACCCAGTATATGCATGAAACCTAACAGGGGAGCCCCTATGGATACCCGTGAGAGTGACACAGGTAACCGGACCCCCATTCATACAGGGTTGAAACAACCATGGGTGAAATTGGAAGAGACATATAGATCAACTAGGGGCCCGGAGAACTAGGGGGGAAGGGGGCGACTCTTCACAACAACCCAACACAAGAAGAGAAGAAGGGGGAGACCCTTCATACAAGCACTATGGAGTTAGAGAAGAAGGGGGAGACCCAATACAACCCAATAAAAGTAGAGAAGAAAGGGAAGATTTTTCAAATAGGTGCAACACAACTAGAGAAGAAGTGGGAGACCCCTCACACACAAAAAACCAAACAGAACAGTCCCTAGCAGCTAGCAAGACACAATCTCAACAATTAATAATAGCACCAAACGAAGTAAGCGAACACATACCTGTAGTCCAAAGGCATGGCAGAATGGCAGGACAGGAAAAGGCCCACAGAGGAATCAAAAGGGCAACCTCTAGGGGAAACAAAATGGCTGCCACAACCAGAAGGTTCCAAGAGGTTCCAAGGCAAGGGATGGGAGAGACGATAAATCCAACCTCACGGGTCGAAGACCAGTAAACAACTGAGTTGCACAGGTCCACTCACACTCATAAAAGCCCCGCCTACTTACGCGACTATGTGTACATTAGGTGAAACAGGATTGGGTGAGACTGGACCAGTGGGGAGGGGTATTAGATATTTACATACTCCCCTCTGATTGGTCGATTTGTGGAAACGGGAAAATGAATAGCCATCACTGGTGGAAGCCGCGGACAGCTTCGTTGTAAAAGGGGCTGCCGTGGCTGTGAGTTCTGTAGGAGCAAATAAAGGAAATGTTTTAAGAGCTGGAGTCCCCCGCATCTTATTACCCACTATCTAACAGTTTGGGTGTCTTCAAACATACCACAATGAAGATAAACATTCCGATATTTTAGACTCAACCAGCAACTTTCAGAACTGTTTTAGTAGAGCATACTGCTCTTTTGCAAATCTTTTTTCCCCATAATTAATGCTTTATCATTTGCTTTATTTCTATGTGTCTCTGGCTCCATAATGTGTGGCTTAGGATAAGAAGAGGAGCTGATCAAGTCAGACACACAGATAAAAGTCTAGGGCTTGCAAAAGACCAGAAAGATTTGGGGGCTTTGCTATTTCCCATCACACCGGATGGCTATTTTTATTTTTAATTCTCTTTGGGTGCAAGAGAGGGCATGAGGATGTGGGCAGGTCTCTGTTGCAGAGAGAAAGGCTTTGGTGTGGTGAAGAAAGCCAGGGAGACGAGCTGCATCTTGGGCTGGGTGGATGACGCAGTTTCTCCCTTGGCTGTTGAGTTGGTGGACTGACTCAAGAGAAGTTGCATCTCTCCATCTCTCTGGAGAAGAAAGGAGAGACTGATGAAGGCCGAGACCAGCTTCCCAAGAATCCTAAAGTGAAGATGAAGATCATCCCTTGGAAGATAGATATGCGGCCTCCATCCTCTTCTACTTCCCATCTCAATCTGACTCTTCCTTTTCCTCATCCAAAAGCTGAGAGCTTTACCCCCATGTGCTCCCCAGATCCTTCTCAGAAATTCTTCTCTGGTTCTGTTAAGTGGAATTACAGGGGTATTTCCCTACCTCCCCCCAATGAATTGGATCTCCAGTTCTCTTGATCCTGAAATGAAGATGGAAATCATCCCTTGGATGATAGGTTTGGAACCTCTTCCTCCTTTCTTCCTTTTCTCCCTCCTGCTCCTCTGAAATGATTGAGAATTGACGGCATCAGAATAGCTAAGCTTTGGAGAGAAAACCCTCCAGGACCCCATTTCTGATCTTAATGGTAATTCCAACCATGATAAGGATGGTTTGGGGACTTTTATGACTCCCCAATGGCCAGAACATGGGTGGGAGAAAACCGCTTCCTCCTTCTCCTCAGAGCAGCTTTTCATATACTGCATCCATTCAGGGAAGAAGATTCAGGTGAGGAAGGTGAGGTTAAAGTCTTGCACAACCTGGGATCATTATCTCTCCTCCTCTTAATTCCACCTTCCCTTCTTCTCTCTTTCAGTCTTTTCAAGGATCCTCTTGGGAGCAGGTAAGAGACTTTCATGTAGACTTTTCTTCTATTTCCAAATAAGTAGACTGTGATTGTTGTTGTTTCTGAAGGAGGGAGAAGGTCAAATGAAACTGAAAGCCCAAAGAGAGATGCTGAAGTAGAAAAACCCATCTCTGTGCATGATTGGCCATTGTTTTCCACTTGGGTTGGTGCAAAGGGTGAATCCAGCCCTCGTTGCTTAACAGATAACAGATAGCAGGGTAGGGCGGAAGAGTTTTCCTGATTCCTGCATGACAAAATCGCTCAGATTCGGGACGGGCTGGACTCCAATTGGGTGGTCCCGGGGGAGGTGTCCGGAGCAGGTTTTGAGAATATTATCTGGGAAGAGTTTGACCCTGTGACCGCCGAGGGTGTGGACAGGTTGCTGGTGGGGCTGAATGCCACCACATGTTTGTTGGACCGTTGTCCCTCCTGGTTGGTTTCGACCGCCAGGGAGGTGACATGAGGCTGGCTCCAGGGGATTATCAACGCTTCGTTGAGAGAGGGGTCGCTCCCTACTGCCCTGAAAATGGCGGTGGTGCGGCCCCTCCTCAAGAAGCCTTCCCTGGACCTGGCTGTTTTAAATAATTATCGTCCAGTCTCCAACCTTCCTTTCCCAGCGAAGGTTGTTGAGAGTGTGGTGGCACGTCAGCTCCTTCAGTACTTGGAGGAAGCGACTTACCTCAATCCATTTCAATCGGGCTTCAGGCCCGGGCATAGTACCGAAACAGCATTGGTCACGTTGGTTGATGATCTCTGGAGGGCCCGTGACAGGGGGTTTTCCTCTGTCCTGGTCCTGTTAGACCTCTCGGCGGCTTTTGATACTATCGACCATAGTATCCTATTGCGACGGTTGGAGGGGTTGGGGATTGGGGGAACTGTCTTGCGATGGTTCTCCTCCTTCCTCTCCAACCACTCGCAATTTGTGTTGGCGGGGGGGGAGAGGTCCACCTCTAGGCTCCTTATTTGTGGGGTGCCTCAGGGGTCAGTCCTCTCCCCTCTCTTGTTCAACATTTATGTGAAGCCGTTGGGCGAGATCATCCGTGGTCTTGGGGTGCAGTGCCATCTGTATGCAGATGACACCCAGGTTTACATCTCCACCCCGGACCACCCCAATGATGCTGTGGAGGCTATGTCCCGGTGCCTGGAGGCCGTGCGGAATTGGATGGGCGGGAACAGGCTCCGACTCAACCCATCCAAGACTGAGTGGCTGTGGTTTCCGGCGGCCCGCTATAGCCAGTTGACGCCTTCGCTGGCTATTGGGGAAGAGATTCTACCCCCTACAGGGAGGGCTCGCAATTTGGGTGTCCTCCTGGATGCACGGCTGTCTCTAGAAGACCATGTTGCGGCCGTCTCCAGGGGGCCTTTTTATCAGGTTCGCCTGATCTACCAGTTGCGGCCCTTCCTGGATCGGGACACCTTACGCATGGTCACTCACGCCGTTGTCACCTCTCGCCTGGATTACTGTAACGCTCTCTACATGGGGCTCCCTGCGGGGAGCACCCGGAGACTCCAACGGGTGCAAAATGCGGCCGCGCGGGTGATTAAGGGGGCGTCGCGAAGCTCCCATGTGACGCCTCTCCTGCGCGAGCTGCATTGGTTGCCGGTGGCTTTCCGGGTTTGCTTTAAGGTTCTAGTTTTCACCTTTAAAGCGATCCATGGCATTGGGCCAGGCTACCTGCAGGACCACGTTCTGCCGGTGATCTCCAACAGACCTGTGCGTTCCCACAGGGAGGGCCTTCTCCGGGTGCCGTCGGCTTCTATGTGTCATCTGGCGGCCCCCAGGAGTAGGGCCTTCTCTGTGGGGGCCCCTGCCCTCTGGAATAGTCTGCCCCCAGAGATACGCACCAGCACGGACCTGAGAACCTTCAGATGGGTGTTCAAAACCTGGCTCTTTGAGCAGGCTGGCCTAGGCTGATACACGTTTTTAACTGTCTCCCGTTTTAAATTGGGTTTTAAATATTTGGGTTTTTTAAATTAGTTATGGGGGAGGGTAAACTTTTAATTATAACAGCCTAAATTATTTAATTCATTTTAATTTTTGTATGATGTATTGGGGTAGGATCAGCTGTGCACCACCCTGAGTCCTTCGGGAGAAGGGCGGTATATAAGTACTTAAAATAAAAAAATAAAATAAATAAATAATCAGAGTTGGAAAGGACTGTGTAGGTCATCTAGTCCAACCCCCTCCTCAAGTGGGAGACTATACCATTTCTGACAAATGGCAGTCCAATCTCTTCTTGAAGATCTCAAATGATGCTGCTCCCACAACTTCCGAGGGCAACTTCTGTTCCATTGGTTGATTGTTCTCACTGTCAGAAAGTTTCTCCTTATTTCCAGGTGGAGTCTCTCTTTGTTCAGTTTCCATCCATTATTCATCTGCAGAGGCTTCTTCAGGAGGCCTCTACAGATGGCCACGATCCTAGTGAATCTAAGAAATTTCCTTGTAAAAAATGTCCACCTCAAGTTCTTCTTCTCCCCAACATAATGAGGAACATGGTCTGCCAACCCCAGAGAGCAAACAGGAAGTTAGCCCTGAAAGATCAGTGATGGATGTACCTTCATCCAAGCCAGCAGCTGGAAGCCCAAGACAACAAGGCCAATCAGAGATGCTACTAAGATGGGCCTGGTCAACGTGAGGTTTAATTTCTTAGAGGGTTCAGAAGAGGGTGAACATTTGTTGGAAAAATGGGTGTGCTCTCCCAGAAGCCTAGCAGGCTGTTTCTTGAGGAGAAACAGTAGAGATTGCAGCTCTTTCTAGGAAGCTCAAAGCTTGAAAGCACAGATTTTCCAACCTGATGAGGAAAGAACCTGAACCCTGAGGAAGTTGAACAAACCATTCCAGAGAGATGAGTTTAATGGGGAGTTGTGACAGTTGTAAGTTGTGACTGTTGTAAAAGAGGTTGGTCACAGGACTGAGCCACTTTTAAGACCTATTTGCAGCAGTCAAATGCTGCAGAACCAATGCTTCCCTATCGGGAAGTCAGTGCTGGGTTTTGGTCCAACCGTTGTAAAATGTGGCCATATGGCCATGGGACATTGGAAACAACAGTCTTGTCCAGTGCCTGAAGTTTGATTATGTGACCATGGGGAAGGGATTGACCATTGGCATTTTGAATCTGGGTCATAAGTAACCCCAAAGTAGCTCTGAAGGTAAGCAATTGATCATAAGTCAAGGACTACCTGTACTTCAGACAATTATATATTTCATTTTTTGTGCTCAATATTACAGAGATTTGCTCTTCTTTTATTTGAAGATTTGAAGCCTCAAGAAGTTGGTAATGATTGTTTGGTCCAGTGTCTCTTGGATGAAAAGGGGCATGGTGTTTTGTGCTATTTTCACTTCAAACCAAAGCAAGATTCATTCTCACTCTTGCTTTCCATTTTAAATTCCAAATATTTTAGAATTTAAACAATATAATATAATTATATTATAAACAATATAATATAATAGTGAGTGATATTTCTAAAATATCACTATTTTGTATCATAGAAATGATACTGTAGATTGAAGGAGGTGCTGTGGATGACTTGAGGAAACTTCTCTTCTTTACAGGGGACATTAATATATTCCCTGGGAACCTTTCTTGCAGAGGTTCCCCATTGCTGAGAGTGGATCCGTTGTCCCAGAGGGTGAAGGAAGGTGATCCCTTGGTCTTCTCTTCTCAGCGGAAGGACGTAACACAGAGAAGAAGTTCCATTTCTACAAGGATGGGGTGGAGATCACCTCCAACGAAGAAAGCCTTCCAGAACCCTCCAGTGTACCTTCAGATCCTCTTCAAAATGGCTCTCTGAGAATCCTGCACATCGTGTTCTAGCACAGTGGGGAATTTGCTTGCTGTTGTGAGGAAAATATAAAAGGGCTCTGGATCTTGTCTTCTTTGAGCCAAGGGGTGAACGTCACAGGTGAGCCAACTGTGGAGGAAGGTTGGATGGGGTTCCTTCTTGGGTTTGAGATCACCATGAAAGGCTAGACTAGGAAGGACAAATAAAGTCCTGGAGAAAGGCAAATTGCTTTTCTGGGATTCTTAAATAAACTCCACAGAGACATCCAGGAAAAATCCAGAACTGAACCTGATGAAAAAGATGTCTGTTACACTTATAGATTTATGCAGTAGTAGAATCTAAACCCTCTAGAAGAGGCACCTGTAGTTGAGCCTGTTGGGAAGATTTCAATTATAATTTCTTCTCTTCGTAACATACTGTTTGGTTTGCCTTTTTCAGAACTGGTACTTTAATATATAGGAGAAATCTAATTTTCCCCCATGTGATCTAATGGATTTTGATTGATTGGTTTGTCTGGATCTTGACTGTTGAAGCCTTTTAGTTCCATCTTTGTCTATGTTTCAGCTAGAGAACCACTCATAGAAATAGCCAAAGAAAGAGACCTTGATGTGGACAAAGAGAGGGAAAAACCCAACGGATCAAACAAATGCAGTGAGCACAAGACTAGGGACCATATTCTGCACTGAAACGCTTCTTGAATCTATTGGCTCATAGGAGAGCCTTCATCCTTTAGCAGTTTCATATCTGACTCTCTCAGTGTGGAAGGTAGATCCAAGCTCTTTGCTTGTGGCATGTTTCCGGGTGTCCTAACTGATGACCCCTCCTCATCATCACATTTCCTTTTATGAAGTCCACAATCAGTCTTTTTGATGACTCCATATTGCATGGAATTGGGATCTCCAATAAATCTTAATGTCAGAGAACAAGCAAAATAAAAGCCAAAGTAGAGATGCACTGTGGGAAAGCTGCCATTTCTGAATCTGAATCCTGAGGAACATGAATAAGCTGTTCCAGAGAGATGGGATTAATTGGGAGGTAAAACTGGAAATGACATGAAAGACGCACTGGTGAATTTGGGTATACTTAATATGATTCCAGAGACACAATAGCTCAGTGATTAAGGCTCCTAGGCCTGTCGGCTTTACAACTGTCAGCCCATCTTTGAGATCTGAGCACCACACAATGGGGTGAGCTCCCTTTCCTTGCTCCATTTCCTGCCAACCCAGCAGTTCGAAATCATGCAAATGTGAGTAGATCAATAGGTACCACTTTGGTGGGAAAGATAACAGTGTTCCGCATTTTGCAGCAAACTCTTCATTTCAGCATGTTGCCATGCTGGCCAGATGATTGCAGAAAGGTCTTCAGACAGCACTGGCTCCCTTGACTAAGAAACAAAGATGAGCATAGTCCCCTAGAGTAGGATACGACTGGACAAGGGAAACCTTTACCTTAATGTCATGATTGCAGAGAAAACCGGTAACTCAATGAGAGTTGAATTGTTGAGTGGTTGGTGTTCTCCTAGCTTGATGGTTTTCTTGCATTATTAGCCTAGACCCCATCATCAGTGCTGGTTCTTGAGGCATAGCAACTTGACATGCCACCTATGATTTCATCCTGAAATGCAAGAAAGCCATGCACTTCCAAGAATATGCATCACCCAACCGTCAAGTGGATATCAAAGAAGAAAACATATTTATTAATCGCACTTTTATACCGCTCCCTCTCCCAAAAAGGGACTCGGGGCGGTATACAGCCCACTAAAAGCATACAATAAATACACAATAAATACGATTAAAAATAAATTAAATAATCAAATCGGCTGTCTATTCAAAATTTAAGTTAAAAATTAAAACTAATAAAACCCCAATTTAGAATTAATTAAAACCAAAAAACATAGTTACTGGGCCAGGCCGGCCTGTTCGAAAAGCAGGGTTTTTACTGCGCGCCGGAAGGTCAGAATATCCGTCATAGCCCGTATCTCCGGGGGGAGATCATTCCATAGGGAGGGAGCTCCCACAGAGAAAGCCCGAACTCTCGGGGCCACCAGCCGACAACAGTCAGGCGGCGGCACCCCAAGTAGGGCCACCCTGTGGGAGCGTACTGGGCGGCGGGAGGTTGTTGATGGCAGCAGGCGGTCCCGTAAGTATCCTGGTTCCAGACCTATTCTAGGAGCATACTGTATCCCCCACCTTAACTGTCACAATACCAGCCACCCACACTGTTGCCACTACTCAGGCTAACGGGGAGGAAGCATTTCAGGCAACATAGAGGTTCAAAAATTTCCTATTGAAAAATACCCAGATCAACCTGAACCTGCAAAACCTATGGAAGATGATTGGCGGCATAGTAACCAGTTTCCAATGCCGTCCCTGGGGGGGGGGAGTCTGGCGAACCACCATACATATTCAGAATGTCGAAACCTGGATGAAATTATTAAATGAATTTTCCCAGGTTCACAGAAAGATTCAAGTCTAACAGCTCCCAGGCTGTTCTAGTCTCTTCCACACTCTGTCATTATTAAAGGAGAAGATATTCCCTTGAAGTGCTCCCTCCCTGAGGGATCTCAGCCACAAGCTTTCTTTTTCTCCTGCAATGATCAAGCAGATTTAGCAATCTGTTCAAAAATTAATGCAGCAAACAAAATACACACACACACAAATCAAATCCATAGTTATAAAATATGTTCTTCTAAGAAAATGGTTAGCAGGACGTTCTTTTGATGGGAAAAATGTCTTCCCAATGGGATGTTGTAATGGTGAGCAATTACAGAAACAATGATACCTTTTCTATACTCTTATTTATTTCATGCCTACATATTTGCATATTTCAACTTTTTGCACTGCATCAAAGCAGTGTTAATTCTCAACCTGTGCATATTACAGAGATTTGCTTCTCCTTAATTTTGATTCACTAAAAAAAAAAATTGTTGGTTGAGACATCCAGGAAAAATTCAGAACTTAAAAAGATATCTGTTACACTTATAGATTTAATAGAATCTAAACCTTAAAGAAGATCCACGGTAAAAATATTCTATCAAAAAAACCCTTCTTCTTTTGTAGTTGAACCATTTTAGACCCAAGATTCAGATCTTATGTGAACAGATGGCTGGATGGCGATATCTCTTATAATCCTGCTGGTTCCATTTGCCTTTTATTGCTGGAAGAAGAAGAGCAGTAAGTGAAGGATTTGGATTCAAGGGATCCTTATCTAGAGTTTTAGCTGTCTCCTTGTGGTTGGAGATGTGGATTGAGAGACCTACTGGGAAGGCAAAAAAGGGGAGACAGATCTGGATTTGAGAGGGATGGGCAGACAATATGTGAGGATGGTGGAATAATTCATCCTTTTTATTTTTATTGCTGTCTTGAAAGCATCTCCATCGCATGAGCAATTTCAGCCTGTGGAAAAGAAAGAGGAAAGAGATGTTCTTGGAATGATGGAACGTCAAGGAAGAACAGCAGTGGGACTTCCGGTTTTAGCTTCTTTGGCGATGGACCGAAATCCGCGATCGTGCACAGTTTTGATCCATGCTCAGCGCCGGACCGCCCCGAGCCAGCTGGATTCAGGGCTAAGCCATCCTGTAGAGGTGGTGAAGAGGGTCAAGGAGAGCCACATCTCTCCTCCTCAGCTGGCCATTACTCCCTTTCCTGAAGGCGGTTGCAGCGGCAGTCAGAAATGGCCACTTCAAAGAAGAACTTGACCAGAAAAGAATGTGCAGGAGTAAGATAAGAAGAGAAAGTTTTGGTTGACCCAGTTGAACTGAAAAAGCAACATCTAAGGTACCCTGGAATTTGAACTATAAAAAATAACATTATTCTGAAAGAAGATTTTGAAGTAGCGAAGGAGAGAGGGAAGGGAAAGGATTTGGCTTTTTTTTTCTTTCCTTCCTTATACTGACAGGAGGGCTTTTTATAAGAGATTTAAAGAGATTTAAGTAAGAAATTGACAAAAATCCACTTTGACATCACTAGGCATTTAAGCTGAAAATAAAATGTCAAAGGGATAATAAAGACTTTTGGATACTCAAAAATCTTTAAAAGAAGGAAAGGAGAAAAAAGGAAAGAATAAAAGGGCGGGATCTGGAAAAATGGAGGAGACTGCCTGGAACTAAAAGGAACTTATTTATATTTATTATTTATTTATTTTTCGTATTTCTATACCGCTCCCTCTCCCAAAGGGACTCGGGGCGGTGTACAGACTAAACATATAAAAATAGATACAGTGAAACAGAATTTAAGATTGAGTCCCATCAGATAAAAATTAAACCCTTATTAAAATTTAAAATTTAAAAACCCCAAAGACCCTTAATTGGCCAGGCCGGCCTGTTTAAAAAGTAAGGTCTTAACTGCACGCCAGAAGGTTAGGATGTCTGACATGGCTCGTATCTCCGGGGGGAGATAATTCCAAAGGGAGGGGGCTCCCACAGAGAAAGCGCGTAACCTCGGGGCCGCCAGCCGACAACGATCAGGTGGCGGTACCCCAAGTAGGGCGACCCTGTGGGAGCGTACTGGGCGGCGGGACGTTGTTGGTGGCAGCAGGCGGTCCCGTAAGTATCCAGGTCCCGAGCCATGGAGCACTTTAAATACTATCAGTACCACCTTGAATCGAATCCGGAAAGCTACAGGAAGCCAGTGCAGTCCGTGGAGAAGTGGTGTTACGTGGGCGTCCTGAGGGGCGCCCACGATCATCCGCGCGGCCGCATTCTGGACTAATTGCAACCTCCAGAGACTCTTCAAGGGGAGCCCCATGTAGAGAGCATTGCAATAATCCAAGCAGGAGATGACGAGGGCAGAAGTGACTGTGCGAAGTGCGTCCAGATCCAGAAAGGGCCTGGTAGATCAAACGAATCTTATAAAAAGCCCTCCTGGCGACGGCTGCAATATGTTCTTCCAAAGACAGCCGCACATCCAGGAGGACACCCAAATTGCGCGCCCTTTTCACAGGGGTCAATACCTCTCCCCCCACGGTCAGCGAAGGAACAAGCTGACTGTATCTGGGAGCAGGAAACCACAGCCACTCGGTTTTGGTCGGGTTGAGACGAAGCCTGTTACGACCCATCCAACCCCGTACGTCCTCCAGGCACCGGGTCATCACTTCGACAGTTTCGTTGGGGTGGCCTGGGGTGGAGATGTACAGCTGAATATCATCAGCATACTGATGGAACTCCACCCCAAAGCACAGATGATCTCACCCAGCGGCTTCACATAAATGTTGAACAATAGGGGCGAGAGTACTGACCCCTGAGGCACCCCACACAAAGCAGGGGCCTTGGGGTCGATCTCTGTCCCCCTGTCAACACAAATTGCGAATGGTCGGAGAGGAAGGAGGAGAACCACCGCAACACGGTGCCTCCAACCCCCAACCCCTCCAATCGCTGCAACAAGATACTGTGGTCGACAGTGTCAAAAGCCGCTGATAGATCTAACAGGACCAGGACAGAGGAACAACCTCTGTCTCGCGCCCTCCAGAGATCATCCATCAACGCGACCAATGCCATCTCCGTGCTGTGTCCGGGCCTGAAGCCCGATTGGAAGGGGTCGAGATAACTCACTTCATCCAGGTACTGCGGGAACTGACGAGCCACCACAGTCTCTACAACCTTCGCAACAAAGCGAAGGTTGGAGCCGGGACGATAATTTGATAACAATGCTGGGTCCAGGGACAGTTTCTTGAGGAGAGGTCGTACCACTGCCTCCTTCAAGGAGGCGGGTAAAAGCCCCTCTCTCAAGGAAGTGTTTATAATGCCCTGGAACCAGCCTCGAGTCACCTCCCGAGTGGCCAAGACCAGCCAGGAGGGACATGGGTCTAACAAACAGGTGGTAGCATTCAGTCCCCTCAGTATTCTGTCCACGTCCTCCACGGTAACAGGATCGAACTCAACCCAGTTGACCTCACCGATATCCACCCCCGCCCTCCCACCCGGAGATGCCCAGTCGGAGTCCAGCTCATCCTGAATCTGAGCGATTTTGTCCTGCAGAAACTTAGAAAATTCCTCAGCTCGTCCCTGTAAGGGATCTTCCCGCGCCTCCACCTCCAAGAGGGAGCGGGTCACCTTAAACAGGGCAGCTGGGCGGTTTTCTGCGGACGCAATAAGGGTGGAGAGGTAGGTCCTCTTTGCCATCCTTATCGCCACTAAATACGTCTTAATATAAGAACGTAATAGTGTTCGGTCAGACTCAGAGCGGCTGGCCTTCCAACTACTCTCTAGGCGTCTTTTCCAGCACTTCATCTCCCTTAGCTTCTCAGAAAACCAAGGAGCTACTTGGGATCGGCGCCGGGTCAGAGGCCGCAAGGGCACGATCCGGTCAAGGGCCTCAGCAGCCACCCTATCCCAGGTGGCAACCAAGCCCTCAACCGAGTCGTGTGTGTGAGCTTCGGGAAATGGCCCAAGCTCCATCAGGAACCTATCTGGGTCCATCAGGCGCCTGGGGCGGTACCATTTTAATGGCCCCACCTCCCTGCGGTCGGGGGGTGCGGAACGGAAGTCGAGCCTTAGGAGCAAGTGATCCGACCATGACAGGGGTTCTATAGATATATCCCCTACACAAAGTTTCATAGTGAAACTTTAACAAGATTCCTAAAAGATTCATTCTAATTGAAACTTTGTAACAAAATAATAGAACCCCAGGAAGAGAAAGTGGAAAAAAGAAGCAAGAAGAAACAGCTTTGGATTATTTGGACTATTTGGTGATTTTTGGATTTTTGGCTATTGGATTTAAATGACTAAAATCAATCGGGTGGTTGTTTAAAAGTGTTTAAAATGGCATTACTTTTGGGCAAACTGTAAATGGAACTTAAAAAACAGAAAGAAGATGCACAAGAAGGAAGAGGTTCTTTTGGCTTCATATTTCAATTTTTAGAAATGGAGATCTGGAATTATGAGAAACAACAAGAAACACTTGTAGAACAAGAAGGTAGGGACAAAGAAGAAGCCATCTTTAATGATCAAGTGATTTTATGTGGGGGGAAAAAGGAAAGGGGGGAAAGAGAGTGGAAAGTTTAAGATTTGAAAAAAACAACCAAACAAAAAGAATAATTTGAAAAATAATTACAATCTTAGGAAGCAACAGAAGAGAGGATTACAGAAAAGAGAATTAGAAGTAGAGAGAAAGAGGGCAAAAAGGGGAGGGAGAAGAAGAGGGGAGAAGGAAAGGAAAAGAAGTTATAAAAGACAGAAACAAGATATAGAGAAACAGGAAAAATGTATAAAAATTGAAAGTATAAGCCTACTTAGAGCTAATGGGTGAAAATTTAATTGAAAAAGGGATTCTGCAAAGGTACATAAGAGCATTGTTTTATTAGAAATAGAAATTATTTTAGAAAATATGAAACAATGTATGATTAAAATGATGGATAAAATACTTATTGTAATGCAATGGAATGTTTGTTAATAAATAAATGAAATAAAGCGAATGAGAGAATGAAATTAGGAAAGGATGGGAACATTTTAATTATTATTAATGATTTATAAAAATATAAGTGAAGAGAAATATGGAAAAAAAGAATTAATTATGGAAAGTTTATAAATGTTCCCAAGGAAGTATGATGTTCAATTGAAAAGAAATGTTAAATAAGTTAAGATTGTAACTAATATTAATGATAGAATTAAATTGGAATGGAATGAGTGTCTTATTTACTATTGTTTTATATATACATATACATATATAAACATAGAGTGTATTTTAAGAATGTACCAAGCAGAAGTCGATTGGAAGTTATGTACTATATTGAATGTTATAATTCTAAAGGCATAAATCAAAATTTAAATAAGAGTTGAATGGATAAAATTAAAAGATATAAAGGTATCATACTCCAATTAGTAACTACAGAGGAAAATTTGTTTAATGAGAAAAGATAATATGAAATTGAAATAGGACAGGCAAAAGTATAAATATAATGATTAGAAAGGCATTGAAACTTAGAAAAAGATATATAATTAAATTTAGATATGAGATAATTAAAAATAAAGTTGAGAAAACCAAGGGAGGGGAAAATTATGGAGAAAATGTTAAAATAGTAATAAGGTATGGAATAGAACACAAAGATGAATATGAAATTGAGTTTGTGTCTGTATGGAGATGTGATAACCTGAGATCATGCGATTCTCAAAAAAAGATGTTTTATTTGTATTATGTTTTTGTGAAAACCCAAATAAAGTTTATATTAAAAAAAAGGAAGAACAGCAGCCAGATCTTCATCTGTCAAGGCATCTGATGGGTGTCTTTGATCAGTATCTGTATAGAAGTTCTGTTTGGAGAGTGAAACCAGGTTAAGGAAATTCCCTCTAATGACTTTTGGTGTCCTCTGGAGTCATCCAACTGTTGTGTACAGACAAGTGTGATGCAGCTGGGCTTTAGAGTGCCTGAAATATATTGAAATATACTAGTAGATAGCTGAACTCTAATCCTTCAATTCAAGCAAACTTTAGTTTCCGTAGGTCCACTTGTCTTGATCTCTGTGAACATCTACTCTTTGTTTCTTTGCATATTTAGTTTCAATCAAAGAACTTGGGCATTGTAGTACCCCTAGATATTTCTTTCAAAGATGGCGAAGAATAATTCTCTTTTTTGCCTTCAATTTAACAAACCATGTGTTGCCGAAGATATTTTATTGTCCTTGAAGTCCACATAAACATACATGAAAGATATATTTAAGAAAACTTAGTAGCCAATAAAAATTCTCCCAATCAAGTGTTGGAGGCAAAGTTTTAGAGATGGTATCTGTGGGTTTCTTCTTAGGAGCACTTCATCACCCTCAGGAAATTTGGCTTGGTCAGATCTGATGCCGAAGGTCAACCCTTCTTTTTTTTCCTTGATGGGCTGGCAAACTTTCTAGGCTGCAGCAGACCAGTCATACTTACATATTTCTAAAAAAAATTGCAAAATGATGGAGATATCCCTTGTTCTCAAGAGGTCCCTGAGTTGTAGGCAGATTGAATGTTTGAGCAATGCCCCCTCTTTCCCTACAGCTGCATCCAGGACTCCTTCACTCCATCTCCTCATAGACCAACAAGGAAGAACCGTCTTACACAACAACAAGAAGAGGGGATATTGTACAATGACATTGTGTTCCAACCCTAGGATGGGAGTTTGGTCCAATGGATTTGGGTTGATTGCTTTGTCTGGATCTAGGTTTTTGAGGTCTTCCATATGAAACCTCGACTATATTCCATACTGAAAACCCTTAACAGAAGCCAAAGAAAGAATGATTGATTCGGACAGAAAGAGAGAGACAGACCTCATACATAGAACAACTGCAATGAGGCTTAATCCAGAGATTTTTATTCCACATTAAAACATCTGCAGAATCTTCTAGCATACAGATCTTTCATCCTTTGAGGTTTTACATCTGACCCTCTCAGGGTGAAGAGAAGATCCAGGACTTTTTCTTCTTTGGGCTGTTTCTATCCATATTTATTTGAATATAGGCAGAATATGGAACAAGGTGCCCATCCTTTAAGGCATTTTTCTTTTAACACTAGCTGGGTCTCCTAGGAACAAATCTCACAGAGATTTGAGATTTTCTTTTTCTTAGATCCACCATGATTTTTGTTCTGCTTCAGTATTCGGATGGAATGGACGGATGGTGCATGAAGATCCCAATTCTGGGATTTTCAGTAAAGTTTAATGTCAGAGAAAAGGCAAAATAAAAGCTACAAAATAGACACACATTGTCATCTTTCTATTACTATATTTCTGAAGCATCAGAATCACAAAGGTTTCTAGGCTGTGCACAAGAAGGGAAACATATGTCAATGCAGTTCAGCAACATAAAATAAAGTAATATAAATAAAACAACAATTCAATAAGAATCAGCAAGACATCTTTGATTGGACTAGCAAAAAGGCAGTGCTGAAATAATATGCTTTTAAGAGTGGAATGAATCCCTTCTTCGTATAATTGTAAATTTGTGGGTGCAATTCAAGGGCATAATCATAGATTTAATCAAATAATCATTTTGGGATAATGCCACATTCATTTTACCTTGAATATCAAGATACTTTGTATTTGATATTTTGTAGGCAGCTATTGGCTGTTAATTGAAAAGTCCAGGATATTCTCTGCTCTAGTTAGAAATTCTGGAAGAATTTATTTATTTGTTTGTTTGTTAGTTTATTATTTATTGAAATGAGATCACGGTCCGAGTGCCCTTCAGGCAGTTCAAAATAAGGATAACCACTGATGTTTAGACTCAATTTATCAGGACTGTTTTAGCAGAACAAGCTGCTTTTTTGCAAAGCTAAACTTTTCATAATTCATATCTTATTGTTGGTTTCATTCTACGTGTCTATACCTCCACTATAGAAATCTGTGACTCTGCATAAGAACTGGAGTTGATCTTTAGGCCTGACTGCAGAGTAAACTTAGTTGGGTATTTTGTTTTTTTACTTCACACTTCACTAGATGGTTATTGTTATTTTCCATTCTCTTTGGGCACAAGAGAGGGCAGGAGGATGCGGGCAGTTCTCTATTGCAGAGAGAAAGGCTTTGGTGTGGTGAAGAAGGCCAGGGAGCCGAGCTGCGTCTTGAGCTGGAGGGCGTGAGTGTTATGTCCTTGGTGGGGATGACGCAGTTCCTCCCTTGGGCGTTGAGTTGGAGGACTGACTCAAGAGAAGCTGCAGCTCTTTGTCTCTCTGAGAAAGGAAGACGAGAGTGACGGAGGCCAAGACCAGCTTCCCAGGAATCCTGAAGAGAAGATGGAGACCATCCCTTGGATGACAGGTTTGGGACATCTTATTTCTTCTACTTCCCACCTCAATCTGACTCTTCTCCTCACTGAAGAGATCATTGCTTTACTCCCACGTTCTTTTCTTATTCTAGTTCTTTCTCAGGGAATCTGAGTTTTCTCCTCCCTCAATGAGGAAACCTTTGTGCAGAGGTGCACTTTTCTGCCTCTTCTCCCCATTTCATCTGCTCCCAAGTCTTGTGATTCAGAGCCATCTCAACTAAAGAGGGTTTGGGGAGATGCAAAGCCGTCACTCTCTTCCTCCCTTCAGAGGCACCCAGAAGGAGACCCACAATTGTACCTTCAATGTCAGTAAAATAGAGAGGAAGTTGGGGCAAAGGATGAACAAAGAAAGGGGTCATTCTGTGGGTCACAGTGAAGGGCATTGAGAATAAGGAGCCTCCCTTTTCTCCTTCCTGCTCCTTTCAAATGATTGAGAACTGAGGACATCAGAACAGCTGAACATCAGAGAGAAAACCCTCCTAGGCCCTGAAGGTTTCCATATCTGCTCCTAATTACAGCCATAATAGGTTTTGAGGATTCTTGTGAACCACCCAGCCCCAAAAACCAGAACATGGGTTGGAGAAGACTCCTTCCTGCTCCTCCTTTAGGGCAGCATCTCATCTGCTGTATCCAATCAGGGAAGAAGAAGAAGAAGAAGATGATAGAGATTAAAGTCTTGCACAGCCTGGGATCATCTCTCCTTCTCTTAACTCCACCTTCCTTCCTTCTCTCTTTCAGTCCTTTCGTGGATCCTCCTGGAAGCAGGTAAGAGACCCTCATGCTTTCCTTCCTTGTCTTCACAAAAAATGTAGACTGGGATTGTTGCGGCCTCGGAAGGAAGGAGAAGATCCAATGAAATCGGAAGCCTCACTGAGTCCCCCTGAAGAGCCAATGCAAGATCATGTAATCTTTGGTTTGGTAAACTTTTTCTCCCATTTTGTCAAACTAAAGAATTAATAGATGTTTTTACCAGATAATCCTGAAAATCTTTCTGTTCGTGTCCCTGGTGAGTCTAAGATAGACCCTTCTAAAAACTTCTTCTCCCAATATAAAATGGAGAATGGTCTGCAAAGCAAGGAGAAAAGAAAGAAAGGTAGTCCTAAAAGACCAGGGAGGGATGAAATCTTGTGTAAGAAGAAAAATCCATCTGGTTCCGTTCCAAGCAAGGAGAAAAACGCTGGATATAAAATGAAGTCTGATTGGACAGAAGGATTCTATTTATGGATAAGCAGAAGCAGCATGTGGTTCTGGGGCAGCTGACAAAATAGCATGGGGAAGGCAAGGACTTTTATGCAGTTTCTGAGAAGCTTCTGGGGGTTGTGCAATGTAATGAGCTCTGTGTCTTTTGCTATTCTAATGGTGCTGGGGTTAATCCTACTATGTCCTAAAGATCATGTCCTGCCCTTCGTAATTCTATCACTCTGCAGCCGAAAATCTTTTGTTTATGAATAGATTGGTCCAGATTTCTTATAGGGCACAAAATCACCATCTTTAAAGACTTCAGGCATCTGCTGGAGGCTGTTTACTTATGCAGGAAGATGGGGGTTGCCTTGGAGAACATGTTTCTCTCCATTTCTCTTTTGGAGCAAAATAATATTTTACCTCTTTTAATATTCCCCCAAATATTTCATTCTCTAGAAGGGTGGGGGGCTTCCCACACTCGGATGGACCTTAATCCAAGCCATCAAGGGTAGGAGAACCTTTCATTTGCAGCATTGGTTCCTTTTTGCCAACTTCTGTCCTGGCATGAGGAAGCAATGGGTCTAAGATCCTCAGAGCAGATTATGGATGGGAGTCAATCCTGGGAATCGCAGTGGATATTCTGGTGTAGAGATTTGGTTCCAGGGGGAGATCCAAAGGACAGACCTAATGGCCTCTCTTTCTCTCCTCAGGTTCACAGGCAGATTCACCTCTACCAACACCAAAGCTGTCCTCGCCTCTTCCTCACAACTTTATTATTAAAGGAGAAGAGATTCCCTTGAATTGCTCCCTCCCCAACGGAGACAAATCAGGGAGTCCCGAGGGATCTCATAGAATAAAGTTCTATTTCTACTGTAGGGATCAATCCTACTTACCAATTGAAGATCAACATCTCCTTAACAATACCTTCAACTTCAGGACTGAAAATCTTAGCTCTGACCAAATAAAGATAATATGTACATGCAAATTCAAGAAAAAACCTTGGACACGGCCTTATTCTCCAGAAAGTAACCAGCTGGTCTTCTCAGTGGTTGGTAAGATGAATATTTATTACCCCAAAATATTCATAGCAAAGGGTAGCACAACGATCAAACTGTGAAAATGCACAATAGACCTTTCAAAAATAAATCAAGTAAACAAAATACAAAACAAACAAACCCACTGATAAATGAATAACACCTCCCATAAGGAAATGGTTAGCAGGATATTCTTTCCATGGGAAAAATATCTCCCCGATGGGATAATATAGTTATGACAACAGCAGTTACAGAAACACCTAAGTCTTATCTACTCTTGCATGCTTCATATCTACCTCCTTATACATTTTGTGTACTGCACTGCATATTACAGAAATTTGATTTTCTTCTATTGGAAGATTCAGTTGATGGGAAGAAGGACGTAATGATTTTTTGGTGTAGTCTCTCTTGTGTGAAAAGGGGTAGATTTGTGTTATTTTTACCCTAAGCTATAGTAAAATTCATTTTCCTTCCTTATTTTCCATTTTAACCTCCATTATCTGAAATATCACTGCTTTGCCTCACAGAAATGGTATCTTAGATTCAAGGAGATACTCTGGATGATTTGAGGAAACTCCCTTGCTTCAAAGTAGGTGTTAATATATCCCCCTTGTTAACATTTTGTGCAGATGTCCTCCCTTCCCCTCTGCTGAAAGTGGATCCGTTGTCCCAGAGGGTGAAGGAAGGTGACCCCTTGGTCTTCCTCTGCTCAACTGAAGGAGGCATCACAGAGAAGAAGTTCCACTTCTACAAGGATGAAGTGGAGATCACCAACAGTGAAGAAGCTCTTCTTGCACCCTCCAGTGAACCCACAAACCCTCTTCAAAATGCCTCTCTGAGAATCCCTCGTGCCTCATTCAGCCACAGTGGGGAATTTGCCTGCAGCTATGAAGAGAAAAGAAGCAACCGATGGGTCACGTCTTCTTTGAGTCAGAGGACAAACATCACAGTTGAGCCAGGTAGGAGGTTTGGATGTGGTTAAACCTTGAGACCACCATGAAAGGCTAAACTAGGAAGGGCAAAGAAAGTCCTGCTGAAAGGTAAATGGCTTTTGTGGGATTGATAACTAGCACCACAGACAGGTCCATGGAAAATCCAGAACTGAGCTTGATTTAAAAAGAAAGGGGGAAAGTTCTGTTTCATTTATATTTTTAACAGAATCTAAGAGCAGAGTAAAAATGTTCTGTCAAGAAATACTAATTTTTCTTGTTTCTTACTCAAACCAGTTTCAACCCAAAATTCAGATCCTATATGGAGATATTCCTGGATGGCGATTCCTTTTATAATCCTGCTGGTTCCATTTGCCTTTTATTGCTGGAGGAAGAAGAGCAGTAAGCAAAGTGGTTTTGGGTTCAAGGGTTCCCTTACCTGGAGTCCCAGATGGCTCCTCATGTGGTTGGATATGTTGACTGAGGGATTCTCTGGGAGGTAGGAAAGGGAGCCAGGCCTGAGGGAGAAGGACAAACAATATGTGAGGGTGATGGAAATAAGACATTTTTTCTTTCTTTCTTTTTTATTATTATTTCTCCCTTGGAAGCATCAGTATCCCAGGAACAATTTCACCTCAGGGAAAAGAAAGAGGAAAGAAAAGAACTTCCAATGATGAAGTATCAAGCAGCAACAGCAGCGACTTCCTCTCCTGTCAAGGTAGCTGGTGGGATTCATGGATGACTTTAATCTGGGTCTGCAGGAGGTCTATTTACATTAGAGAGTGAAACCTAGTTTTATCCCCATTATTGATGGTGTCATCCAACTGTCATGAAGAAACAGGAATGATGCCGATAGGATTTAGAGCTTCTGAACTTTAACTCTTGAATTTAAACACTATTTATCTTCCATAAGACCATTTGTCTTGAGCTCTCTGAACATCTGCTCTAATTTTCTTGACTTACTTGGTTTCAACCAAAGTATTTAGGAATTTTTGAATAACTAGACCTTTCCTTAAAAAATGGGGAAGCAGAATAATTCTCTTTATGGCCTCCCTAACAAATCATGTATTGGCCAAGAAATTGAATGGCCTTGAAGTCCACACAAACAGTAATAAATGTTTAAGAAATCCAAACATCTTAGAAGCCAATAAAGATTCCAAAATTAAGTGTTGGGGGCAGATTTTTAGGGGATTGTCCCTGTGGGTTTCTCAGGAGCATCTCAAAACCATTGGGAATTTGAGATAGGAAACTAGACTGGATCAGACTGATGCCAAAAGTCAATCTTTCTTTTCCTTGATGGGCTGGTAATCTTTCTATGCCATAGGAAATCTGTTAAACTTCATTCATTTCTAAAAAAGCTGGAAAATGATGGAGAAATGCCAGGTTCTCAATGGGTTCTTTACCTGCATGCAGATTGAACAATATCTTCTCATCCCCCTCATGTTTCCCAGGACTCTGAGGTCATTTACAGCTGCATCCAGAATTTCTTCACTCCATCTCCTCCTGGACTAACAAGAAAGAATTGTCTAACACAAGGGGAAGAAAAGAGGATATTGTACAGCGATATTGTGTTTCCACCAAAAAGGAGACAGCAAAATCACCCCTGATTGGAGGAAAACATGTCTCTCTTGGTCCAGTCTCTCTTTCGGCCTAAACATGGACATCACCCTTGAAGAGATGATGAGGTGCAGCTGAGCTTCAATTTACGGCGGAAGAGAAAATCCATGAAATAGGGGGAAATCCTGGGAATAATCTTATTCTTTGAGATTGTCAAGGAACTGCACAGCCGGGGTCCAAATGGAGTCACAGAAGCTGACACAAACTTGTATTTTTACTAGTTTACAAGATGAAGCACCAGAAAAGAGAGAGCGGTTGGAGGGCCACCCGCTCTGGATCTGACCAAACACTATTGCAGTCCCATATTAGGACCTATTTAGTGACAATAAGGGCGGCAAAGCGTTTTCACTTTTCTGCCCTCATTGCGTCCGCAGAAAATCGCCCAGCCACCCTTTTCAGGGTGACCCACTCCCTTTTAAAAGTCGGAGTGCAGGAGGATCCTTTACAAGGGCGGGCTGAGGATTTTTAAATTTTCTGCAGGACAAAATCACTCAGATCCAGGATGGATTGGACTCTGACTGGGCAACTCTGGACAGGTGGGCAGGGGCGGAGTTTGGGGAAGTCATTTGGGGAGAGTTTGATCCTGTGACCCTCAAGGACGTGGACAGGATGCTGGGTGGGCTTAATGCCACCACATGTTTACTGGATCCGTGTCCCTCTTGGCTGGTATTGGTCACTCAGGAGGTGACATGAGGTTGGTTCCAGGGTATTATTAACGCTTCCTTGAGTGAGGGGTTTCTGCCTGCCACCTTGAAAGAGACCCCTCCTCAAGAAACCGTCCCTGGACCCAACTTTATTATCTAATTACTGTCCGGTCTCCAAACTTCACTTTATGGCGAAGGCTGTTGAGAGTGTGGTGGCACGACAGCTCCCTCGGCACCTGGATGAAGCTATCTATTTAGATCCACGTCAATCAGGTTTCAGGCCTGGGTACAGCACAGAAACGGCATTGGTCTCGTTGGTGGATGATCTCTGGAGGGCCCGTGACAGGGGTTGTTCCCCTGTCCTGGTCTTGTTAGATCTCTCGGTGGCTTTTGATACTGTCGACCACAGTATCTTATTGCGGCAGCTGAGGGGGCTGGGGGTGGGAGGCACTGTGTTATTGTAGTTCTCCTCTTTCCTCTCTGACTGTTCGCAGTTTGTGTTGGCAGGGGTCAGAGACCGGCCCCAAGGCCCCTGACTTGCAGGGTACCTCAGGGGTCTGTGCTCTTGCCCATGCTGTTCAACATTTATGTGAAGCTGCTGGGTGAGATCATCCATGGCTTTGGGGTAGAGTTTCATCAGTACGCTGATGACACTCAGCTGTACATTTCTACCCCAGGCCACCCCGACGAAGCCGTGGAAGTGATGACCCGGTGCCTGGAGGCTGTGCGGGGTTGGATGGGGCAAAACAGGCTTCAGCTCAACCCAACCAAAACCAAGTGACTGTGCTTTCCGGCACCCTGATACAGCCAGCTAACCCCATCGCTGGCCGTGGGGAAGGAAATTCTTGCCCCCACGGAGAGGGCGCACAATCTGGGTGTCCTCCTGGATGTACGGCTGTGATTATAAGACCATATAGCGGCCGTCGCCAGGGGGGCTTTTTGTCAGGTCCATAAGATCTACCAGTTGCGATCCTTCTGAATTGGGATGCACTTCGCACGGTCACATCCGCCCTCGTCATCTCCCGCCTAGACTATTGCAATGCTCTCTATATGGGGCTCCCCTTGAAGAGCATCTGGAGGCTCCAGTTGATGCAGAATGCAGCTGTGCAGGTGGTTTTGCAGACTTCTCGAAGCTCCCATGTTAAACCACTTTTGCGTGAGCTGCATTGACTCCCAGTAGCCTTCCAGGTGCGATTCAAGGTGCTAGTGGTCATCTTTGGCTTGGGACCTGGGTACTTATGGGACCGCCTACTGCCACCATCAGCCTCCCGTCAGCCAGTGCGCTCCCATAGGGCGGGCCTCCTCGGGGTGCTGCCGGCTGGACAATGCCGGCTGGCGGCCCCGAGAGTGCGGGCCTTCTCTGTGGGAGCACCTTCCCACTGGAACGAATTACCCCGGAGATGAGGACCATCCCTGACCTTTTTTGGGAGAGGGGGCGGTATAAAAATTCAATAAATAAATAAATAAATATTAACCTTCCAGCGCGCGCTGAAGACCCACCTATTCCACCAAGCCTGTCTGGCCTAGAGTTACTTGTAGAGCTTTTAATTGATTTTAAATGGTTTTTAGCTTTTTAACTCCTTTGATTGTTTTATTCTCCAGCCATTTATGTAATCTTTTTAACTTCATTTTAAATATTGTATTTATGACTGTATTTTTATTCGGCTGTACACCGCCCCAAGTCCCATTGGGAGAGGGGGTGGTATAGAAAATTGATTAATAAATAAATAAATAAATAATAAATACAAATAAATATATTTTACAACTTAGTAAAATACTTAGTAATATTTGTGTTACATAATTTTGTTTGCTGACATTTGAAGTAACAACGGCACTGAGAAATTTGAATTACGACCGTTTTCCAAACTTATGACTGCTGGTCTCCTGACGAAAATGAAGATGCTTGGCAACTGATTCATACTTATGACAGCTGCAGTGTCCTGGGGCCACTTGATCCCCTTTGTGACCTTCTGACAAGCAAAGTCAACGGGGAAGCCAGATTCCCTTAACAACCCTGTCACTAAATTAACAACGGAAGCCATTCATTTAACAAATGTGGCAAGAAAGGTTGTAAAACAAGGCAAAATTCCCTTAACAACTTAGCAACAGAAATGTTGGGCTGTATATTGTGGTCAAAAGTTGAGGACTCTCTGGATATGTAGAGCAAAAAGTTAATCAGGCTCAGCAGGAGCATCGTGAGGTAAATCACAGAGCACACAGAAGAAAAAGGCGGGGAAAGGGGGAAACTCCCTCTCAACACCCACAGCAACCAATCACAGCACAGATTGCCTCACGCAGGAGCCCTCCCTCTTCAATCAATCAACTATAAATGTGTGTTCTGAGTCACTGGACAACCACATGGCTCCAGCTACTAAATTTAAATATTTTAACAGTCTCAGTTCTATCTTGGTCTAGGCTTGGGCCTCCTGGGAAGATTTCAATTATAATTTCTTCTCTTCATAACATACTTATTGACTTGTCTTCTTCAAAATTGGTATTTTCATCTATAAAAGCAATCTAATCTTTCTCCTATATAGTCCAACGAATCAAACTCAAGGTTAACTGCACCAAACCTGATTGCAGGAAATACGACTTCAGCAGCAGAGTGGTCAATGTCTGGAATACTCTACCCGACTCTTTGGTTTCTTTCCCGAACCCCAAAAACTTTAACCTTAGACTGTCTACTATTGACCTCAACCCTTTTCTAAGAGGTCTGTAGGGGGTCTGCATAAGCGCACCAATGTGCCTACCATCGCTATCCTATTGTTTCTTTTATTTTTCTTATATGTATCCATTTCATGTATTCATAACTATGCATATACTTATACCTATTATCTTGTAAGCCATTGACATATCAAATAAATTCTAATTCTAGTTGATTGATTGGTTTGTCTAAGATCTCAACTGCTGTGGTCTTTCAGGGCCATCCTTGTCCATGTTTCAGCCAGAAAACCCCTCATAGAAACAGCCAAAGGAAGAGACCTTGATGTGGACACAGAGAGGAACAGACATGATGTATAAAACAAACGCAGGGAACACATGATTAGGGACCTTATTCTACACTGAAGAGTCCCTTGAATATGGCAGCTCATAGGAAAGCCTTCGTCTTTTGGAGGTTTCACATCTGAGTTCTCAGTATGGAGGGAAGATCCAGGCTCTTTGCTTGTGGGGTGTTTTTGGGTCTCTTAACTGATGACTCCTCCTCAATGTCACTTTTCCTCAGAGATATGAGTTTTCCATTTATTAAGTCCACAATCCTTTTTTTTTCTCCTTCAGTTTCTTTTTTATGATCGCATGCTGCATGGAGTTGGGTTCTTCAGTAAAGCTAAATGTCAGGGGGAAAGTAAATAAAATTAAAAGTAGAGATATACTGTGTGGAAGCTTCCATTTCTGAGTTCACTTTCTGGTCTGGTTGTGGATGAGTCCGTGATGGAGAATGAGAGTCTCTGCAGATGAATTGTCCTTTCTTCATATCATTGTAAAATCCAGAATGTAATTGAAGAGCAGCTTCAGAGATTTTATCCAGAATGGTTTCTGGATCCCCACGTTCACTCCACTCTGGATAAAATCATTTTTAAAAGCTCTTATTCTTTTGATTTACTAGTCTAGGACATCTTGTGCCTCAATTCCAAAGTTCTAAGAGATAAATTTTTATTTATTATTTATTAATAAAATTTCTATACCGCCCTTCTCCCTAGGGACTCAGGGCGGTGTACAGCCAATCTAGACCCCAAAAACAATACAAAAGTTAAAAAGAATTAAATTAGATACTGGCCGATTAATAAGAAAACGCACCACCCCCCTAAAAACCCTGATTAAAATTGAAGATAATATGGAGACTAATTCAATTGAAACCATCTCAGCCCAGGCCGGCCTGCTCAAAGAGCCAGGTCTTCAATGCACGCCTGAAGGCCCTCAGGTCCGTGCTGGTATGAAGTTCCAGCGGCAGAGTATTCCAGAGGGCAGGGGCCCCTACAGAGAAGGCCCTACTCCTCGGGGCCGCCAGACGACACATAGCAGCCGATGGCACCCGGAGCAGACCCTCCCTGTGTGAACGCACCGGCCTGCTGGAGATCACTGGTAGAATGCGGTCCTGCAGGTAACCTGGCCCAATGCCATGGATCGCCCTAAAGGTCAAAACTAGAACCTTAAAGCGAACCCGGAGAGCCACTGGCAACCAATGCAGCTCGTGCAGGAAAGGCGTCACATGGGCGCTACGTGACGCCCCCATGATCACCTGCGCGGCTGCATTTTGCACCAGCTGGAGTCTCCGGGTGCTCCCCGCAGGGAGCCCCATGTAGAGGGCATTACAATAGTCCAGGCGAGAGGTGACAAGGGCTTGAGTGACCGTGCGCAGGGCGTCCCGATCCAGAAAGGGCCGCAACCGGTAGATCCGACGGATCTGATGAAACGCCCCCCTGGAGACGGCCGCAACATGATGTTCGAGCGACAGCCGTACATCCAGGAGGACTCCCAGGTTGCGAGCCCTCTCTGTGGGGGGCAAAATTTCCCCCCCAATAGCCAGCAAAGGTGTCAGCTGGCTATATCGGGGCGCCGGAAACCACAGCCACTCGGTCTTGGATGGGTTGAGCCGAAGCCTGTTCCCGCCCATCCAATCCCGCACGGCCTCCAGGCACCTAGACATAGCCCCCACAGCATCGTTGGGGTGGTCCGGGGTGGAGATGTACAGCTGGGTGTCATCTGCATAGAGATGACACCTCACCCCAAGACCACGAATGATCTCACCCAGCGGCTTCATATAAATGTTGAACAGGAGAGGGGAGAGGACCGACCCCTGAGGCACCCCACAAATCAGGGGCCTAGAGGTGGACCTCTCCCCTCCCGCCAACACAAATTGCGAACGGTCGGAGAGGAAGGAGGAGAACCATCGAAGGACGGTTCCCCCAATCCCCAACCCCTCCAACCGTCGCAACAGGAAACTATGGTCGATAGTATCAAAAGCCGCCGAGAGGTCTAACAGGACCGGGACAGAGGAAAACCCTCTGTCACGAGCCCTCCAGAGATCATCGACCAACGCGACCAATGCCGTCTCAGTGCTATGCCCAGGCCTGAAGCCCGATTGGAACGGATCGAGGTAAATCGTTTCCTCCAGGTACTGAGGCAGCTGACGTGCCACCACACTCTCAACAACCTTCGCCACAAAGGGAAGGTTGGAGACTGGACGATAGTTGTTTAAAACAGCTGGATCCAGGGAAGGCTTCTTGAGGAGGGGCCGCACCACCGCCGTCTTCAAGGCGGTAGGAAGCGACCCCTCTCTCAAAGAAGCGTTGATAATCCCCTGGAGCCAGCCTCGTGTCGTCTCCCTGGCGGCCAAAACCAGCCAGGAAGGGCACGGGTCCAATAAACAGGTGGTGGCATTCAGACCCCCCAGCAACCTGTCCACACCCTCGGCGGTCACAGGGTCGAACTCCCCCCAGATAACATTCACAAGACCTGCCCCGGACATCTCCTCCGGGACCATCCAATTGGAGTCGAGCCCCTCCCAAATCTGAGCGATTTTGTCATGCAGAAATCGAGAAAACTCCTCCGCCCTACCCTGCAGGAGGTCATCCCGCGCTCTCGGTTCAAGTAGAGAGCGGGTCACTCTAAACAGGGCGGCAGGCCGATTTCCTGCCAACGCAATAATATACCTCCTAGGAGAAATGTTAACATTTTATTGAAATGAGATGTTAGTTTGGGGGGCTTCAAACCCATCACAAAGAGGATAATATTTCTGGTGTTTTTGACACAAACAACAATTTCAATTTTTTAAAGCAGCATACTGCATTTTGCAAATCTATTTTTTTCATAATTAACGTGTTTATCGTTTGTTTTATTCTATCTGTCTATGGATGCGCGATGCGTGGCTTAGGATAAGAAGTGGAGGTGATCAAGCCAGAAACGCAGAGATGGCGCTTAGGCCTTGCAAAAGATCGGAACGGTTTTTATTTTAAGTTCTCGCGGGTGCAAGAGAGGCCAGGAGGATGGGGACAGAGCTGCTGCAGAAAGGAAGGCTTTGGTGTGGTGAAGAAGGCCAGGGAGCTGGGCGGGGCTGGGGGAATGACACAGTTTCTGCCTTGCCCTTTGAATTGGAGGACTGAGTCAAGAGAAGTTGCAGCTCTGAATCTCTCTGGGGAAGGAAGACGAGAGTGACCGAGAGTCCAAGAGTAGCTGCCCAAGAATCCTGAAGTGAAGAGGGAGACCATCCCTTGGATGATAGGTTTGGGCTTCTCCTTTTTCTTCCTCCCATGTACATCTGGCTCTTTTCCTCACTGAAGATCTGATTGTTTTACTCCCAACTCCTTTTCTTCTTCTAGATCGTTCTCAGGAAATCCGAGCTTTCTTCTTTCTTGGTGAGAAATAATTTGAGCAATTATTTTCCTACCTCTCCCATCATCCAAGTATCCCCAGTTCTCTTGATTCACAACCATCTCAACTGAAGGGGCTTTGGGGGGATGCAGAACAGTCTCTCTCTTCCTCCTGTCAGAAACCCACAGATGGCAAAGCAAAACTTCAGCTTTATAGTCAATACAAGAGATAGGTTGGGGCAATGGATGAGCAAAGAAAGGGGTCATTCTGTGGGTTGCAGTGAAGGGCAGTGAGTATAAGGAGCTTCCCTTTTCTCCTTCCTGCTCCTCTTAAATGATTGAGAATTGAAGACATCAGAACAGCTGAACTTCGGAGAGAAAACACTCCTGGACTCCATTTCTGTTCTTAATGGTAATTCCAACCATGATATTGATGGTTTGGGAACTCTTGTGATCCCCAATGACCAGAACATGGGTGGGAGATGATGCCTTCCTCCTCCTCTTTCATCTTGTCTGCTGCATCCATTCAGGGAAGAAGATTCAGGTGAGGACGGTGGGGTTAAAGTCTTGTATAGCCTGGGATAATTATCTCTCCTCCTCTTAACTCCACTTTCCCTCCTACTCTCTTTCAGTCTTTTCAAGGATCCTCCTGGGAGCAGGTAAGAGACTTTCATGCAGACTTTTCTTCTATTTCCAAAATAAGTAGACTGTGATTGTTGCTGTCATTGAAGGAAAGAGAAGATCAAATGAAAGTCCAAAGAGAGATGCTGAAGTAGAAAAACCCATCACAGTGAATGTAGCTGACTGGCCGTTCTTTTCCACTTGGGTTGGTGCAAAGGGTGAATCCAGCCTCTTCATGAGGCCTCTGAAGATGGCCATGATCCTGGTGAATCCAAGGAGTTTTCTTGTAAAAATGTCCTCCTCGAATTCTTCTCCCCGATATTTATTTATTTATTTATTTATTTAAATTTATATACCGCCCCCCTCTCCCAAAGGGACTCGGGGCGGTGATCAGCCAGAATAAAATACACATATAAAACACATATACAATATTTAAAAATTAAAAGAATTAAATACATTGACCCTTACAAAGATTAAAAATAAGGGAATTAAGAAAGTTAAAACCAGATTAAAAAATTTAAAAACCTCTAGGCCAGACTGATTTGCTGAAATAAATGAGTTTTCAACGCATGGTGGAAGGTCAGGAGATCAGGGATGGTGCTCATCTCCGGGGGTAATTTGTTCCAGAGAGAGGGTGCCCCCAATGAGAAGGCCCGCATCCTCGGGGTAGCCAACCATCCAGCCGGCAGCACCCCGAGGAGGCCGACTCTATGGGAGTGTTATCAGTCGACAGGAGGCCGATAATGGCAGGAGGCGGTCTCGCAAATATCCTGGTCCTGAGCCATGGAGTGCTTTAAAGATGATAACTAAGACCTTGAAGCGCACCTGGAGGGCCACCGGGAGCCAATGCAGCTTGCGCAGAAGTGGCGTAACATGGGACCCCCGAGGAGCCCCCAACACCACCCACGCGGCCACATTCTGCACCAGCTGGAGCCTCCGGATGCTCTTCAAAGGCAGCCCCATGTAGAGAGCATTAGCATAGTCTAGGCGGGAGGTTACCAGGGCGGAAGTGACCGTGCGAAGCGCATCCCGATCCAGAAAGGGCCGCAATTGGTAGATCCTACGGACTTGGCCAAAAGCCCCGCTGCCGACGGCTGCCACATGGTCTTCCAATGACAGCCGCACATCCAGGAGGACACCCAGATTGCGGGCCCTTTCTGTGGGGGCAAGAATTTCCCCCTCCCCCCCCTCACAGCCAGCGATGGAACCAGCTGGCTGTACCGGGGTGCCGGGAAGCACAGCCACTCAGTCTTAGATGGGTTTAGCTGAAGCCTGTTCTGCCCCATCCAACACCGCATGGCCTCCAGGCACCAGGTCATCACTTTGACGGCTTCATCGGGGTGGCCCGGGGTAGAGATGTACAGCTGAGTATCATCAGTGTACAGATGGAACTCTACCCCAAAGCCACGGATGATCTCACCCAGCGGCTTCATATAAAGGTTGAACAGAAGGGGTGAGAGCACCGACCCCTGAGGCACCCCGCAAACCAGGGGCCTTGGGGCCGACCTCTGCCCCCCTGCCAACACGAATTGCGAATGGTCAGAGAGGAAGGAGGAGAACCACCGCATAACAGTGCCTCCCACTCCTAACCCCCCCCCCCCAGCTACCGCAATAAGATACTGTGGTCGACAGTATCAAAAGCCGCCGAGAGATCTAATAGGACCAGGACAGAGGAATAACCTCTGTCACGGGCCCTCCAGAGATCATCCACCAATGTGACCAATGCTGTCTCCATGCTGTGCCTGAAGCCCGATTGGCATGGATCCAAATACACAGCTTCATCCAGGTGCTGGGGAAGCTGTCGTGCCACCACACTCTCAACAACCTTCGCCACAAAACGGTTTCTTGAGGAGGGGTCTCACCACTGCCTCTTTCAAGGCGGCGGGCAGATATCCCTCACTCAAGGAAGCATTAATAGTACCCTGAAACCAACCTCGTGTCACCTCCCGAGTGGCCAACCCCAGCCAGGAGGGACACGGGTCCAATAAACATGTGGTAGCATTCAGCCCCCGCAGCAACCTGTCCATGTCTTCGGGGGTCACAGGATCAAACTCCTCCCAAATGACTGCCTCAAATTCCGCCCCCAACCCCCCACCCAGAGTTGCCCATTCAGAGTCCAACCCATCCCGGATCCGAGTGATTTTATCCACCAGGAAATTCGAAAAGTCCTCAGCCTGTCCCTGCAAGGGGTCCTCCCATATTCCCCCTTCCATGAGGGAGTGGGTCACTCTAAACAGGGCAGCCGGGCAGTTTCCTGCAGATGCAATAAGGGTGGAAAAGTAAGAATGCTTTGCCACCCTTATCGCCACTAAATAGGTCTTAATATAAGACCGTAATAGGTTCGGTTGGGTCTGGAGCGAGTAGTCCTCCAAATATTCTCCAGGCGTCTTTTCCGGCACTTCATCTCCCTCAGCTCCCCAGAAAACCAAAGGGCCGATTGAGAGCGGCGCCAGGTCAGAGGCCGCAAGGGCACGACCCGGTCCAGGGCCCCGGCCGCCACCCTATCCCAGGTGGCGACTAGGTCCTCAACCGAGTCATGTGTTCGAATGTCAGGACATGGCCCAAGCTCCATCAGGAACCTATCTGGATCCATCAGGCGCCTGGGGCGGTACCAACATATTTGGTATAATAAAATATAATGTTGAGCATACATTATCAAGTCCAGAGAGCACACAGGAAGTTAGAGACAAAGATCCAAGAGAAGAATATGGGAGGTATGGTAAAACAACAAATAAGAATGGAAATATTAAAACAAATGGGAGATGATAGTTAGAAAGGTTTTCTTTCTTTTAATATAACAGGGTCACGATTAAAAGTTAGAATAGAAGTAGAAACAAGGGCACACATTTCTAAATAACAGATTAAAAGTAGTAATTTGTAACTAAATGGAAGATTAGAGGTTGAAATATGAATTTAATATGTATGTTTAAATAATATGGTCATTGATGTTAGGATGGAATATTGGAATTGTATTGTAATACAATTATGTGTATTATATTAGGATTAGTAAAGAAGGCTTGACTAATTAGACTAATGAAATAATTAAATGGAAAGACTAGAGTGGAAAGATGGTACTATTATGTAAGTTTAAATAATATTGTGATTGGCATTAGAATGGTATATTGAGGTATTGAATAATTAAATAATGAAGAATTATATCTTAATACAAATATGAATATTAATATTAGGAGTTTATAAGCGTAACTAAGAAATATTATTGATATTAGTATTGTTATCTGTATCAAAATAAATGATACCCAGATGCCACACTGTTCATGTATTGATGTTGATGGATGTTTAAAAAGAAAATAAAAAAAAACCATGTAACCAGGAAGTTAATCCTGAAAGATGGATGGGCCTTCATCCAAGCCAGCAGCTGGAAGCCCAAGACAACAAGCCCAATCAGAGATGCTATGAAGAGGGCACTGATAAATTTAGGATTTAATGTTTCAGGGGGTTCAGAGGAGGATGAGCTTTTGATGGAAGTTGTTTCTTGAGGAGAAACTGTGGAGATTACAGCCCTGAGGAGAAAAGAATCTGAACTCCAAGGAGCTTGAATAAGCCATTCAGGAGGGATGAGATAAATTGGATGGTACAACTGGACATGACACAGAAGAAGCACTGATGAATCTAGATGTACTCAATATTGCAATTGCAGAGAAAATATATAGCTGAGTTGGAGAATTCCCAGAGCAGATTATGGATGGGAACCATTCTGGGAATAGAGTTGGATGTTCTGATGTACAGATTTAGTTTCCAGGAAGAGACCAGAAGGAAGGACTCAATGGCTTCTCTTTCTTTTCTTTGGTTCATCTTTACCAACTCCCAGGCTATCCACAACTCTTCTGCACACCGCCATTATTAAAGGAGAAGAGATTCCCTTGGAATGCTCCCTCCCTGAGGGAACTTAGGCAGAAAAATTCTTTTTCTACTGCAAGGATCAATCAGATTATCCAATTGAATATAAATACCTGCCTATAAATACCTTCATTTTCAGAACTGCAGACCTGATCTCAGACCCAATAAGGATAATATGTCTGTGCAGTTTCCTGGAAACTTCTACAGGATGGCCCAACAGTAACCAGCTGGTGTTCTCTCTCGTCGGTGAGATAAAAATTTTGCCTAGAAATATTGACATCAAAGGCAGTGTTAATGTTCACTCTAATAAAACGCACAATAAAATTTTCAAAAATTAATCCATTAAAATAAATAAATCTCAAACAATTTAATCTATAGATAAATAATACCTCCAGTAAAAACCCTGTTAATGGGACTTCCTTTCACACATGGGTAGAGCAGAGGTAAGGATTGTCTGGTCCGTTCTCGCTTGTGTGGGCAATATTTCTGTAATATGTTCACCACAAACTAAAGATAAAACCATTCCCCTTTTTTTGTTTTTTCCATTTTAATCCCCATTGTCTGAAATATCACGGCTTTTCCTCATAGAAATGGTACCTTACGTTCAAGGAGATACTGTGATTTGAGGAAACTCCCCTGCTTCAAAGGAGACATTAATATTTCCCTTATGAACATTTTGTGCAGATGTGCTTCCTTCCCAGTGCTGAAAGTGGATCCGTTATCCAAGACCACAAAGGAAGGGGATCCCTTGGTTTTCCTTTGCTCAGCCGAAGAAGGCAACCCAGAGAAGATCACTGCGGCCGCACAGGTGATGTTGGGGGCTTCTTGGAGCTCCCATGTTACACCGCTCCTGCGCGAGCTGCATTGGCTTCCAGTAGCCTTCTGGGTGTGATTCAAAGTGTTGGTGATCACCTTTAAAGCACTCCATGGCTTGGGACCCGGGTACTTATGGGACCACCTACTGAAGCTGTTCACTTAACAAAGATGGCAAGAAAGGTCGTAAAACAAGGGAAAATTCCCTTAACAAATGTCTCACTTAGAAACAGAAATGTTGGGCTGTATATTGTGGTCAAAACTTGAGGACGCCCTGGATATATAGAGCAAAAAAGTTAATCAAGCTCAGCAGGAGCATTGTGAGGTAAATCACAGAGCACACAGAAGGAAAAGGCGGGGGAAAAGGGAAACTCCCTCTCAACACCCACAGCAACCAATCACAGCACAGATTGCCTCATGCAGGAGCCCTCCCTCTTCAATCAGTCAACTATAAATTGTATTCTGATTCACTGGACAACCGCACGGCTTCAGCTACTAAATTTAAATATTTTAACAGAGTCTCAGTTCTATCTCAGTCTAGACTTGGGCCTCCTGGGAAGATTTCAATTATAATTTCTCTCTTCATAACATACTTTTTGACTTGTCTTCTTTAGAATTGGTATTTTCATCTATAGGGGCAATCTAATCTTTCTCCTATATGGTCCAATGGATCTTGATTGATTGGTTTGTCTAGACTTCAAACTTCAGCTTTTAACTTTATTGTTGCAATAAAGGGTTGTCGCGGCTGCCACGCTAACAGGGTAGCCAGCTGGAGGGCAACAGCTGATGACACTTGACACCTTCCTTTTGTAGTCAGCTGCCAAACGGCATCAACTGTTGCCCTCCATCTGGCTGCCCTATTAGCACAGAGAGGTCCATTGAAAATCCAGAACTGAGCTTGATAAAAAGGGGTTTGTTTCATTTGTAGATTTAACAGAATCTTTTCTACACCATCAAGAAAAGGGCAGATTAAGATATTCTGCCAAGAAATACTAAATCATCCTTTTTGTTTCTTACTCAAACCAGTTTCAAACCAAGATTCAGATCCTATATGGAGATATTCCCGGGTGGCCATTATAATCCTGCTAGTTCCATTTGCCTTCTATTGCTGGACAAAGAAAAGCAGTAAGTGAAGTGGTTCAATGGGCTCAATGGTTCCCTTACCTGGAGCCCCAGATGGTTCCTGATGTGGTTGGAGTTGTCGATAGAGAAATCCTCTAGGGAAGCAAGAAGGAGAGCCAGGCCTGACTTTGAGAGGGATAAGCAGACAATACATGAGGAAGATGGAAATAAACCATTTCATGTTTCTCTTTATTTCTATTGCTGCCTTGGAAGAATCTTCATCCAAGGAACAATCTCGGCTTGCAGAAAAGAAAGAGGCAAGAGGTGACCTTGGATTGATGGAGCTTCCAGCAGCAACAGCAGCTACAGTCTCCCCTGTCAAAGTAGCGGGTGGGATGAATGAGTGACTTAAACCCTGTCCAGAGGAAAGGTCTCTTCACAATGGAGAGTGAAGTTATGTCCCTTAAATCCCCACTAATGACTTAACGTCTTCTGTGGAGTCATCCAACTCTCTTTGTGGAGAGACAAGAGTTATGCAGATGGGCTCTAGAGTGCCTGAACCATGCTGTTCTCAGGATAGATTTCTGGATTTTAACATTTTCAAATAGTATTTATACTTCCCATTACTTCACATTCTCTTGATCTCTGTGAATATTTCCTTTTAGTTTATTGATTTGTTTGATTTCAAGGAAAGAATGTAGGCATTGTAGGGCCCCTAGGGGAAGAATAATTCTCTTCATGACCTTCAGCTAACAAATTATATGTTGGCCATGAAATTAAATGGTCTTGAATCCCACAGAAAAATACAAACAGAAAGATATATTTAAGACCACTAAGTATCTCAGCATCCATTAAAGGTTCTTCTAATATTGGGGTGGGGGGAGTTTTAGGGGAATGTTCTTGGGGGTTTGTCAAGAGCATCTCAACACCATCAAAAATCTGAGACCAAAAACAAAAAACTGTGTCAAGAATGATGATGTCAATGGTCAGTCCTTCTCTGTCTTGATGGGCTGGCAATCTTTCTAGGTTGTAGCTGGCCTATCAAGTTTATATATTTCTCAGAACAGCATAAAACGATGGAAAGATCCCATGTTCTCAATGGCTTCCGCATCTGCCAGCAGACTGAGCAATGTCTTCTCTTTCCTTCACTTTCCCCAGGACTCTGAGGCCACCTACAGCAACATCCAGGATTCCTTCACTCCGTTTTCTCCTGGACCAACAAGGGAAAATCGTCTTACCCAAGAGAAAACAGGGAAGATATTGTACTGTCACCTTGGCTCTCAACTCAAAAAGTAGGAGCAGAATCACCCCTGATTGCAGCAAAATGTGTCTCTTTTGGTCCAACCAATTATTCGGCCTAAACATGGACGTCACCCTTGAGGAGATGATGAAGTGCAGCTGAGCTTCAACTTGCGGCAGAAGAAAAAACACATCAAAAAGGGGGAAATCCTGGGCATAATCTTATTCTAGGAGTCTGTCAGGGAATTGCACAGCCGGTTTCCAAATGGAGTCAGAGACGCTGACACAAACTGGTAGTTTTATATAAATAAATAGATTTCCCTTTTCTTGGGTCCACTATTATTTTTTTGTTCTCCTTCAATATTTTGATGGATGGATGGTGCATGGAGATCCTGATTTTAGGATCTTTAGTAAAGTTTAATGTCAGAGAAAAGGCAAAATAAAAGCTAGACACATTTTGTCAATTTTCTATTGCTATATTTCTGAAGCATCAGAATCACAAAATTTTCTGGGTTGAGCAGAAGAAGGGACACACATGTCAGTGCAATTCAGCAACATTAAATAAAGTAATACAAATAAAACAACAATTCAACAAGATTCAACAAAGCATCTCTGGTTGGACTAGGACAAAAGGCGGTGCTGAAATAATATGCTTTTAAGAGTGGAATGAATCCCTTCTTCATATAATTTGGGGTCCAATTCAAGAGCAAAATCATAGATTTAATCAAAGAATGATTTTGGGGTCATGCCACATTCATTTTACCTTGAATATCAAGCCAAATAAAACTTCGTACCTGATATTTTGCAGGGAGCTACTGGCTGTTAATTGAAAACGCCAGGATATTCTCTGCCCTAGTTTCAAATTCTTGAAGAATTTATTTATTTGTTTATTTATTTGTTTGTTTGTTTCTTCATTCTTTATTGAAATGAGATCACGGTTCAAGTGCCCTTCAGGCATTTCACAAGAAGGATAAGCTTTGATGTTTAGATTCAAACAGCAATTTTTCAGGACTGACTTAGCAGAACAAACTGCTCTTTTGCAAATCTAAACATTTCATAATTCATACTTTATCCTTTCTTTTATTCTACATGTCTATGGCTCCACTATAGAAATCTGTGGCTCAGCATCAGATGTGGAGCCAATCTTGTCAGGTGGCGTTTAGGCCTGATTGCAGAGTAAACTTACTTGGGTATTTTGTTTTTCTACTTCACACTTCACTAGAGAGTTATTGCTATTTTCCATTCTGTTTGGGCACAAGAGAGGCCAGGAGGATGCGGGCAGTTCTCTGCTGCAAAGAGAAAGGCTTTGGTGTGGTGAAGAAGGCCGGGGAGCCAAGCTCTGTCCTGGGCTGGGGGGGGCGTGGGTGTGATGTCCTTGGTGGAGATGACGCAGTTCCTCCCTTGGGCGTTGAGTTGGAGGACTGATCAAGAGAAGCTGCAGCTCTTCGTCTCTCTGAGAAAGGAAGACGAGAGTGACAGAGGCCAAGACCAGCTTCCCAGGAATCCTGAAGAGAAGATGGAGACCATCCCTTGGATGACAGGTTTGGGACATCTTTCTTGTACCTCCTATATCGATCTGACTCTTCTCCTCGCTGAAAAGATGATAGTTTTACTCCCATGTTCTTTTCTTATTCTAGATCTTTCTCAGGATATCTGAGTTTTCTTCTCTCTTGAGAAGAGCAATGGGGCACTTTCCTGCCTCTTCTCCCAATTTCATCTGCTCCCAAGTCTCGTGATTCAGAGCCATCTCAACTAAAGAGGGTTTGGGGGGATGCAAAGCAGTCTCTCTCTATCTCCCTTTAGAAGCACCCAGAAGGACACCCACAATTGCAGCTTCACTGTTAGTAAAATAGAGAGGTAGTTGGGGCAAAGGATGAACAAAGAACTATGGAGATAAAATCCTCCTGGGCCCCTGAAGGTTTCCATATTTGCTCCTAATTTCAGCCATAGTAAGGTTTTGGGGACTCTTATGAACCATCCACTCCAATAGCCAGAACATGGGTGGGAGAAGATCTTTTCCTTCTCCTTCTTCAGGGCAGCATCTCCTCTTCTGCATCCAATCAGGGAAGAAAAAGATGGTAGGAATGAAAGTCTTGCACAGCCTGGGATCGTTCTCGTAACTCTACTTCCTTCTCTCTTTCAGTCCTTTCATTGGTCCTCCTGGAAGCAGGTAAGAGACCCTCATGCCTCCCTTCCTTGTCTTCACAAAAAACATGGGATTGTTACAGCTTCTGAAGGAGGGAGAAGGTCCAATGAAACCGGAAGCCCTAAGGGAGATTCAGAAGGAGAAAGGTTCATCTCTGTGGGTGCAGCTGCTCTGCTGTTCTTTTCCCCTTGGGTTAGTGCAATGGGTGAATCCAGTCCTGGTTGCTTCTTCAGGAGGCATCTGTGGATGGCCATGATGCACCCTGAGTCAGTGGTGGGATTCAAATTTTTATTACCAGTTCTGTGAGCATGGCTTGATGGGCATGGCAGGGGAAGGATACTGTAAACTCTCCAGTAAGAGGACGTATTTGCTGGTTCTCTGAACTACTCAAAATTTCCACTACTGGTTCTCCAGAAGCTGCTCAATACAACCTCTAAACTGAGTCTCCCTGAAGAGCCAATGCAAGGTCATCTAAATCATTCATTTGGTAAAGGTATTCTCTCATTTTGTCCAACGGAAGAATTAATAGATGTTTTTACCAGATAATCCTGAAAATCCTTCAGTTCATGTCCCTGGTGAGTCTAAGATAGACATTTCTAAAAACTTCTTCAGATGAAGGCTGCTTTACTATGCAGGAAGACTGAGGTTGCCTTAGAGAACATGTTTTCTCCATTTCCCTTTTGGGGAATGTAATATTCTACCTCTTTTAATATTCCCCCAAATATTTCATTCTCTAGAAGGGTGGGGGGCTTCCCACACTTGGATGGATCTTCATCCAAGCCATCAAAGGTAGGAGAACCTTTCATTTGTGCCATTGGTTCCTTTTTTCCAACTTCTGTCCTGGTAAAAGGAAGCAGTGGGTGTAGAATCCTCAGAGTAGATTATGGATGGGAGCCATCCTGGGAATCGTGGTGGATGTTCTGGTGTAGAGATTTGGTTCCAGGAGGAGATCCAAAGGACAGATCTAATAGCTTCTCTTTCTCTCCTCAGGTTCACAGGCAGATTCAACTCTACTGCCACCCAGACTGTCCTCGTCTCTCCCAAACAACTTTATTATTAAAGGAGAAGAGATTCCCTTGAATTGCTCCCTCCCCAAGGGAATTGAATCAGGGAGTCCAGAGGGATCTCACAGCATCAGGTTCCATTTCTTCTGTAAGGATAAATCCGCCTCATCAATTGAAAATCAATATCTCTCTAACAATACCTTCAACCTTAGGACTGAAGATCTTAGCTCTGACCAAATAAAGATAATATGTACATGCAAATTCAAGAAAAAACCTTGGACACGGCCTTATTCTCCAGAAAGTAACCAGCTGGTCTTCTCAGTGGTTGGTAAGATGAATATTTATTACCCCAAAATATTCATAGCAAAGGGTAGCACAATGATCAAACTGTGAAAATGCACAATAGACCTTTCAAAAATAAATCCAATAAACAAAATATAAAACAAGTAAACCCACTGCTAAATGAATAACACCTCCCATAAGGAAATGGTTAGCAAGATGTTCTTTCCACGGGAAAAACATCTCCCCAATGGGATAATATGGTTATGACAACAGCAGTTACAGAAACACCTAAGCCTTAACTACTCTTGCATGCTTCATATCTACCTCCTTATACATTTTGTGTACTGAACTGCAAATTTCAGAAATTTGCTTTTCTTCTATTGGAAGATTCAGTTGATGGGAAGGAGGAGGTAATTATTTCTTGATGTAGTCTCTCCTGTGTGAAAATAACTAGATTTGGGTTATTTTCACCCTAAGCTACAGTAAAATTCATTCCCCTTCCTTATTTTCCATTTTAACCTCCATTATCTGAAATATCACTGCTTTGCCTCATAGAAATGGTACCTTAGATTCAAGGAGATACTCAGGATGATTTGAGGAAAATCCCTTGCTTAAAATAAACATTAATATATCTCCTCTATGAACATTTTGTGCAGATGTCCTACCTTCCCCTCTGCTGAAAGTGGATCCATTGTCTCAGAGGGTGAAGGAAGGTGACCCCTTGGTCTTCCACTGCTCAACGGAAGGAGGCACCACAGAGAAGAAGTTTTATTTCTACAAGGATGGGGTGGAGATCACCTTCAGCAAAGAAACTCTTCTTGAGCCCTCCAGTGAGCCCACAAACCCTCTTCAAAATGCCTCTCTGAGAATCCCTCATGCCTCGTTCAACCACAGTGGGGAATTTGCTTGCAGTTATGAAGAGAAAAGAAGCAACCAATGGGTCACGTCTTCTTTGAGTCGGGGGACAAACATTATAGTTGAGCCAGGTAGGAGGAGATTTGGATGTGGTTAAACCTTGAGACCACCATGAAAGGCAAAACTAGGAAGGGCAAATTAAGTCCTGGAGAAAGGCAAATGGGTTTTGTGGGATTGTTAATTAGCTCCACAGAGAGGTCCGTGGAAAATCCAGAACTGAGCTTGATAAAAAGGGGGCTGTTTCATTTGTAGATTTAACAGAATCTAAACCATGAAGAAAAGAGCAGATTAAGATATTATGCCAAGAAATACTAAATCGCCCTTTTTGTTTCTTATTCAAACCAGTTTCAAACCAAGATTCAGATCCTATATGGAGATATTCCCGGGTGGCCATTATAATCCTGCTAGTTCCATTTGCCTTCTATTGCTGGACAAAGAAAAGCAGTAAGTGAAGTGGTTCAATGGGCTCAATGGTTCCCTTACCTGGAGCCCCAGATGGTTCCTGATGTGGTTGCAGTTGTCGATAGAGAAATCCTCTAGGGAAGCAAGGAGAGCCAGGCCTGACTTTGAGAGGGATAAGCAGACAATACATGAGGAAGATGGAAATAAACCATTTCATGTTTCTCTTTATTTCTATTGCTGCCTTGGAAGAAGCTTCATCCAAGGAACAATCTCGGCTTGCAGAAAAGAAAGAGGCAAGAGGTGACCTTGGAATGATGGAGCTTCCAGCAGCAAAAGCAGCTACAGCCTCCCCTGTCAAGGTAGCTGGTGGGATGAATGAGTGACTTAAACCCTGTCCAGAGGAAAGGTCTCTTCACAATGGAGAGTGAAGTTATGTCCCTTAAATACCCACTAATGACTTAACGTCTTCTGTGGAGTCATCCAACTCTCTTTGTGGAGAGACAAGAGTTATGCAGATGGGCTCTAGAGTGCCTGAACCATGCTGTTGTCAGGATAGATAGCTGAATTTTAACATTTTCAAGCAGTATTTATATTTTCCATAAGTTCACGTTCTCTTGATCTCTGTGAATATCTCCTTTTAGTTTATTGATTTGTTTGATTTCAAGGTAAGAATGTAGGCATTGTAGTGTCCCTCAGGGAAGAATAATCATCTTTATGACTTTCAACTAACAAATTATATGTTGGACATGAAATTAAATGGTCTTGAATCCCACAGAAAAATACAAACAGAAAGATATATTTAAGACCACTAAGTATCTCAGCATCCATTAAAGATTCTTCTAATATTGGGGTGAGGTGAGTTTTAGGGGAATTTTCTTGGCGGGTTGTCAAGGGCATCTCAACACTGTAAGCAATCTGAGACCAGAAACTAGACTGGGTCAAGAATGATGATGTCAAAGGTCAGCCCTTCTCTGTCTTGATGGGCTGGCAATCTTTCTAGATTGTAGCTAACGTATCAAGCTTATTTATTTCTCAGAACGCCATAAAACGGTGGAGAAATCCCATGTTCTCAATGGCTTCCGCACCTGCCGGCAGACTGAGCAATGTCTTCTCTTTCCCTCACTTTCCCCAGGACTCTGAGCCCACCTACAGCAACATCCAGGACTCCTTCACTCCGTCTTCTCCTGGACCAACGAGGGAAAACTGTTTTACCCAAGAGAAAACAGAGAAGGCATTGTACTGTAACCTTGGGTCTCAACTCAGAAAGTAGGAGCAGAATCACCCCTGATTGCAGCAAAATGTGTCTCTCTTGGTCAAGTCTGTTATTCGGCCTAAACATGGACCTCACCCTTGAAGAGATGATGAGCTGCAGTTGAGCTTCAAGTTGCGGCAGAAGAAAAAACACATCAAATAGGGGGAAATCCTGGGCACAATCTTATTCTGTGAGATTGTCAGGGAATTGCGCAGCCGGTATCCAAATGGAATCAGAGATGCAGACACAAAGTGGTAGTTTTATATAAATAAATAGATTTTACAACTACAGGTAGTACTTGACTTACAACCGGTTGTTTAGGGACCATTTGAAGTTACAACAGTAGTGAAAAAAATAACTTATGACCATTTTCCGCAATTATGACCATTGCAGCAATCGCATTTCAGATTTCCTTTTTCTTAGCTCTACTATTATTTTTGTTCTCCTTCAATATTTTGATGGATGGATGGTGCATGGAGATCCTGATTTTTGGCTCTTCAGTAAAGTTTAATGTCAGAGAAGAGGCAAAATAAAAGCTACAAAATAGACACACTTTGTCAATTTTCTATTGCTATATTTCTGAAGCATCAGAATCACAAAATTTTCTGGGCTGAGCACAAGAAGGGACACATATGTCAGTGCAATTCAGCAACATTAAATAAAGTAATACAAATAAAACAACAATTCAACAAGATTCCACAAAGCATCTCTGATTGGACTAGCACAAAAAGTGGTGCTGAAATAATATGCTTTTAAGAGTGGAATGAATCCCATCTTCATATAATTGTAAATTATATTATTATTGGGGGTACAATTCAAGAGCAAAATCATAGATTTAATCAAAGAATGGTTTTGGGGGGAATGACGGTTTCATTTTACCTTGAATATCAACCCAAATAAAACTTTGTAGCTGATATTTTGTAGGGTGCCACTGCTGTTAATTTACAAGTCCAAGTTATTCTCTGCCCTAGTTTCAAATTCTGGAAGAATTTATTTGTTTGTTTGTTTATTCTTTATTGAAATGAGGTCACGGTTCAAGTGCCCTTCAGGCAGTTCACAATAAGGATAACCATTGATGTTTAGACTCAAACAGCAATTTTTCAGCACTGTTTTAGCAGAACAAACTGCTTCTTTGCAAATTTAAAGTTTTCATAATTCATACTTTATCCTTTGTTTTTGTTAAGGTAAAATGTCGAACTGGTTAAGCATACAAGTCCCATAATGCATCACTGCTTATTCCCCTCCCACCGTTATCAAACATGCTCAGTTTTGGTTTTGAACAGACTTTTTTTTTTTACCTCCTGGAGGAGTGGTATCTAGGGAAGAACATGGATGTGAATTGGTTTGCTTTTTCTACAATAAAAGAATGATTCTGACTGCAAATAGTTTGGAAGTTAATTTTGGCTAAGATCCATTATAACTTATCAACAATTTTATTCTATGTGTCTATGGCTCCACTATAGAAATCTGTGGCTCAGCATAAGATGTGGAGCCAATCTTGTCAGGTGGCTTTTAGGCCTGATTGAAGAATAAACTTACTTGGGTATTTTGTTTTTCTACTTCACACTTCACTAGATAGTTATTACTATTTTCCATTCTCTTTGGGCACAAGAGAGGACAGGAGGATGCGGGCAGTTCTCTGCAGCAGATAGAAAGGCTTTGGTGTGGTGAAGAAGGCCGGGGAGTCGAGCTCTGTCCTGGGCTGGGGGGGGCGTGGGTGTGATGTCTTTGGTGGGGATGACGCAGTTCCTCCCTTGAGCGTTGAGTTGGAGGACTGACTCAAAAGAGAAACTGCAGCTCTTCGTCTCTCTGAGAAAGGAAGACGAGAGTGACGGAAGCCAAGACCAGCTTCCCAGGAATCTTGAAGAAAACATGGAGACCATCCCTTGGATGACAGGTTTGGGACCTCTTTTTTCTACTTCCTATCTCAATCTGACTTTTCTCCTCACTGAAGAGATGATTGCTTTACTCCCACGTTCTTTTCTTATTCTAGATCTTTCTCAGGATATCTGAGTTTTCTTCTCTCTTGAGAAGAGCAATGGGGCACTTTCCTGCTTCTTCTCCCCTTTTCATCTGCTCCCAAGTCTCATGATTCAGAGCCATTTCAACTAAAGAGGGTTTGGGTGGACCAAGAATGGTATCTCTCTTCCTCCGTTCAGAAGCATCCGGAAGGAGACCCACAATTGCAGCTTCACTGTCAGTAAAATAGAGAGGTAGTTGAGGCAAAGGATAAAATCCTCCAGGGCCCTTGAAGGTTTCCATATTTGCTCCTAGTTTCAGCCATAATAAGGTCTTGGGGACTCTTATGAACCACCCACTCCAGTAGCCAGAACATGGGTGGGAGAAGATCCCTTCCTCTTCCTCCTTCAGGGCAGCATCTCCTCTTCTGCATCCAATCAGGGAAGAAGAAGATGGTAGGAATGAAAGTCTGGGATCATTCTCATAACTCTATTTTCCTTCCTCTTCTCTTTCAGTGCTTTCATGGATCCTCCTGGAAGCAGGTAAGAGACCCTCATGCTTCCCTTCCTTGAATTCACAAAAAACATAGATTGAGATTGTTGCAGCCTCTGAAGGAGGGAGAAGGTCCAATGAAACCGGAAGTCCTAAGAGAGATTCAGAAGGAGAAAGGTTCATTTCTGTGGGTGCAGCTGCTCTGCTGTTCTTTTCCCCTTGGGTTAGCGCAATAGATGAATCCAGTCCTGGTTGCTTCTTCAGGAGGCATCTGCAGATGGCCATGATCCACCCTGTTGAGGTGCCTCCCTTCATGGAGAGACATCACTGAGTCAATGGTGGGATTCAAATTTTTTTACTACCAGTTCTGTGAGCGTGGCTTGATGGGCATGGCAGGGGAAGGATACTGTAAAATCTCCAGTAAGAGGAGGTACTTGCTGGTTCTCTGAACTATTCAAACTTTCCACTACTAGTTCTCCAGAACTGGTCAAAACCTGCTGAATACAACCTCTAAACTGAGTCTCCCTGAAGAGCCAACGCAAGATGATCTAATCTTTGGTTTGGTAAACGTTTTCTCCCATTTTGTCAAACTAAAGAATTAATAGATGTTTTTACCAGATAATCCTTAAAATCCTTCTGTTCATGTGCCTTGTGAGTCTAAGATGGACCCTTCTAAAAACTTCTTCCGATGAAGGCTGTTTTACTATGCAGGAAGACTGAGGTTGCCTTTGAGAACATGTTTTCTCCATTTCTCTTTTGGGGGAATATAATATTCTACCTCTTTTAATATTCCCCCAAATGTTTCATTCTCTAGAAGGGTGGGGGGTTTCCCACACTCGGATGAATCTTCATCCAAGCCATCAAAGGTAGGAGAACCTTTCATTTGTGCCGTTGGTTCCTTTTTTCCAACTTCTGTCCTGGAAGCAATGGGTCTAAATTCCTCAGAGTAGATTATGGATAGGAGCCATCCTGGGAATCACGGTGGATGTTCTGCTGTAGAGATTTGGTTCCAGGAGGAAATCCAAAGGAGAGACCTAATGGGTTCTCTTTCTCTCCTCAGATACACAGGCAGAATCATCTCTATCACCACCCAGGCTGTCCTCGCCTCTTCCACATAAATTTATTATTAAAGGAGAAGAGATTCCCTTGAATTGTTCCCTCCCCAAGGGAGTTGAATCATGGAGTCCCAAGGGATCTCACAGAACAAGGTTCTATTTCTACTGTAGGGATCAATCCGGCTCAATAATTAAAGATGAACATCTCTCTAACAATATCTTCAACCTCAGGACTGAAGATCTGAGCTCTGGCCAAATCAAGATAATATGTATATGCAAATTCAATGAAAAAACTTGGACACGGCCTTATTCTCCAGAAAGTAACCAGCTGGTCGTCTCAGTGGTTGGTAAGATGAATATTTATTACCCCAAAATATTCAAAGCAAAGTGTAGCACAATGATCAAACTATGAAAATGCATTATAGATCATTCAAAAATAAATCCAGTAAACAAAATACAAAACAAGCAAGCCCATTGCTAAATAAATAATACTTCCCTTAAGAAAATGATTAGCAGGATGTTCTTTCCATAGGAAAAATATCTCCCCAATGGGATAGTATGGTTATGACAACAGCAGTTTCAGAAACACCTAAGCCTTATCTATTCCTGCATGCTTCATATCTACCTCCTTATACATTTTGTGTACTGTACTACATATTACAGAAATGTGCTTTTTTTCTATTGAAAGATTCAATTGATGGGAATATTTTATTTATTTATTTATTTGTTAAGCAAGTATTAGATAACATGTAGAAGTATAAGGATGGTTATGAATATATGAAATCGATACGAATAAAAATGAAATAATAGGACAGGGATGGTAGACACGTTGGTGGGCTTATGAACACCTCGTACAAACCTCTTAGAAAAGGGGTGAGGTCAATAGTAGACAGTCTAAGATTAAAGTTTTTAGGGTTTGGGGAAGAAACCACAGAGTCAGGTAGAGTATTCAGACATCGACCACTCTGTTGCTAAAGTCATATTTCCTGCAATCAAGTCTGGTGTGGTTTACCTTGAGTTTGTATCTATTGTGTGCTTTTGTATTGTTGTGGTTGAAGCTGAAGTATTCACTGACAGGTAGGACATTGCAATAGATAATTTTATTAACTATACTTAGATCGGACCGAAGGTGGCATAGTTCTAGGTTGCCTGGGTCTAAAATTTCAAGTCTGGTGGAATAAGGTCTTCTGCTTCGAGTAGCGGAGTGGAGAACTCTTCTCGTGAAATATTTCTGGACTTTCTGATTGTATTAATATCCAATATGTAATGCGAATTCGAGACTGATGAGCTGTATTCAAGTATTGGTCTAGCAAATGTTTTGTATGCTCTAGTTAATAGTGTGATATTACCAGAGAAAAAGCTACGCAGGATTAGGTTAACAACTCTTAATGCCATTTTGGCTATGTAGTTACAGTGGGCTCTACCACTTAGATCATGAAAGATGAGTACTCCAAGGTCCTTGACAGAAGTTGGATCATAAACAAGGTATTGATTATTCAGTTTGTATTTTATTTTTGGATGTTTTTTGCTGATATGTATGACAAGGCATTTGTTTGTTGAGATTTGAAGTTGCCATTTGTTTGACCATTCTGACACATAGTTGAGGTCATTTTGAAGGGTAGCAGTATTGTCAGTGGTGTTAAATAGCTTTACATCATCAGCAAAAAGAATGCAGTTGCTCTTAATATGATAACAGAGGTCATTTATCTAAAGTATAAAGAGAGTTTTGGTCCTAAAATGCTGCCTTGGAGAACACCACTGTTGACAAGTACAGGATTTGATAGGGTGTTTCCTATTTTGACCATTTGTTGCCTGTTTGACAGGAATGTATCTATCCAGTTATACATGTTTCCGGAGATGCCATAAGATTTTAGTTTTAGGAGTAGTTTGTCGTGTACCACTGAATCAAAGGCTTTATAGAAGTCTATGTAAATAGTGTCAGTTGCTTTGCCCTGATCAATTTGCGTAGTCCATATGTTTTTGCAGTGTAGGAATTGCAGATTACAGGATATTTTTTTTCTGAAACCAAATTGTTTGTTAGAGAGTAGGTTGTTTGTCTCTAAGTGAAGGATAATGGATTGGTTAATAATTGATTCCATGACTTTACAGGTGACGCAACATAAAGAGATTGGTCTGTAATTTTCAACTAGGCTGGGGTCTCTCTTTTTGAAGATGGGGATGACTGTGGCTAGTGACCATAGATTTGGCAAGGAGCTGATCCTGAAAGATTTTTCAAAGATTATGCTTAGAGGTTCTGCCATGGCAGCGGATAGCTTTTTTAAGAAGTAGGCACATATTTCACCCAGTTCTAATAGATAGAGATGGTTTTAGATTGCATAGTGCTTTTTCAACATTATCTTCTGTAAAATCAATATATATTAAATCATTGTAGTTGTCTGTGGTTTGACTAGGAAATACTAGGAATGATCCATTGTTTTTTACAAAAACTGAGTGAAAGAATGTGTTAAAGATGTTGGCTTTAATGGTGTCGTCATTGCAGTCTTTACCATTAGGTCCTTTCAGGGGTGGGATGGACCTCGAGTCTTTAAGTTTGTTGTTTACAAAATTGTAGAAAGTGCAGGTCGAATTGGTGAGTAGAAGGTTTTCCTCTTGTTTAATGTGATAATTGGTGCATTCAGTCTTTATCTGGTGGCATAAATTTTTGTATCGGCTTTTGAAGTTGGCAACGTGACCAGATTTGTTTTTCCACCAAAGTGATCTCTTTTTGGATTGAAGCTTCCTTATTGGTAATCTGTTTTTTCTGGTTTTTGGAGTTGTTATTGGTACATATAGTTTGATGACTCCTTTGACTTCAAGTAAAAATATGTTGTAATGGTCTTTGACAGTATTGCATCCAGTGAATAGAATTTGCCAATCAAGAGATGAGAGATTGTTGTTTATAAGATCATAATTGCCTTTTTTGAAGTTATAATTGGGGATCCCATCGCTATGATGATTTTTGTGTGAATGTATATTGAGACAAAAGTCAATCATGCTGTGGTCACTTTTGGAAAAGGGTTCTTTTATTTGTATTCCGTAAATTGAATTCAAACTGTTGCAAAAGATGAAATTGAGGCAATTGTTAAGTCTAGTGTTGTTGGTTACTAGTTGTTCCAGTCCCAGATTTGTTACAGCATTGTAGAAAGCTGCACGTATGGGTTCAGTTGTACATTCATTTCGGGTCCAATTAATATGAGGTAGATTGAAGTCACCAAGAAGGATAAAAGCATGTGGGCTGGAGGTTGCCCATGTTAGTAGTTAATTTAACCTGTTTACATGTTTGATATCATAATCAGGGGCTCTGTAACATAGTAAGAATCGAAATGTGATATTTAAGGACAGTTCACAGATGATGGTCTCAGGAAGAGCAAGCTCCTGGGTAATTTGGAGGTAATGATTTCTTGGTGTAGTCTCTCTTGTGTGAAAAGAGATAGATTTGTGTTATTTTCACTCTAAGCTACATTAAATTTATTCCCCCTCCTTATTTTCCATTGTAACTTCCATTATCTGAAATATCATTGCTTTGTCTCATAGAAATGGTACCTTAGATTCAAGGATACACTGTGGATGGTTTGAGAAAACTCTTCTGCTTCAAAGTAGACATTAATGTATCTCCCTTATGAACATTTTGTGCAGATGTCCTCCCTTCCCCTCTGCTGAAAGTGGATCCATTGTCCCAGAGGGTGAAGGAAGGTGACCTCTTGGTCTTCCTCTGCTCAACTGAAGGAGGCATCACAGAGAAGAAGTTCCACTTCTACAAGGATGAAGTGGAGATCACCAACGGTGAAGAAGCTCTTCTTGAACCCTCCAGTGAACCCACAAACCCTCTTCAAAATGCCTCTCTGAGAATCCCTCGTGCCTCATTCAACCACAATGGGGAATTTGCCTGCAGCTATGAAGAAAAGAGAAGCAACCGATGGATCATGTCTTCTTTGAGTCGGGGGACAAACATCACAGTAGAGCCAGGTAGGAGGAGATTTGGATGTGGTTAAATCTTGAGACCACCATGAAAGGCTAAACTAGGAAGAGCAAAGAAAGTCCTGGAGAAAGGCAAATGGCTTTTGTGGGAATTTTAACTAGCTCCACAGAGTGGTCCATGGAAATCCAGAACATGAACTTGATTTAAAAAGAAAGGGTCTGTTTTATGTATATTTTTAATAGTACCTAAACCATCCATAGCAGGCAGAGTAAAAAATGTTCTGTCAAGATATACTAAATCATTTTTCTTGTTTCTTACTCAAACCAGTTTCAACCCAAGATTCAGATCCTATACGGAGATATTCCTGGATGGCAAGTCTGCTTGTAATCCTGCTGGTTCCATTTGCCTTTATTGCTGGAGGAAGAAAGCAGTAAGCAAAGTTGATTTTGGGTTCAGGGTTCCCTTACCTGGATTCCCAGATGGCTCCTCATCTTTTTGGAGATGTTTTGATTGAGGGATCTCTGGGAGGCAGGAAAGGGACCAGGCCTGAGGGAGAAGGGCACACAATATGTGAGAATGATGGTAAAGCCATATTTTGCTTTCTTTTCTATTATTATGTTCTCCCTTGGACGAAGCTTCAGTATCCCAGGAACACTTTCACCGTCAGGGAAAAGAAAGAGAAAGAAATGACTTGCAGTGATGGAGCCTCAAGCAGCAACACCGCACTTCTCATCTGTCAGGTAGCTGGTGGGTTCATGGAGGACTTAATCTGGGGTCGGCAGGATGTCTTTTACATTAGAGATTGAACCAAGTTTTATCCCCACTAGTTGAAGGGTCACCCAACTGTCATAAGAAACAGGAATGATGCCGATAGGAATTTAGAGCTTCTGCACTTTAACTTTTGAATTAACAGATTTCTCTTTCTTAGACTATGGTTTCGTGAGCTCTCTGCCACCTCTGCTTAATTTCCTTGACTTCTTGGTTTCAACCAAGAATTTAGGAATTTTTGAATAATTCAAGACCTTTTCC
>CM042840.1:144031178-144163996 GCA_023653725.1 Bungarus multicinctus | reverse complement strand
GCTGTGCATTGTAGATTTAACAGAATCTAAACACGAAGAAAAGAGCAGATTAAGATATTAGGCAAGAAAATACTAAATCGCCCTTTGTTTATATTCAAACCAGATTCTCAAAACAGATTCCGATCCTATCTGGAGAATATTAGGTGGCCATATAACCTGCTCGTTCCATTTGCCTTCTATGCTGGACAAAGAAAAGCAGTAAGTGAAGTGGTTCAAGGGCTCAATGGTCCCTTACCTGGCGCCCAGATGGTTCCTGACTGGGTTGCAGTTGTCGATAGAGAATAGATTTAGGGAAGCAGGAGAGCCAGGCCTGACTTTGAGAGGGATAAGCAGACAATACATGAGGAAGATGGAAATAAACCATTTCATGTTTCTCTTTATTTCTATTGCTGCCTTGGAAGAAGCTTCATCCAAGGAACAATCTCGGCTTGCAGAAAAGAAAGAGGCAAGAGGTGACCTTGGAATGATGGAGCTTCCAGCAGCAAAAGCAGCTACAGCCCTCCCCTGTCAAGGTAGCTGGTGGGATGAATGAGTGACTTAAACCCTGTCCAGAGGAAAGGTCTCTTCACAATGGAGAGTGAAGTTTATGTCCTTAAATACCACTAATGACTTAACGTCTTCTGTGGAGTCACCAACTCTCTTTGTGGAGAGACAAGAGTTATGCAGATGGGCCTCTAGAGTGCCTGAACCATGCTGTTGTCAGGATAGATAGCTGAATTTTAACATTTTCAAGCAGTATTTATATTTTCCATAAGTTCACGTTCTCTTGATCTCTGTGATATCTCCTTTTAGTTTATTGATTTGTTGATTTCAAGGTAAGAATGTAGGCATTGTAGTGTCCCTCAGGGAGAATAATCATCTTTATGACTTTCAACTAACAAATTATATGTTGGACATGAAATTAAATGGTCTTGAATCCCACAGAAAAATACAAACAGAAAGATATATTTAAGACCACTAAGTATCTCAGCATCCATTAAAGATTCTTCTAATATTGGGGTGAGGTGAGTTTTAGGGAATTTTCTTGGCGGGTTTGTCAAGGGCATCTCAACACTGTAAGCAATCTGAGACCAGAAACTAGACTGGGTCAAGAATGATGATGTCAAAGGTCAGCCCTTCTCTGTCTTGATGGGCTGGCAATCTTTCTAGATTGTAGCTAACGTATCAAGCTTATTATTTCTCAGAACGCCATAAAACGGTGGAGAAATCCCATGTTCTCAATGGCTTCCGCACCTGCCGGCAGACTGAGCAATGTCTTCTCTTTCCCTCACTTTCCCCAGGACTCTGAGCCCACCTACAGCAACATCCAGGACTCCTTCACTCCGTCTTCTCCTGGACCAACGAGGGAAAACTGTTTTACCCAAGAGAAAACAGAGAAGGCATTGTACTGTAACCTTGGGTCTCAACTCAGAAAGTAGGAGCAGAATCACCCCTGATTGCAGCAAAATGTGTCTCTCTTGGTCAAGTCTGTTATTCGGCCTAAACATGGACCTCACCCTTGAAGAGATGATGAGCTGCGTTGAGCTTCAAGTTGCGGCAGAAGAAAAAACACATCAAATAGGGGAAATCCTGGGCACAATCTTATTCTGTGAGATTGTCAGGGAATTGCGCAGCCGGTATCCAAATGGAATCAGAGATGCAGACACAAAGTGGTAGTTTTATATAAATAAATAGATTTTACAACTACAGGTAGTACTTGACTTACAACCGGTTGTTTAGGGACCATTTGAAGTTACAACAGTAGTGAAAAAAATAACTTATGACCATTTTCCGCAATTATGACCATTGCAGCAATCGCATTTCAGATTTCCTTTTTCTTAGCTCTACTATTATTTTGTTCTCCTTCAATATTTTGATGGATGGATGGTGCATGGAGATCCTGATTTTTGGCTCTTCAGTAAAGTTTAATGTCAGAGAAGAGGCAAAATAAAAGCTACAAAATAGACACACTTTGTCAATTTTCTATTGCTATATTTCTGAAGCATCAGAATCACAAAATTTTCTGGGCTGAGCACAAGAAGGGACACATATGTCAGTGCAATTCAGCAACATTAAATAAAGTAATACAAATAAAACAACAATTCAACAAGATTCCACAAAGCATCTCTGATTGGACTAGCACAAAAAGTGGTGCTGAAATAATATGCTTTTAAGAGTGGAATGAATCCCATCTTCATATAATTGTAAATTATATTATTATTGGGGGTACAATTCAAGAGCAAAATCATAGATTTAATCAAAGAATGGTTTTGGGGGGAATGACGGTTTCATTTTACCTTGAATATCAACCCAAATAAAACTTTGTAGCTGATATTTTGTAGGGTGCCACTGCTGTTAATTTACAAGTCCAAGTTATTCTCTGCCCTAGTTTCAAATTCTGGAAGAATTTATTTGTTTGTTTGTTTATTCTTTATTGAAATGAGGTCACGGTTCAAGTGCCCTTCAGGCAGTTCACAATAAGGATAACCATTGATGTTTAGACTCAAACAGCAATTTTTCAGCACTGTTTTAGCAGAACAAACTGCTTCTTTGCAAATTTAAAGTTTTCATAATTCATACTTTATCCTTTGTTTTTGTTAAGGTAAAATGTCGAACTGGTTAAGCATACAAGTCCCATAATGCATCACTGCTTATTCCCCTCCCACCGTTATCAAACATGCTCAGTTTTGGTTTTGAACAGACTTTTTTTTTTTACCTCCTGGAGGAGTGGTATCTAGGGAAGAACATGGATGTGAATTGGTTTGCTTTTTCTACAATAAAAGAATGATTCTGACTGCAAATAGTTTGGAAGTTAATTTTGGCTAAGATCCATTATAACTTATCAACAATTTTATTCTATGTGTCTATGGCTCCACTATAGAAATCTGTGGCTCAGCATAAGATGTGGAGCCAATCTTGTCAGGTGGCTTTTAGGCCTGATTGAAGAATAAACTTACTTGGGTATTTTGTTTTTCTACTTCACACTTCACTAGATAGTTATTACTATTTTCCATTCTCTTTGGGCACAAGAGAGGACAGGAGGATGCGGGCAGTTCTCTGCAGCAGATAGAAAGGCTTTGGTGTGGTGAAGAAGGCCGGGGAGTCGAGCTCTGTCCTGGGCTGGGGGGGGCGTGGGTGTGATGTCTTTGGTGGGGATGACGCAGTTCCTCCCTTGAGCGTTGAGTTGGAGGACTGACTCAAAAGAGAAACTGCAGCTCTTCGTCTCTCTGAGAAAGGAAGACGAGAGTGACGGAAGCCAAGACCAGCTTCCCAGGAATCTTGAAGAAAACATGGAGACCATCCCTTGGATGACAGGTTTGGGACCTCTTTTTTCTACTTCCTATCTCAATCTGACTTTTCTCCTCACTGAAGAGATGATTGCTTACTCCCACGTTCTTTTCTTATTCTAGATCTTTCTCAGGATATCTGAGTTTTCTTCTCTCTTGAGAAGAGCAATGGGGCACTTTCCTGCTTCTTCTCCCCTTTTCATCTGCTCCCAAGTCTCATGATTCAGAGCCATTTCAACTAAAGAGGGTTTGGGTGGACCAAGAATGGTATCTCTCTTCCTCCGTTCAGAAGCATCCGGAAGGAGACCCACAATTGCAGCTTCACTGTCAGTAAAATAGAGAGGTAGTTGAGGCAAAGGATAAAATCCTCCAGGGCCCTTGAAGGTTTCCATATTTGCTCCTAGTTTCAGCCATAATAAGGTCTTGGGGACTCTTATGAACCACCCACTCCAGTAGCCAGAACATGGGTGGGAGAAGATCCCTTCCTCTTCCTCCTTCAGGGCAGCATCTCCTCTTCTGCATCCAATCAGGGAAGAAGAAGATGGTAGGAATGAAAGTCTGGGATCATTCTCATAACTCTATTTTCCTTCCTCTTCTCTTTCAGTGCTTTCATGGATCCTCCTGGAAGCAGGTAAGAGACCCTCATGCTTCCCTTCCTTGAATTCACAAAAACATAGATTGAGATTGTTGCAGCCTCTGAAGGAGGGAGAAGGTCCAATGAAACCGGAAGTCCTAAGAGAGATTCAGAAGGAGAAAGGTTCATTTCTGTGGGTGCAGCTGCTCTGCTGTTCTTTTCCCCTTGGGTTAGCGCAATAGATGAATCCAGTCCTGGTTGCTTCTTCAGGAGGCATCTGCAGATGGCCATGATCCACCCTGTTGAGGTGCCTCCCTTCATGGAGAGACATCACTGAGTCAATGGTGGGATTCAAATTTTTTTACTACCAGTTCTGTGAGCGTGGCTTGATGGGCATGGCAGGGGAAGGATACTGTAAAATCTCCAGTAAGAGGAGGTACTTGCTGGTTCTCTGAACTATTCAAACTTTCCACTACTAGTTCTCCAGAACTGGTCAAAACCTGCTGAATACAACCTCTAAACTGAGTCTCCCTGAAGAGCCAACGCAAGATGATCTAATCTTTGGTTTGGTAAACGTTTTCTCCCATTTTGTCAAACTAAAGAATTAATAGATGTTTTTACCAGATAATCCTTAAAATCCTTCTGTTCATGTGCCTTGTGAGTCTAAGATGGACCCTTCTAAAAACTTCTTCCGATGAAGGCTGTTTTACTATGCAGGAAGACTGAGGTTGCCTTTGAGAACATGTTTTCTCCATTTCTCTTTTGGGGGAATATAATATTCTACCTCTTTTAATATTCCCCCAAATGTTTCATTCTCTAGAAGGGTGGGGGGTTTCCCACACTCGGATGAATCTTCATCCAAGCCATCAAAGGTAGGAGAACCTTTCATTTGTGCCGTTGGTTCCTTTTTTCCAACTTCTGTCCTGGAAGCAATGGGTCTAAATTCCTCAGAGTAGATTATGGATAGGAGCCATCCTGGGAATCACGGTGGATGTTCTGCTGTAGAGATTTGGTTCCAGGAGGAAATCCAAAGGAGAGACCTAATGGGTTCTCTTTCTCTCCTCAGATACACAGGCAGAATCATCTCTATCACCACCCAGGCTGTCCTCGCCTCTTCCACATAAATTTATTATTAAAGGAGAAGAGATTCCCTTGAATTGTTCCCTCCCCAAGGGAGTTGAATCATGGAGTCCCAAGGGATCTCACAGAACAAGGTTCTATTTCTACTGTAGGGATCAATCCGGCTCAATAATTAAAGATGAACATCTCTCTAACAATATCTTCAACCTCAGGACTGAAGATCTGAGCTCTGGCCAAATCAAGATAATATGTATATGCAAATTCAATGAAAAAACTTGGACACGGCCTTATTCTCCAGAAAGTAACCAGCTGGTCGTCTCAGTGGTTGGTAAGATGAATATTTATTACCCCAAAATATTCAAAGCAAAGTGTAGCACAATGATCAAACTATGAAAATGCATTATAGATCATTCAAAAATAAATCCAGTAAACAAAATACAAAACAAGCAAGCCCATTGCTAAATAAATAATACTTCCCTTAAGAAAATGATTAGCAGGATGTTCTTTCCATAGGAAAAATATCTCCCCAATGGGATAGTATGGTTATGACAACAGCAGTTTCAGAAACACCTAAGCCTTATCTATTCCTGCATGCTTCATATCTACCTCCTTATACATTTTGTGTACTGTACTACATATTACAGAAATGTGCTTTTTTCTATTGAAAGATTCAATTGATGGGAATATTTTATTTATTTATTTATTTGTTAAGCAAGTATTAGATAACATGTAGAAGTATAAGGATGGTTATGAATATATGAAATCGATACGAATAAAAATGAAATAATAGGACAGGGATGGTAGACACGTTGGTGGGCTTATGAACACCTCGTACAAACCTCTTAGAAAAGGGGTGAGGTCAATAGTAGACAGTCTAAGATTAAAGTTTTTAGGGTTTGGGGAAGAAACCACAGAGTCAGGTAGAGTATTCAGACATCGACCACTCTGTTGCTAAAGTCATATTTCCTGCAATCAAGTCTGGTGTGGTTTACCTTGAGTTTGTATCTATTGTGTGCTTTTGTATTGTTGTGGTTGAAGCTGAAGTATTCACTGACAGGTAGGACATTGCAATAGATAATTTTATTAACTATACTTAGATCGGACCGAAGGTGGCATAGTTCTAGGTTGCCTGGGTCTAAAATTTCAAGTCTGGTGGAATAAGGTCTTCTGCTTCGAGTAGCGGAGTGGAGAACTCTTCTCGTGAAATATTTCTGGACTTTCTGATTGTATTAATATCCAATATGTAATGCGAATTCGAGACTGATGAGCTGTATTCAAGTATTGGTCTAGCAAATGTTTTGTATGCTCTAGTTAATAGTGTGATATTACCAGAGAAAAAGCTACGCAGGATTAGGTTAACAACTCTTAATGCCATTTTGGCTATGTAGTTACAGTGGGCTCTACCACTTAGATCATGAAAGATGAGTACTCCAAGGTCCTTGACAGAAGTTGGATCATAAACAAGGTATTGATTATTCAGTTTGTATTTTATTTTTGGATGTTTTTTGCTGATATGTATGACAAGGCATTTGTTTGTTGAGATTTGAAGTTGCCATTTGTTTGACCATTCTGACACATAGTTGAGGTCATTTTGAAGGGTAGCAGTATTGTCAGTGGTGTTAAATAGCTTTACATCATCAGCAAAAAGAATGCAGTTGCTCTTAATATGATAACAGAGGTCATTTATCTAAAGTATAAAGAGAGTTTTGGTCCTAAAATGCTGCCTTGGAGAACACCACTGTTGACAAGTACAGGATTTGATAGGGTGTTTCCTATTTTGACCATTTGTTGCCTGTTTGACAGGAATGTATCTATCCAGTTATACATGTTTCCGGAGATGCCATAAGATTTTAGTTTTAGGAGTAGTTTGTCGTGTACCACTGAATCAAAGGCTTTATAGAAGTCTATGTAAATAGTGTCAGTTGCTTTGCCCTGATCAATTTGCGTAGTCCATATGTTTTTGCAGTGTAGGAATTGCAGATTACAGGATATTTTTTTTCTGAAACCAAATTGTTTGTTAGAGAGTAGGTTGTTTGTCTCTAAGTGAAGGATAATGGATTGGTTAATAATTGATTCCATGACTTTACAGGTGACGCAACATAAAGAGATTGGTCTGTAATTTTCAACTAGGCTGGGGTCTCTCTTTTTGAAGATGGGGATGACTGTGGCTAGTGACCATAGATTTGGCAAGGAGCTGATCCTGAAAGATTTTTCAAAGATTATGCTTAGAGGTTCTGCCATGGCAGCGGATAGCTTTTTTAAGAAGTAGGCACATATTTCACCCAGTTCTAATAGATAGAGATGGTTTTAGATTGCATAGTGCTTTTTCAACATTATCTTCTGTAAAATCAATATATATTAAATCATTGTAGTTGTCTGTGGTTTGACTAGGAAATACTAGGAATGATCCATTGTTTTTTACAAAAACTGAGTGAAAGAATGTGTTAAAGATGTTGGCTTTAATGGTGTCGTCATTGCAGTCTTTACCATTAGGTCCTTTCAGGGGTGGGATGGACCTCGAGTCTTTAAGTTTGTTGTTTACAAAATTGTAGAAAGTGCAGGTCGAATTGGTGAGTAGAAGGTTTTCCTCTTGTTTAATGTGATAATTGGTGCATTCAGTCTTTATCTGGTGGCATAAATTTTTGTATCGGCTTTTGAAGTTGGCAACGTGACCAGATTTGTTTTTCCACCAAAGTGATCTCTTTTTGGATTGAAGCTTCCTTATTGGTAATCTGTTTTTTCTGGTTTTTGGAGTTGTTATTGGTACATATAGTTTGATGACTCCTTTGACTTCAAGTAAAAATATGTTGTAATGGTCTTTGACAGTATTGCATCCAGTGAATAGAATTTGCCAATCAAGAGATGAGAGATTGTTGTTTATAAGATCATAATTGCCTTTTTTGAAGTTATAATTGGGGATCCCATCGCTATGATGATTTTTGTGTGAATGTATATTGAGACAAAAGTCAATCATGCTGTGGTCACTTTTGGAAAAGGGTTCTTTTATTTGTATTCCGTAAATTGAATTCAAACTGTTGCAAAAGATGAAATTGAGGCAATTGTTAAGTCTAGTGTTGTTGGTTACTAGTTGTTCCAGTCCCAGATTTGTTACAGCATTGTAGAAAGCTGCACGTATGGGTTCAGTTGTACATTCATTTCGGGTCCAATTAATATGAGGTAGATTGAAGTCACCAAGAAGGATAAAAGCATGTGGGCTGGAGGTTGCCCATGTTAGTAGTTAATTTAACCTGTTTACATGTTTGATATCATAATCAGGGGCTCTGTAACATAGTAAGAATCGAAATGTGATATTTAAGGACAGTTCACAGATGATGGTCTCAGGAAGAGCAAGCTCCTGGGTAATTTGGAGGTAATGATTTCTTGGTGTAGTCTCTCTTGTGTGAAAAGAGATAGATTTGTGTTATTTTCACTCTAAGCTACATTAAAATTTATTCCCCCTCCTTATTTTCCATTGTAACTTCCATTATCTGAAATATCATTGCTTTGTCTCATAGAAATGGTACCTTAGATTCAAGGATACACTGTGGATGGTTTGAGAAAACTCTTCTGCTTCAAAGTAGACATTAATGTATCTCCCTTATGAACATTTTGTGCAGATGTCCTCCCTTCCCCTCTGCTGAAAGTGGATCCATTGTCCCAGAGGGTGAAGGAAGGTGACCTCTTGGTCTTCCTCTGCTCAACTGAAGGAGGCATCACAGAGAAGAAGTTCCACTTCTACAAGGATGAAGTGGAGATCACCAACGGTGAAGAAGCTCTTCTTGAACCCTCCAGTGAACCCACAAACCCTCTTCAAAATGCCTCTCTGAGAATCCCTCGTGCCTCATTCAACCACAATGGGGAATTTGCCTGCAGCTATGAAGAAAAGAGAAGCAACCGATGGATCATGTCTTCTTTGAGTCGGGGGACAAACATCACAGTAGAGCCAGGTAGGAGGAGATTTGGATGTGGTTAAATCTTGAGACCACCATGAAAGGCTAAACTAGGAAGAGCAAAGAAAGTCCTGGAGAAAGGCAAATGGCTTTTGTGGGAATTTTAACTAGCTCCACAGAGTGGTCCATGGAAAATCCAGAACATGAACTTGATTTAAAAAGAAAGGGTCTGTTTTATGTATATTTTTAATAGTACCTAAACCATCCATAGCAGGCAGAGTAAAAAATGTTCTGTCAAGATATACTAAATCATTTTTCTTGTTTCTTACTCAAACCAGTTTCAACCCAAGATTCAGATCCTATACGGAGATATTCCTGGATGGCAAGTCTGCTTGTAATCCTGCTGGTTCCATTTGCCTTTTATTGCTGGAGGAAGAAAAGCAGTAAGCAAAGTGATTTTGGGTTCAAGGGTTCCCTTACCTGGAGTCCCAGATGGCTCCTCATCTTTTTGGAGATGTTGATTGAGGGATTCTCTGGGAGGCAGGAAAGGGAGCCAGGCCTGAGGGAGAAGGACAAACAATATGTGAGAATGATGGAAATAAGCCATATTTTCTTTCTTTTCTATTATTATTTCTCCCTTGGAAGCATCAGTATCCCAGGAACAATTTCACCTCAGGGAAAAGAAAGAGGAAAGAAATGATCTTGCAGTGATGGAGCCTCAAGCAGCAACAACAGCAACTTCATCATCTGTCAAGGTAGCTGGTGGGATTCATGGAGGACTTTAATCTGGGTCTGCAGGAGGTCTATTTACATTAGAGAGTGAAACCAAGTTTTATCCCCACTATTGAAGGTGTCACCCAACTGTCATGAAGAAACAGGAATGATGCCGATAGGATTTAGAGCTTCTGAACTTTAACTTTTGAATTTAAACAGATTTATCTTTCTTAAGACTATTGTCTTGAGCTCTCTGAACATCTGCTCTAATTTCCTTGACTTACTTGGTTTCAACCAAAGAATTTAGGAATTTTTGAATAATTAGACTTTTCCTTAAAGAATGGGGAAGCAGAATAATTCTCTTTGTGGCCTCCAAATCCTAACAAATCATGTATTGGCCAAGAAATTGAATGACCTTGAAGCCCACACAAACAATAATAAATGTTTAAGAAATCCAAACATCTTAGAAGCCATTAAAGATTCCAAAATTAAGTGTTGGGGGCGGATTTTTAGGGGATTGTCCCTGTGGGTTTCTCAGGAGCATCTCAAAATCATTGAGAATGTGAGATAGGAAACAAGACTGGATCAGACTAATGCCAAAGGTCAATCCTTCTTTTCCTTGACAGGCTGGTAATCTTTCTATACCATAGGAAATCTGTTAAATTTATTCATTTCTAAAAAAGCTAGAAAATGATGGAGAAATCCCAGGTTCTCGATGGGTTCTTCACCTGCAGGCAGATTGAACAATGTCTTCTCATCCCCCTCATGTTTCCCAGGACTCTACTTACAGCTGCATCCAGAACTTCTTCACTCCGTCTCCTCCTGGACCAACAAGGAAGAATTGTCTAACACAAGGGAAAGAAGTGAGGATATTGTACAGCGATATTGTGTTTCCACCCAAAAGGAGATAGCAAAATCGCCCCTGATTGGAGGAAAACATGACTCTCTTGGTCCAGTCTCTCTTTCGGCCTAAACATGGAAGTCACCCTTGAAGAAATGATGAGGTGCAGCTGAGGTTCAATTTACGGCGGTAGAGAAAATCCATGAAATAAGGGGAAATCCTGGGAATAATCTTATTCTGTGAGATTGTCAGGGAATTGCGCAGCTGGTGTCCAAATGGAGTCAAAGAATTTGACACAAACTTGTATTTTTATATAAATAAATATATTTTACAACTATAAGTAGTAGTTGTGTTACATCAGTTTGTTTAGTGACCATTTGAAAGAACAACGGCACTGAGCAAAGTGACTTATAACCATTTTCCACACTTATGACCGATGGATATTCTCATGGTCATCTGATCAACTGACAAGTGACTTATACTTATGACAGCTGCAATGTCCTAGGGTCACTTGATCCCCTTTTGTGACCTTCTGACAAGCAAAGTCAACGGGGAAGGCAGCTTCCCTTAACAAGCCTGTCATTAAATTAACAACGGAAACCATTCCCTTAACATGTGGAAAGAAAGGTTGTAAAACTAGGGAAAATTCCCTTAACAAATGTCTCACTTTGCTACGGAAATGTCGGGCTGTATATTGTGGTTGAAAGTTGAGGACTCCCTGGATATATAGACCAAAAAAGTTAATGAGACTGAGCAGGAGCATCGTGAGGTAAATCACAGAGCACACAGAAGGAAAAGGCAGGGAAAAAGGGAAACACCCTCTCAACACCCACAGCAACCAATCACAGCACAGATTGCCTCATGCAGGAGCCCTCCTTCTTCAATCAGTCAACTATAAATGTATGTTCTGATTCACTGGACAACCACACGGCTCTAGCTAATAAATTTAAATATTTTAACAGAGTCTTAGTTGTATCTCAGTCTAGGCTTGGGCCTCCTGGGAAGATTTTAATTATAATTTCTCTCTTCATAACATACTTTTTGACTGGTCTTCTTCAGAATTGGTATTTTCATCTATAGGGGCAATCTAATCTTTCTCCTATATAGTCTTAATTGATTGATCTCAACTGCTGAGGTCTTTCAGGGCCATCTTTGTCCATGTTTCAGCCTCTCATAGAAACAGCCAAAGGAAGAAAACCCCTCATAGAAACAGCCAAAGGAAGAGACCTTGATGTGGACACAGAGAGGGACAGACCTGACGTATCAAACAAACACAGGGAACACCTTATTCTACACTGAAGTGTCCCTTGAATATGGAAGCTCATAGGAAAGCCTTCGTCTTTTGGAGGTTTCACATCTGCATCTCTTTAGTGTGGAGGGAAGATCAAGGCTCTTTATTGTGGAGTGTTTTGGGGTCTCTTAACTGATGACTCCTCTTCAATGTCACATTTCCTCATCGATATGAGTTTTCCTTTTATTAAGCCCACAATCCTTTGTTTTTCTCCTTCAGTTTCTTTTTTATGACTGCATGCGGCATGGCGTTGGGTTCTTCAGTAAAGCTAAATGTCAAGGGGAAAGTAAATAAAATTAAAAGTAGAGATACACTGTGGGGAAGCCTCCGTTTCTGAGTTTCTGGTCCGGTTGTGGATGAGTCCATGATGGAGAATGAGGGTCTATGCAGATGAATGGTCCTTTCTTCATATCATTGTAAAATCCAGAATGTAATCGAAGAGCAGATTCAGAGATTTTATCCAGAACGGTTTCTGGATCTCCACATTCTCTCCACTCTGGATAAAATCATTTTTAAAAGCTATTATTCTTTTGGTTTACTAGTCTAGGACATCTTGTGCCTCAATTCCAAAGTTCTAAGAGATAAATAATATACCTCCTAGGAGAAATGTTAACATTTTATTGAAATGAGATGTTAGTTTGGGGGGCTTCAAACCCATCACAAAGAGGATAATAATTCTGGTGTTTTTGACACAAACAACAATTTCAATTTTTTAAAAGAACATACTGCATTTTGCAAATCTATTTTTTTTCATAATTGTCATCTTTATCGTTTGCTTTATTCTATCTGTCTACAGATCCACGATACGTGGCTTAGTTCAAGAAGTGGAGTTGATCAAGCCAGAAACGCAGAGATTAGGCTTTGCAAAAGATCAGAACAGTTTTTATTTCAAATTCTCACTGGGTGCAAGAGAGGCCAGGAGGATGGGGACAGAGAACTGCTGCAGAGAGGAAGGCTTTGGTGTGGTGAAGAAGGCCAGGGAGCTGAGCTGGGCTGGGGAATGACGCAGTTCCTGCCTTGCCCCTTGAATTGGAGGACTGAATCAAGAGAAGTTGCAGCTCTGAATCTCTCTGGGGAAGGAAGAAGAGAGTGGCGGAGAGTCCAAGAGTAGCTGCCCAGGAATCCTGAAGTGAAGATGGAGACCATCCCTTGGATGATAGGTTTGGGCTTCTCCTTCTTCCTTCTATCTACATCTGGCTCTTTTCCTCACTGAAGATCTGATTGCTTTACTCCCAAATCCTTTTTTTCTTCTAGATCCTTCTCAGAAAATCTGAGCTTTCTTCTTTCTTGGTAGGGAATAATTTGAACAATGAGGTACTTTCTTACCACTCCCATCATCCAAGTATCCCCAGTTCTCTTGACTGACAACCATCTCAATGGAAAGGGGTTTGAGGGGATGCAGAGCAGTCTCTCTCTTCCACCCTTCAGAAGCACCCAGAAGGTGACCCAAAACTGCAGCTTCACAGTCAATACAAGAGATAGGAAGTTGGGGCAATGGATGAGCAAAGAAAGGGGTCAACCTGCGGGTCTCAGTGAAGGGCATTGACTGTAAGGAGCTTCCCTTTTCTCCCTCCTGCTCCTCTTAAATGACTGAGAATTGAAGACATCAGAACTGCTGAACTTCAGAGAGAAAGGGCCTTGGTGGTGCAGGCTGTTAATCATCTAGCACTTAGTGCAAGCTGCCTGCAATTAGTGCAGGTTCGAATCCCACCAGGCTCAAGGTTGACTCAGCCTTCCATCCTCTCGAAGTAGGTAAATTGAGGACCCAAAGATTGTTGGGGGCAATAAGCTGACTTTGTAAAAATGCCGCTTGGGGGGGGCCAAAAAGCCCTACTAATAAGCAGGCATATACAATGGAATGAAGGCTATTGCTGAGCACTTAGCATGGTGCTCCATAGACTGTAAGCCGCCCTGAGTCTCCGGAGAAGGGCGGCATATAAATGTAATTAAAAAAAAAAAATCCCTCTTGGGCCCCTGAAGTTTTCCATATCTGCTCCTAATTACAGCCATAATAGGTTTTAGAGACTCTTGTGAACCACCCAGCCCCAACAGACAAAGCATGGATGGGAGAAGACCCCTTCCTCCTCCTCCTTCAGGGTAGCATCTCATCTGCTGCATCCAATCAACTAAGAAGAAAAAGATGTTAGGGATAAAAGTCTTGCACAGCCAGGGACCATCTCTCCTTCTCATAACTCCACCTTTCCTCTTTCTCTCTTTCTGTCCTGTCAAGGATCCTCGTGGGAGCAGGTAAGAGACCCTCATGCAGACTTTGCTTGTGTTCATAAAATGGTAGGCTGTGATTGTTACGGTCTTAGAGGGAGGGAGAAAGCTAAATGAAAATGAAAGCCAAAAGAGAGATGCTGAAGGAGAAAAACCCACCTCTGTGATATAGTTGTCTGGCCGTCCTTGTCCACTTGAATTTATGCAAAGGGGAATCCAATCTTTGATGCTTCTTCAGCAGGGATCTGTATATCGCCACCATCCTGGTGAATCTAAAAAGGTTTCATTGTGAAAAATATCCACCTCAAGTTCTTCTTCTTCCTAGTATAAAATGGAAATGGAGGTGCCAATCGCAGAGGGTATTGTTCAGAAGGTATTTCCGAAAGATCAGGGAGGGATGAATCCTTGGAGGGACCTTCATCCAAGCCAGCTGCTGGAAGCCCAAGACAACCAGGCCAATCAGAGATGCTTTTTAGGGGACTGATAAATTTGGGGTCTAATTTTTTAGGCGGTTGAGAGGTAGATGAAGGCTTGATGGTAAACATGTGTGAAAGAGAGAATATATGGTGGACATGTATGAAAGTGAGAGAATATTGGACGAAAATGCACACATGGCTGGAAAAGATGATTAAGCAACATATAGATTTAAAGCCAGAACTATTTTTGTTAGGTATAATACCAGGAAGTTATGATAAAGGGACTACATATTTAATGCCACATGTATTGACAGCAGCGAGCATTGTATTTGCACAATACTGACAAAATGAGAACACCCCACCAGACAAAAATATAATTTGGAAAATATTGGATTGTGCAGAGATAGATAGATTGACATTGAAACTAAAAGATAGCAGAGATATAGAGTAATATTTAATGTGGGATAGATTTTATTAATGGTTAGAGATAAGAGGTAGAAATTAGATGAAGAAAGAGCATTGTTATGTATAAGTAAAATATGAATGTTGTTTTATAATTGTAAGTATACTAATGGAATTAAAATGATCCTAAATAAGCTGATATAATTACAAATATGGTTATAATTATTGTATGTATTATTTTTATTTTATTATTATTATACATAAAAAAACCACAGCGTACACAACAAACGAGATAACTATGCTGGGTTTTCATATCACAAATCACTAGTCAAACACTTCCCAAGCATTTAGCACTGCATGATATATCAGCGGATTATGGAGCAGATCCCAGTAAGGTGGCCTTCTGCAGCTGACCAATGGTGATTTTGTCAGCATCAATTGTTTTCAAGTGCTTGCCTAGGTCTTTAGGCACAGCACCAAGTGTGCCGATTACCACTGGAACCACCTGCACTGGTTTATGCCAGAGTCTCTGCAGTTCGATTCTCAAGTCCTAATATCTGGTGACTTTTTCAAGTTGTTTCTCATTGATTCTGCTGTCACCAGGTATGGCAATGTGGACGATCCACACTTTTTTCTTCTCCACAATCGTGATATCTGGGGTATATTATTGTTGTTGTTGTTGTTACTACTACTATTACTACTACTATTATCATTATCCTCATCCTCATCATCATCATCTATTACTTTTTTTTTCTTTTGTAAAGTGAAATATCCCGGTACAACACATTGTATTCAAAATACTTATATATAAATTTTAAAACTTGGCTTAGAAAGAAAAAAGATTTGCTGGAAAGACAAATACGATCTCTCATAAGAATAGCAAAAAGTATCTTGAGGAGAAGCTGTAGAGATTGCAGCTCTTATTAGAAGGTCAAAGCTTGAAGCACAGGAGAGGATCAGTTCAGGTATTGAGAAGAATAGCATTCATTGTTCCAGGCAGATGAGGGGGGGAAATCTGAACTCTGAGGAGCAGAGGAATGATATAAATTGGGAGGTAAAAGTAGAAATGACATCAGAGAAGCTTCTGTGAATTTGGACATGCTTAATAGCGTGATTGCAGAAAAAGCGTGTAGCTCAGTTGTAGCTGAAGTATTGGGTGGTTGGTGTTCTCCAAAATCGATGGTCTTCTTGCATTACCATCATCAGGGCTGGTTCTTGAAGCACAGCAGCTTGCCATGCCTGTTCTGATGTGATCTTGTAATGCTAGAAAACCATCCACCCCTAAGAACATTGAGCACTCAACCATCAAGTGGATATCAAACAAAAGAGTCATGTCCTGGCTGGAGCTAAAGGTGTATATATATCTATATTGCATACCAAACAAGTCTCCTCCTTCTGGCTTTGCCGTTGTAGGACTGAATCAAATGTGGGAGAGTGGTTCATTTATAGCAGGGGTCTATAATAACCAGCTGGTCTTCAAAGTCCTTGGTAAGATGAATATTTATTGCCTGGAAGTATTCACATCAAAGGCAGTGCTAATACTCTACCGATGAAAATGCACAACCTTTCAAAAATCAATCCGATGAACCAAACATCAAACTGGCAAATCCATCCGTAAATAAATAATATGAGAAATGGCTAGGAGGATCATCTTTTAATGAGAAATCTATTTCCCCAGTGGAATATTATGGCCGTGAAAACGTTGTGTGAGGAGTTGCAGAAAAAACTCTGCCTTCTCCATTCTCATATAGTTTTTACTTTTTTTTAAATTTATTTATTTATTTATTTGTCAATTGCTTACAAGATAATAGTTATCAGTAAAAACATAGTTATGAATACATGGATACTTATAAGAAAAATTATATATACATACATACATACATTACATATACACACACACACACACACACACACACACACACACACACACACACACACATATATATATATATATATATATATATATATATATATATATATATATACACTTTGTATTACAACACCCTGTTAAGCCCCAATTAAGGGAGAAAGCATACTGCTTTCTTTTCTGTCTTTCGGCTCATCACCAGAGACCATACCGACAGAAAGCTATTTGTTTCGTTGCCTTTTGTTTACATGTGTGTAAGGTTTTTAAGCTGATAATTTTAAATAATAAATAAGGGAGACTAGTATAGATCTATTTCGAGCTAGTTAGCTCTCTTCAGCTAACCATACCCTTACTGGGATTCGAACCAGGGAAGTATTACATGTGAGGCAGTTGTAATTGCCACTACACCACTGGCTCTCTCCTTATCAGCTCAGGCAGGGGAATAAGTATATACTTTGTATTACAACACCCTGTTAAGCCCCAATTAAGGGAGAAAGCATACTGCTTTCTTTTCTGTCTTTCGGCTCATCACCAGAGACCATACCGACAGAAAGCTATTTGTTTCGTTGCCTTTTGTTTACATGTGTGTAAGGTTTTTAAGCTGATAATTTTAAATAATAAATAAGGGAGACTAGTATAGATCTATTTCGAGCTAGTTAGCTCTCTTCAGCTAGCCATACCCTTACTGGGATTCGAACCAGGGAAGTATTACATGTGAGGCAGTTGTAATTGCCACTACACCACTGGCTCTCTCCTTATCAGCTCAGGCAGGGGAATAAGTATATACTTTGTATTACAACACCCTGTTAAGCCCCAATTAAGGGAGAAAGCATACTGCTTTCTTTTCTGTCTTTCGGCTCATCACCAGAGACCATACCGACAGAAAGCTATTTGTATGGTCTCTGGTGATGAGCCGAAAGACAGAAAAGAAAGCAGTATGCTTTCTCCCTTAATTGGGGCTTAACAGGGTGTTGTAACACAAAGTATATACTTATTCCCCTGCCTCAGCTGAACAGGATAGAGCCAGGTGGTCTAGTGGCAATTACAACTGCCTCACATGTAATACTTCCGTGGTTCGAATCCCAGTAAGGGTATGGCTAGCTGAAGAGAGCTAACTAGCTCGAAATAGATCTATACTAGTCTCCCTTATTTATTATTTAAAATTATCAGCTTAAAAACCTTACACACACACACACACACACATATATATATATATATATATATATATATATGTCTTTGGTTCTTCGGGGTTTTTTCCTGCGTAGAATTGGAAATATCTAGGCGACGTTTCGATTAAGTCTCATTCATCATCTTCAGGCTTGTGTCTTCGGCCTTGTGCTTCTCAGAGTAATGTGAGCTTGCAGCTGCTTCTTCCTTTTAACTACTAGTGGGGGTGTGACTTGATTGGGTGGGGGCTTGACTGTGTTCTGATTGGGTGGGGGTGTGTTCTCATTGGTTGGGGGTTTGGCTGTGTTCTGATTGGTTGGGGGGTTGGCTGTGTTCTGATTGGCTGGGGGTGTGTTCTGTTCTGGTGGGGGTTTGGTTGTACTACCAAACGTATCTGATATTAGCACAGTTGAGAAAGTCCAGAAATATACTTCCACCATCTTCAGTCTGATCTAGGTATGGTATATAAAATCATACATTGCAATGTCCTACCTGTCAATGAATATTTCAGCTTCAACCATAACAACACAAGAGCACACAATAGATACAAATTAAAGGTTAACTGCACCAAACTTGATTGCAGGAAATTCAACTTTAGCAACAGAATGGTCAATGTCTGGAATACTTTACCTGACTCTGTGGTTTCTTCCCCAAACCCCAAAAACTTTAACCTTTGACTGTCTACTATTGACCTCACCTCTTTCTTAAGAGATCTGTAGGGGGCGTGCATAAGCGCACCAACATCCCTATTGTTTCTTTTATTTTTCTTATATGTACCCATTTCATGTATTCATAACTATGTATATACTTATACCTATTATCCTGTAAGCGATTGACAAATCAAAATAAATAAAATAAATACATAAATAAAATAAATAAATAGATGTTGGCAGATCTGTTTTTTTTTTATTATCTTTCCCAGTATCTTCCCAGGTATGATAGGCTGATAGGTCTATAGTTTCCTGGGTCTGTTTATTTTTCCTTTTTTGAAGATGGGAACCACATCAGCTCTTTTCCAGTCCTCTGGTAGTTCCCCGGTGCTCCAGGGTTTTTGAAAGATATGGTACAGTGGTTCTGAGTTGACCTCTGCCAGTTCCTTTAAAACTCTGGGATGTAATCCATCAGGCCCCGGTGATTTGTGTTCATCAAGAGCAGGCAGGTGTTCTCTTACTATTTTTTTGCTTATTTTAACTTTTATTTCTGGTCTGTCTTTTACAGTTATATAACCAGCCAGAGAACCGGTTGTTAAATAATTTAAATCCCACCACTGGGGAAATCTTTGACCCCATCCTCTTCTACGAATCTCAGGCGTATCTAGACTTGAGCCTGCTGGGAATATTTTTATTACAGCTTTCAAGAGCTTGTTTTGTATACTGGATAGATCTAATACATCACACAACTGCCCTGAGGCCTCATTTAGAGGCCCCTTTCCACGCTGAAATTTCTCTTGAATCTGCCAGCTCATAGGAGAGCCTTCATCCTTCGGCGGTTTCACATCTGACTCTCGTGTCGGAGGGAAGATCCAGGACTCTTTCCTTCTTGGGCTGTTTCTGTCCATATTTGTTTGAAGCCATGGGAATGGGTCCCTTGCGGGCATTTTGCTTTGAATATTAGCTGAGTCTCTTAGCTCATAACCCCTCCATACTATCATATTTTCTCAGAGCTATGAGTTTTCCTTTTTCTTAGGTCCACTTGTCTGTTCTCATCCTTCAATTTTTTTGATGGTTCAATGGTGCATGAAGATAGGTAGATAGATGATAAATAGATGAGAGGGAGGGAGGGAAATAAGAGGGATGGATAGATGGATGGATCAATGATTAGACAGACAGACAGACATGAGTTTGGATGATGGATGGATGGACGGATGGATATATGATTGACCTGAGATTTAGGAATCCACATACCATGCATATGAGTTATGCATACATGCATACATACATACATACATACATACATACATACATACATACATACAAACATTTCCTCCAATTTCTCAGCTTTGCTACAATATGCTATTATGATGTTCCTATAATATACATAGATGCTTAATATTCTATTATTTTAAGGGCCTTGAAGTACCAAATAGAGATATGAGGGGGAAAATAAACATTTTATCAGTGTTAATCACAGCTTTGAATATTAGTGTTACAATTATTATGATTGTTTGACTTTTTCTGCAAAGTTAAATATAACTTTTTCATACAGAAATGGGATTATAATCAGGTAGGCCCTTAGAGGCTAGCTAGAGAAGTCAAAGAAACAGGCCCCAAATTCTGCCACTCTATATTTTTAAAACTCTTATTAAAATGTTTTTTGAAGCTCAAATAGTTTGTCCACCTAATAAGAAGAAAAGGTTCATTGGGAAAGACCCCCAATGGGGGGGAAAATAAAAGGCGATGGGAGAGGATGAGGAATTTGAATTGTGTCATTGATATCATGGAATGAACATGAATTTGGGCAAAATTTGAGGGGGCCTTGCATGCTGTGGTCCATGGGGTCACGAAAAGTCGGGCACAATTCGGCAACTGAACAACAACATTTTTTATTTATTTGACAGGATTTGTATCAGCTCCACTGGTTTCTCCTTCAACAACAAAGACAGGAAGTTTCTTTCAGTGCAAAAAATGGAAGACAGGACAGATGTTAATTCCTGTCCAGCACCTGGACAATAGGCCAATATTTCTACTAGCTAGGAAGAGCAAAAGGTCAAGGCTTAAATTCTGAGTCATTTTGGTGGCCTCCTGAAGGCATGGCCCCATGTTTCTCAATGTTACCAGCTTGAAGATGGCTGGACTTCAACTTCCAGAATTCCCCAGCCAGTCAGGAATTCTGGGAGTTGAAGTCCATCCACGTTCCAAGAGTTTCAACCATGTCTATTCCCAAATACCCCCAACAGAACCAGAGCAAGCCCTCCATTCCAGGTGATTGAAAGGCTGGTCTTCTGAATGTGGCCTTTAGAGAGAGGTAGTCATGGGGCTGTTCTGCTGGTTGCGTGAACCTGGACCTCACTGTACATGACTTGGTATTCTCCCCTTGTCTTCAGACGATTCTCGGTCCTAGGTTCCAAAGGGATCAGTATGGATGACGTCCTGACCAAGGAATAGGTGAGCTCTGAATCCTAGAAAGCCCGGAAAAGACAAGCTTGAAATTCAACCAGAATCCATCATAAAGGAGACTTTCTCACTTTCGTTTTGGAAGGGGTTTATAAATGGAAACTAGGTTGACTCTTCCAGTGTCCCACCCAAAACCCTAACCACCATTAAACAAGTGTAAACGGCAACCATACAAGGCCCAACCCAGATCCTCCATCTTCTGTCATCCAAAATGCTCTCCTGTAGAAACTGTTACCAGGATGCCATCCACTTTGATTTATTTGTGACCTGGGAGGAGGAATCTCTAATATTTAAGATGTTCTCAAAGACAAAGGGGTGCGGTGTCTCAGTGGCTAAGATGCTGAGCTTATCGGTCAGAAAGGTTGGCAGTTCAGCGGTTCGAACCCCTAGCTCCGCATAATGGAGTTTGCTCCTATTTCTTGTCCCAGCTTATGCCAACCTAGCAGTTTGAAAACATGTAAAAATGCAAATAGAAAAATGGGAACCACTTTGGTGGGAAGGTAACAGCGTTCCGTGCGCCTTCAACGTTTAGTCATGACGGCTACATGACCACGGTGACGTCTTTGGACAGCGCTGGCTCTTCGACTTTGTAACGAAGATGAGCGAGAAATGACTAGCAAAGGGAACCTTTCCCTTTACAAAAACAAAATTTCATATTGCGTTTATCTACAAGGTCTCAAACCTTCCTAGTTTGGAAGTCAACAATTCATGAAAAATAATCTTCTCATCACTCCTTATCACCCATCCCCTCCCACTTGTGACTATAACTTTGTTGCTTGTATCGTCTGTTTCCTAATATTTATTTTATTTATTTATTTATTATATTATATTTAGCATGATTTGATGTTGATTGTACCCTATCATTAAGTGTTGTACATTATGATTCTTGACTCTTAATGAATGTTCCTTCTTTATGTATACTGAGAGTATTTACACCAAGACAAATTCCTTGTGTGTCCAATCACACTTGGCCAATAAAGTATTCTATTCTATTCTATTCTATTCTATTCTATTCTATTCTATGAAAAATAATGGAAAACAAAATATTAGTAGAGTCGAAGCCTACTGGAGATAAGAGGGATGTTAGGCCCTGCCATTCAAGGCAGGATGTAAATGAAGCTATCCCTCAAGAATTGTTTTTCAGCTTTTATAATCTAGCAAACGGAAGTCCTTCTCTCCTTCCAGAAGTCATTCCTCTTTCAAACTCCTTGAGTTCTCAGGAAGTTGTTCTATCATTCCATCAGAATTTCACTACCAGAAAATTTGGGGTGATACATAATAGCTTTGGAACTGCCCAGGATTCCTCAAATCCTTCATAAACGGTCCTGCCCAGAAATGAAAGATTCCTTGAAGTGATCACCTGTAAATCCTCCCTCTCCAGATTTTCAGATCTGAGATTGTTCAATCTGGCTTCCTCCTTCCCTTCTTTAGGATCAGATATTCGCTGCTGTCCTGATGCTTCCAGATCTATGCAAAACAAGGAAGAGGGGAATAAACAAACATGAGTTGCTCCTCCTATCATTTATTCCATCATACTACAAACAAAGATGCACCTTGAAGTTCAGCTTCCTAACAATGAGGACAATTAACCAGTGGAATAGCTTGCCACCAGAAGTTGTGGAGGTTTTTAAGAAGAGATTAGACAGTCACTTGTCTGAAATAGTATAGGATCTCCTGCTTAAACAGGGGGTTGGACTAGAAGACCTCCAAGGTCCCTCCCGGCTCTATTCTGATATTGATATTAAGAAGGGCCATCATGCCTATCAGAGTAGCCTCCACTGTCTTGAAGCAGGACCTCTTGGAGGCTTACTTCATCCACTTCTGCAACAAAGGTTCTTCTCTAGCGACATGGTTGAGATTGAGGGTTTGCATTAGGGACTCCCAAGCCTACCATTGTTTTTCCTGCTCCAGCAGAAGACCAGTAGGGCTGCCAGGAAGGGCACAAGGAGAACCAGCAGTGCATAGTCCACCGATGGGGCAAATGGGGCTGGTACATCTACAAAGCAAAATGGGGAGAAATATCATTTATTTATTTAGTCAATTTATCAATAGCTTACAAGATAATAGGTACATGTATATACATAGTTATGAATACATGAAATGGGTACGTATAAGAAAAACAAAAGAAACAATAAGACAAGGACGGTAGGCACGTTGGTGCGCTTATGCACGCCCCCTACAGGCCTCTTAGGAAAGGGGTGAGGTCAATAGTAGACAGTCTAAGCTTAAAGTTTTTGGGGTTTGGGGAAGAAACCAGAGTCAGGTAGAGTATTCGAGATATTGACCACTCTGTTGCTGAAGTCGTATTTCCTGCAATCGAGTTTGATGCGATTAACCTTGAGTTTGTATCTATTGTTTGCTCTTGTGTTGTTATGGTTGAAGCTGAAGTATTCATTGACAGGTAGGACGTTGCAATGTATGATTTTATATATTACACTTAGATCGGACCGAAGATTTCATCCCGCCAGATTTCTTTGGAAAGTTAAATCAAGTTTTGCAAAGTGTTTCTTCTGCATTTAGGCTGCAGATGATTCCACCTCTGGAAAAGGCCCACCTATGATATTCACTGTCTGGCTCCAGGGAGACATGATCCAGCGCCCAGATATGTTTTCCTCATATCTGCAAGCAAATAGCATACTTTTGTTGTCTTTGGCATACAGGAAAACTACTGACACATTTAGAGTGAGAACCCCAGAATCTCTGCTGCTCCTCAGAGGCTCTTCATTGCTGGAGGTCCTCTCCACACCATCCTGGGAGAAATGGAACCTCTTGGTATTATTGCCCTCACTGGACAAACACAGGATGGACAGGGATCCAGAAGAAGGGCACAGTTTCAACACTGGGGGAGGCAGAGGATCTGGAGAAGAGAAGAAACAGGGAATTATTTTATTTTATTTTGTCAAACAATTATTAGATAACAGATATAAGTATAAACATGGTTATAAATACATGACATGGATACGAATAAGAAAAAATAGAAACAACAGAGCAGGGATGGTAGGCACGTTTTGGTGCGTTTATGCACACCCCCTACAGACCTCTTAGGAAAGAGGTGATGTCAATAGTAGACAGTCTAATGTTGAAGATTTTGGGGTTTGGGGAAGAAACCAGAGTCAGGTAGAGTATTGACTACTCTGTTGCTAAAGTTGTATTTCCTGCAATCAAGTTTGGAGCGGTTTATCTTTAATTTATGTCTATTTTGTGCTCTTGTATTATTTTGGTTAAAGCTGAAGTACTCATTGATAGGTAGGATATTGCAATATATAATTTTATGTACTATACTTAGATCAAATCAAAGGCGGCATAGTTCTAGGTTGCCTAGGTCTAAAATTTCAAGTCTGGTCGCATACGGTATTCTGCTATGAGTAGAGGAGTGGAGGACCCTTCTCGTAAAATATTTCTGGACTTTCTCAATTGTATTAATATCAAATATGTAATGCAGATTCCAGACTGATGAGCTGTATTCAAGTATAGGTCTAGCAAATGTTTTATATGCTCTAGTTAGTAGAGTGATAGTATCAGAGAAAAAGCTACGCAGATTTAGGTTGAAAAATCTTAATGCCTTTTTGGCTATGTAGTTACAGTGGGCTCTAGCACTTAGATCATTTGAGATGAGTACTCCAAGGTCCTTGATAAAGTTTGTGTCATCAACAAGGTCTTCACTATTTAGCTTGTATTTTATTTTTTGATTTTTTTGCCAATATGCAAGACAGAGCATTTATTTGTTGAGATCTGAAGTTACCATTTGTTTGATCATTCTGACACATAGTTGAGGTCTTTTTGAAGGGTAGCAGCATTGTCAGTGGTGAGGAATAGCTTTACATCATCAGCGTAAAGAACACAGTTGCTCTTAATATAATCACAGAGGTCATTAATATACAGTATGAAGAGAGTTGGTCCTAGAACACTGCCTTGGAGGGCACCACTATTGACAGGTACAGGATTTGATAGGACACTCCCAATTTTGACCATTTGTTGCCTGTTTGACAGGAATGCTTCTATCCAGTTATGCAGGTGTCCAGAGATATCATACGATTTTAGTTTTAGGAGTAGTTTGTCGTGTACCACTGAATCAAAGGCTTTACAGAAGTCTATGTAAATTGCGTCAATTGCTTTGCCCTGATCAAGTTGTGTAGTCCATATGTTTTTACAGTGCAAGAGTTGCAGATTACAGGACAGTTTCCTTCTGAAGCCAAACTGTTTGTTAGAGAGTGGGTTGTTTGTCTCTAAGTGGAGGATAATGGATTGGTTAGTAATTGATTCCATGACTTTTCAAGTGACGCAGCATAAAGAGATTGGTCTGCAATTTTCAACTAGCTGGGGTCTCCTTTTTTGAAGATGGGAATGTCTGTGGCTAGTGACCATTGATTTGGCAAGGAGCTGGTCCTGAAAGATTTTTCGAAGATTATGCTTAGAGGTTCTGCTATGGCAGTGGATAGCTTTTTCAAGAAGTAGGCACAAATTCCATCTGGTCCAATAGATAAAGATGGTTTTAGATTGCATAGTGCTTTTTCAACATTGTCTTCTGTAAAATCGATATGTATTAGATCATTGTAGTTGTCTGTGGTTCGACTAGGAAATACTGGGCATGATCCATTACTGTTTACAAATACTGAGCCAAAGAATGTGTTAAAGAGGTTGGCTTTAATGGTGTCATCGTTGCAGTCTTTATCTTTTGGTTCTTTTAGGCATGGGATGGACCTTGAGTCTTTTAGTTGGTTGTTTACAAAATTGAAGAAAGCGCAGGTGGAATTGATGCATAGAAGGTTTTCCTCTTGTTTAGTGTGATAATTGGTACATTCAATCTTTATCTGCTGGCCTAAAGTTTTGTATCGGCTTTTAAAGTTGGCAACGTGACCAGATTAGTTTTTCCGCCAAAGTGATTTTTTTTGGGATTGGAGCTTCTTTATTGTTATGAGTAATTTTTTTTTCTGCTTTTGGGAGTTGTTATTGGTACATTTAGTTTGATGACTCTTTTGACATCAAGTAAAAATATGTTGTAATGGTCTTCAACAGTATTGCATCCAGTGAATAGAATTTGCCAATCAAGGGATGAGAGATCATTGTCTATAAGATCATAATTGCCTTTTTTGAAGTTATAATTGGGGATCCTGTTGTTGTGGTGATTATGGTGAGATCATACTTTGAGACAAAAGTCAATCATGCTGTGGTCACTGTTGGAAAAGGGTTCATTAATTTGTATTCCATAAATTGAATTCAAACTGTTGCAGAAGATGAGATCGAGGCAGTTGTTAATCTAGTATTGTTGGTTACTAGTTGTTCCAGTCCTAGTGTGGTAACGGCATTGTACAGGGTTGTATGAATGGGTTCAGATGTACATTCATTTAGTGTGCAATTTATAAGAGGTAAGTTGAGGTCACCAAGAAAAATGAGAGGGTGTGGACAGGAGGCAGCCCATGTCAGTAATGAAGTTAGCTTGTTTGCTTGAATTATATCATAGTCAGGGGCACGATAGCAAAGTAAGAAGCGGATTGAGAAGTTTAAGGACAGTTCACTGATGATGTCTTGGGAAGAGCAAGCTCTTGTATAATTTGGATCTTTTTTAGGTTTAGAGATTTTTTTAAAGAATATAGCTACTCCACCACCTCTACGGATTTCGCGATCTGACCGAAAAACTTAATATTCTTTTGTAGTGGTAATGGAGTCTGGAAAAGATACATTTAACCATGTCTCACAGACAAATATAATGTCAAATATGGCTGATCTTAGAAGGATGAGGAATTCATGCATTTTATTTGCATTAAGGCTTCTTGCATTAAGTAGTTTGCATTTAAGATATGAAGTAGTGGGTCTGGAGGAAGTAAGGGGAGTGCATCCCTAACGTTGGATGTTTGAGTGATGGATATTGTGATGTGGGTTGAGGCTCTTGCTTTTGATACAGTCAGCACGGTAATCAATGTATAGATTTGTATTACCTAATTTATGTAATCTTTTGAGCTCAGAACGTAGCTCCTGGGATCGTACAAGTTGCTGTAAGATTAGATCAGGGCAAGAATGAAGGTTCTTATGATTGTTGCTGTTCTTTGTGAGTTAATTTATTGAGAAAATGAATTTGTGTTTGCTTGTTTCATTTTTGCAAACAACCCCGCATAGGTGTGGGATGATCAAGCCATCTTTGTTTTTAAGCTCCAGACCGACACGGGAAATATAAAGTATTTTTTCAGGGGAGATGGTTGATGCTTGATTTTCTTCTGATGATGTTTTGGATATTAGAGATGTCATCATTGTCATTGACTTCTAGACCAAATAAGATGGCATTTGGTCGCTTCCATTCAAGCTCAACAGTTTCTTTGATGAGAATGGGGATATCAATATTTGTAGGATTTGTTATTTTTTGTGGATTGGGTTTTGGTTGTGGTTGTTGAGTAGAGATATGGTCTGTAGATGTTTGATATTCATTTTTTAGTACTGTCTCTTTTTTTTCAAGGTTGCCAGTCTAGTTTGTATAGCGTCCAGGGATGCTATGATGGTATCAAGGGACGTTATACGTGTTTCAATGGTATTGACTCTTTCAAACAGGATAATGTATTTTTCTAGTTTGAGTCTGCATGGCAGACAGAAATATGGAAAAGCATTGGCGGATGTTTTTAGGAATAGAGCCATTTGCTTGGGTAATCCTAAGCAATTATGGTGAGTGTAGCTGTTACAAAGAGAACATTTGATGTAATCTTCATTCTCCTTTAAAGATTCCTTACAAATAAGGTAAGAGCAAGAGTCTTGTGGTTCTTCAGTAGGGGTTTCTTTCTTTTTAGGTTGAGGTTTGATATTGGATTGTTTTCCTGGCATGGTGGGTTTGTTGAGATGGTTTGTTGATTAGGTTGTTCAATCAAACAAGGTATTATGGTAATCAATAAAGTAATATCGTGCCAAACAGTCTATTATACTAATTACACTAGTCAATTAATTTAACTAATCAATAAACACCCTAATAATTAATTATACTAATTAATTAATTATTGATTATAATTTATAATCAATAAACACACTAGTCAATTAATTGTCCTAATCATTAATTTGCGCTAAACATACTAATCATACTAATATTCAAAATAATGAACCAAACTAATCAATAACCACTAGTCTATGATAATCTATAATAATATATTACTCACTAATGATAAATAATTGTAAAAATTAATTAATCATTTAGTAAGATCAGTTAATCAATTAAACAGAGTTATATTGGGAAAAATTAGGGCAGGAAGAGAATGGGAGGAAGAAGAGAAGATTTGGTTTCGATGGTCTTGGGGGTATAGGAAGATGGAATATATTAGGTTGGAAGTATAGATGAAAGTCTTTTGGCAGAAGGTTACTCTTTACTTGTTTCTTCGGATCTTCAGTTAGTGATTTTTAGGAACCAGATCTGTCTTCACACGGAAATTCTTGTCATCGGGCATATATTAGGCTGAAGGTAAAGATGAAAGTCATTGGGCAGAAGGTTAATCTTCACTCATTACTTCAGATCATCAGTTAGCAATCATAGGGATTAGGTATGTCTTCTCATGGCTCCCCTTGTCTTTGGTCAGCGATCTTAGAAATTAGGCTACTGCATGAATTAGCAGGGTTGCACTCTGAGATCAGGACTTCCGATGTGGGATTTGACGACCACAGATGATCGATGATGTAGGTGGCAGTTTGGGCAGCAGTTTTACTGGAAGGTTTATGCTCCGGGATCAGGCCCTCAGCCATTGGAAGTTTTGGAAATTAGCTTGGAGGTGCTTTGACTCCACTGTCAATCAATCAGAATAGAGCTGGAAGGTACCTTGAAGGTCATCTAGTCCAACCCCCTGATCAAGCAGGAGACCCTATAGCATTTCAGACAAATGGCTGCCCAGTCTCTTCTAAAAACCTCCATTTTAGGAAGTTTCTCCTTAATTCCAGGTTGTTTCTCTCCTTGATCAGTTTCCATCCATTGTTTCTTGTCCTGCCTTCAGGGGCTTTGCTAAATAAGTTGACCCCCCCCCCTCTTCTGTGGGGCAGCCACTCAAATATTGGAAGACTGATATCATGTCCCTCCCCCTAATCCTTATTACCTCCAGACTGGCCAGACCCAATTCCTGCAACCATTCTCCGCATGTTTTTGTCTCTAGACCTTCAATCATCTTAGTTGGTCTTTTCTGCACATTTTTCCAAAGTCTCAACATCTTTTTTTGTAATGTGGTGACCAGAGTTGGATGGAGTATTCCAGGTGTGGCCTTACTAAGGCTTTATAAAGCAATACTGCATGTGATTTTGATTCTATGCTTCTGTTTATACAACCAAGAACTGCATTCGCTTTTTTGTCTGGCTCATGATTGGCTGGCTCATATTTAAATAATCATCCACTACAGTGGTGGGATCCAAAATTTTTACTACCGGTTCTGTGGGTGTGGCATGGTGGGCGTGGCAAAGGAAGGATACTATAAAATCTCCAGTCAGAGGTGGTGTTCGCAAACTACTCAAGATTTCTGCTACCGGTTCTCCAGATCTGGTCAGAACCTGCTGAATGCCACCTCTGGTCCACTAGGACTCCGAGGTCCATCTCACCATGACTGTTTTTGAGCCTGGTCTTGTCTAATTTTTACTTATATCTTTGATTTTGCCTGCCTAATCCTTGCTTCAGGGTGGAGACCTTTTTGTGATTACCTCAGAAAAAAAACTTTCCTATGCAATCTGTAAATAAATAAAGCCCCAGTTACAGAAATCCACGTTTTCAAAATGAAGAGAGAAAAAAATCCACACCTCTCACCACAACTGGGACCAGACGACTCCACTCGGAAGGGATGTTTCTCTCATATTTCCATTCTAGGTACCGGCATTTATATGATCCAGAATCCTCCCTTGTGGCTGTGAGGACCAGGGAGCTGTTACCTTTATGCCGATCCAAATTCTTTTTAGAGAGCTCCTCCTTGTTTTCCCTGATGTGGAAAAACTCATAGCGTCTCCAGACTTGAGGGGTGGTGTTGGGAAGTGAGCACCAGAGGACAACGTTCTCCCCGACCAGGTACAGGGGTTCTGGAGGATCTGGAGAAAAGCTGGGAGCTGCTGGAGGTTCTAGATAGATCCAGAGAGGGAAAAGAGCTGATTGTTACAGACATCACAGAGGGTGGTGAGCACAGCACAAAACATTGTGGGCTGTTCCCGATACCACTAGATGACCTCGCTAAGACTTGCTGCCTTAGAAGAGTGAGGAAAATCCTCAGGGACGACTCACACCCTGGTCAGTACTTCTTCACTCTCCTACCATCAGGTAGAAGATATAGAAGCATAGCCAGCCAGCATCAACAGGCTGAAGAACAGTTTCTACCTGTGGGCTGTCAGACTCCTGAATGGAAAATAACTTCATAGTATGAAAGACTTGAAGGGCCGGCGTGTTGTGCAATAAGTTCACATGGTGTAATAAGATTGCGTTTGTGCTTGTTAGTAGGATTCACTGGGTTATGGACTTCTGTCCTTACTGTGAGTTGTGTTGGGGAGGGGTGTGTGTACACGAAGGGAGGCTCAGCCAATCTCATTGTACACATGTTGTACTCTGACAATAAAGGTAATAATAATCAAACGTCCTTCAGGCAGTCCCAGGATTATCTTGACTGGCACCCACCAACTCATCTAACTGCACCAGAGTTCTCGGTTGGCCTTTCCTTCACACAGAAAGGAGTTGTTGACAGGTTCTCTTTCCTCAGAAAATACTCCTTGGAATAGGGAGGTTGAGGAAAGCTAAGCTGGGCAGCTTCACAGCCTTGAATAGCGGGGCAGAAATATCCCTGAAATATCACCAATATACGTTCACTCCTCAGGGATAGTCTAAGAAGGCAGAATCTTGGTAAAGAAGCACCAAAATCTCCTTGCTCCAACATGGTGAAAGTCTGCAAACAGGTAGTACTCGACTTATAACAGTTCATTTAGTGACCGTTCAAAGTTATAACAGCACTGAAAAAAGTGACTCACACTTACAACCTTTGCAGCGTTCCCATGACCAAAATTCAGATACTTGGCAACTGACTCGTTGTCAGGGTTCCAACTGATGCCCTTCATATTTACACTTGTATTTATGATGGTTGCCGCATCCCAGGGAGCCATGATCCCCTTTTGCGACCTTCTGACAAGCAAAACCAGTGGGAAAGCCAGACTGACTTAACCATGGGGTAACTAAGTTATCAACTGCAGTGATTCACTTAACAACTGGGGCAAGAGATGTCATAAAATGGGGCAAAACTCACTTAACAAATTCTCACGGAACAACAGAAATTTGAGACTCAGTTGTGGTCATAAGTCGAGGACCCTCTGTATCAGATTTCCTTTTTAGCTTTCTGGCATAAAACAAATTGGTCTGACTGAACATCTTTTACAGTCCCTTTTTTATTTCATGAACAATTAAAAAAATGTAATTTAATGAATTAATGAGCACAAGTATTGAGTCTCCTTGAAACATTCCATGTTGGGGAATCCCTTAGGCATCTTTCTAACAATGTGAACAATATTTCTCAACTTTGACAAACAAAATTTGTGGACCTTAATTCACAAAATCCCTATTCTGGGAATTGAAGTTGACTCAGCTTAAAGTCGGCAAGATGGAGAAACCCTGATATAAACGCTTTTTAAAATAGAAGAAAGTTCCTTACCCATGACAGTGAATTCACCCCAATTACTCTCTTCAGACAGAGATCTTTTGCCTTTCCTGTTTTTCCCCATGTAAGAACAAGAAAATGTTGCTTTGGGAGCCATTCGCAATGCAGGAATCACCAGAGTATTTCCGATCTGTTCTTGATATTTCTTCCATTCACCATTTTCATTCATGAGATCGAAGACGTAACTCTCTCCATTCTGTCCTTCTGGTGGGGAACATTTTAATTCGACCTGTTCTCCTTTTACGAGAATTTGGTGAGAAGGTGCCCAGGACAGGGTAGGAGCTTCTGGGTATTGTTTCGAAGTAAAACTCTGAAAATCTGAGAAACAAAGGAAATCTGAAAAGAATCCCATAAAAATCCATGCAAAATTGTGTTGCAGGAATCCAAGAGAAATCCTTAGGCTAGAAGTAGTCAGAAACAACCAAATTATCATCTCTAATGTAAAGTAATGTAATGTAATGTAAAGTACTCATCTCTAATGATGTAGTACTCATCTCTTATGACCTAAGTGCTAGACCACACTATAACTACATAGCCAAAAAGGCGTTAAGAGTTGTTAACCTAATCTTTATGTAGCTTTTTCTCTGGTAATATTACACTAATAACTAGAGCATACAAAACATTTGCTAGACCAATACTCAAATACAGCTCATCAGTCTGGAACCCACATTACATATCTGATATTAACACAGTTGACAAAGTCCAGAAATATTTCACAAGAAGAGTTCTTCACTCCTCTACTCATTGCAGAATACCTTATGCCACCAGACTCGAAATTCTAGACCTAGAATACTAGAACTACGCCGCCTTCAATCCGATCTAAGTATAGTATATAAAATCATACATCGCAATGTCCTACCTGTCAATGAATATTTCAGCTTCAGCCATAACAACACAAGAGCAAATAATAGATACAAACTCAAGGTTAACTGCACCAAACTTGATTGCAGGAAATACAACTTCAGCAACAGCATGGTCAATGTCTGGAGTACTCTACCTGACTCTGTGGTTTCTCCCCCAAACCGCAAAAACTTTAACCTTAGACTGTCTACTATTGACCTCACCCCCTTTTCTAAGAGGTCTGTAGGGGGCGTTCATAAGCGCACCACCGTGCCTACCATTCCTGTTCTATTGTTTCTTTTTTTTTTCTTATATGTATCCATGTATTTATAACTATGTTTTTACTTATACCTATTATCTTGTAAGCACTTGACAAAATAAAATAAATAAATAAAAATATCTCTTCATCATTATCTTCATTTAACAACCCCATAATCCCTTGCGGGGTGGAGTCTGGGCTACTGAATGGAGCCTATCAGAGTGTTTCCTGGCCGGATGCCCTTCCTGTCACCAATGCGGAGTTTTATTCAACAGATATATTCTCATCGTGCCTAGAGAGAGAAATATCAGCCTCCTGATTGTGAGGCGAGAACTCCACCTCTAGGCCACCACAACACTAACCAAATTATCTCTTCTGAAATCAAAATCTTTATAGGTAGTCTTTGACTAATGGCCAGTTCTTTAATAAATGTTCAATGTTACGACAGTCCCCAAAAAATCAACTTACAACCCAGATTCAAAGTCCCGACAGCACACTCCATTATGGTCATGTGGGATTCATCGTCTAGTTTTGAAATAAACAATCATCAACCAAAGCTTCCAAGAGAAAACAACGGTGATTTTATTTACTACGTTGCAAAGAGGGTGCCCCCCCCCCCACACGCAGGTGCAGTGGGTATAATCATCAATATGATTGGCTTATATTCTCTACTAGCTGGATACCCGTGCTTCATTACAAAACTATGTGGTTGGCTTAGATTTTCGGGAGGAAAATAAGGAGGAAAAAATTCTGCCTCTGCCTACCAGCATCCATCGGTATTCATCTGGCTAGCCTCCTGTTAGTGTGAGAGAGTTGAGATCTGTTTGGAAACTGAAGCAGTATTTGCTGTGTGAGCAAGAAGGAGACAGCAAGGAGCCTGGGCGTGGCTTAGCTCAACTGTTCTGTCCTAAAGCTGCTTGGTGCTCTGAAACTGAAACTCCTCTCCTCTGCTTGTTCTTTGCATTTGGAACAGGTTCCTTTTCAGGTGGGGAGGGAGAGTAGAACTCCTTAGCATCAGAGCATATTATTATTATGGAATAATAATAATAATAATAATAATAATAATAATAATAATAATGATAATAATAATATTCCAAGTTGTATGCAGATTTGTTTTTTGGCTTTTGCAGTTCTCTAAAATCATTTTGTCGATCAGTAGCTGATCTTTTGTGCCTCTGCTTCCTCGTCTGTTTCCTCTCTGCTCTACTGGAAAGATGTTTTTTGCTTCTAGGTAGTCCTGGATTCTGTCAGCTATGATGCCAGTCAGAACATGGTTGGCAGACATGTTATTGCCCTGTAATTTGCAGGTGTTACCCCTTTATCTGGATCCTTCTGTATCAAGTAGGTTTTCCCAGCTGTTGTCAGCCTTCAAGATTTCTTCCTTTATTTCCTTTTTTCTGCTTTGCATCTTTCGGCTGCCATAAGTAACGGGGGGGGGGGGCAATGGGCCATGATATATTTGGGAAGCGTGCTGGAGGGGGAGTCTTACTTAAGTTTCTATTCCTTGCTTTTCTATTCCTTGCTATGCGCAACTGCGACTCTTTATCAAACTATGCCAAGGTCAACGGACAGAGGCCTCATCACCACCTGAAGATGCCCACATGATATTATGCACCATTTCTCATTGGAGGAGCAATATGGAATGTTGGGGGTGGGAACGTTGCCATCACTTTGTATATGTGTTTTTCGCTGCTCATTTCCTCAGATTCAGAATTCTTTTGTTGCTACCACTTTGATTTCCAGTAAAAGATATCTTTACTCTAACAATTGGAGTTTAAATGTTTCTTTCTTGGACTTTGAAGGGAGTACCAACTGACATTATTCTGAATCTCACTTTTACCAGCCCACCCGGAGAAAACCCAAATTTTCTTCTGAGGGGGTTTGCTAACAAACAATGTCTAGAAGCGACCAAGAAGACCAGGGAGCGACTGGAGGACCTGAATCCCTGTTGATGGAGGGAGCAGAAGAGGCCGACTTCTTAGCAGAGCTAAGCCTTGGCGAAACCCCAGCTGTAAAGCCCAAATGGTCCCTGGGAGTCGGTTGGAAGGATCCTGAGGAAAGGCCCCCTCCAGGAGTGACCACGACCCGTCGTCGAGGGAAAGATGAGCCATGGCAGGAGAAGGAACGGAGAGGTTTCTTACTAATGCAAGCCATGCAACTTTTACATGAAGCTGCCGGAGAGGCTCAAGCCGATCAAAGGTATGAGGGGGAAGAGGGGGAGGTAGCCCCAGGCAGAAGAACCAGAGCAGTCACCCCCATAAATCAACCTGGGCCGGCGCAACAGGCAGCAGCAGCAGCACAGGGCCCCCCGGCTGGGGGGATAATTGCCAGAAGGCGTAGAGCTCCAAAAGTGCCTCCGTTGGAAGTAAAATATGGAGAGGACCCCCAGGAATTAGGATTTTTCCTACCACAAGTTTGGAGCCATATGGAGGAGTATGGGCAGGATTTTTCCTCAGAAGCGGCCAAAGTCAGGTGTGTGACCAGGGCTCTGTAGGGAACGGCTGCAAAGTGGATGGTGACTTTGCATAATGATAATGCCCCTCAGCTGCTGAATTATGACCAGTTCATGACAGCATTGCACACTAGATTTGAAGATCCTCTAGCTGAACACAAGGCTAGAATCAGGATGAAAACCATAAATCAGGGGTGAAGGTCAGTAGCTGATTACACCCAGGAGTTTAGGGAGCTGGCGTGCCATATCCGCGGCTGGTCCCAGGGAGTCCTGATAGAAGCTTTTAAGGATGGGCTGAATGAAGATGTTTATCAACGCTGCGTGGCCAGAAGAGACCCTGGTGAGCTGCAGCAGTGGTACGTGCTGGCAGCAGAGATGGAGATTGACCTAACCCGAAACAGACGCCGGGGGGATTTTGTTTTGAAGAATTCCCCTCCCACCAGGCCTCAAGGCGCCTTAAAACCTCTAAAGGGAAGACCAGTGGCAAAACCCAGGACCAGAGCATGTTTCCGATGTGGGAAAGAGGGCCACTGGGCTGCAGATTGCCGTGCCAAGCTGGAACCAAAAGGGGCGCATGGAGGAGGGAGAAGGTCTGAGAGGCCTCCAGCCACGCCTCGTGGATCGGCGCTAAAAGCGGAGGAGGTTGTAGAGGTCACCCCTCAAAAAAGAGGGGGGTTGGGAACTCCAACCTCTTCTGAAGGGAGTGAATCCGAATTGGAAGACGACGCACTGGTAAGTCCGAACCAGGGCCCTATGACCATTCCGGTGAGATTAAGGGTACCCACGTCAGGGGCTGAAGGGGACATGTTGGCTTTGTTGGACTCTGGGTGCACAAGGTGCGTAATCGGTTCAAAGGTGGTAGAGAAGCTGGGCTTAAGGCTAAAGACTTTGAAAACGCCCATAGCTTTTTGCCAATTGGATGGATCGGTAGCCGGGGGTGGACCTGCTCATTTTATAACGGAACCAGTGGAGATGACAATGGGGAACCATAAAGAGACTCTGTGTTTTATTGTGGCTCCTGGGATGGAGCGCCCCTTAATACTGGGTTTGCCTTGGCTCCGGAAATGGAACCCTCATGTTAATTGGAGGAGGGGATCACTACGCATACGTACAGACCAACCCCCAGAAGGGGAGGGGCAATCCAAATTGAGACCCAAAAATCCCACAGAATTGGCTTCTACTGGCACTGAGATTCTGAAAGGGGAGGAGAAAATTCCAGAGGAATACTGGGACCTAAAGTAGGTGTTCAGTGAGAAGGCCTCGGATGAGCTCCCCCCTCATCGCTCAACGGATTGCAGTATCGAATTTTTGCCAGGAGTGAAACTCCCAAAACCGAAACTGTATTCAATGACCCCATGGGAATTAGGGGAATTGCAGTTATTCATTGAAAAAAATTTAGAACGTGGTTTCATCCAACCTGCTAGGCCCCGGGTGGCGGCTCCAGTGTTGTTTCGGGAGAAGAAAGATGGTTCCTTACGCTTGGTGGTGGACTACCGCAACCTCAACGCCATCTCGGTGGAGAACGTGTACCCCCTCCCCCTGATGAAGGACATGCTGGCCCACCTCGCTTAAAGGAAAGATTTTTTCGAAACTCGACCTGAGAGAAGCATACTACCGAATCCGAATCAAAGAAGGGGATGAATGGAAGACTGCTTTCAACTGCCCGATGGGGTGTTTTCAATTCAACGTCCTGCCATTTGGCCTACAGGGGGCGCCTGCAGTATTCATGCAAATGATAAACCAAGTATTGCAAGAGCATTTGTACAAAGGAGTGTTAGTTTATCTTGATGATATTCTTATCTACACAGAGACTCGTGATGAACATGTAAAACTAGTGCGGTCAGTCCTGGAGAAACTTCGAGCGGCTCAGTTGTATGCCAAGCTGTCAAAGTGTGAATTTCACCAGGAGAAAATTGACTATTTGGGCTATCGCATATTGCACGACGGCATAGAAATGGACCCGGGGAAGGTGCAGGCGGTTTTGGAATGGGCCCCTGCCCGTACCAGGAAACAACTGCAAAGTTTCTTGGGATTTGCAAATTTTTACTGTCAATTTATTCCTGCTTTTGCGAAGATCGCGATGCCTATCACGAATCTCCTTAAAACCAGAGGGGAGGTGAAACCGAAGCCCAGTACACCACTGGAGTGGTCCATGGAATGTCAAGCTGCTTTTGAGAAACTGAAACGTCTGTTTGCTGCTGAACCCATACTTAAGCACCCAGACATGGACCTTCCGTTTGTAATCCAAGCTGATGCAAGTGACGTAGCCATTGGAGCGGTGCTACTTCAGGTAAATGAAAAAGGATGCCTGCAGCCATGCGCTTATACCTCCCATAAACTAACTGAAACTGAGAGAAGATGGGCCATCGGGGAAAAAGAAGCTTTTGCAGTTCGATGGGCTTTGTTAACTTGGAGGCATTTCCTAGAAGGAGCCAAACACCCTTTTGAGGTCTGGACAGATCACAAAAATCTGGAGGCTCTGAAAACGCCTCGGAAACTGTCTCCCAAGCAAGTTCGCTGGGCGCAACATTTTAAGTGGTTCAATTTTTCTTTGAAGTACATTCCTGGTGGAAGGAACTTCATGGCAGATGCTTTGTCCAGATTACCTCAGTATAATAGTGCTTGCCAAGAAGTGGTAAGACCTATCATCCCAACCGAACAGTTGGCAGCTCCAATGGTCACCAGAGCTCAGAAGAAAAAAGATGATTGTCAACCGATTTATCGGCACAATTGAAAGAAGCTCTAAAACTTGATGATTGGTTCCTAACCCACTCGAATGACTGTACTATTAGAGATGGGTTGGCCTGGGTGGGGGCCAAATTATATGTACCGGGAAAACTAAGACACGAAATTTTACATCAAGCTCATGATTCTAAACCTGCTGGACATTTTGGGTTCAGTGAAAACCCTACACTTGGTCAAAAGGCAATTTTGGTGGCCCACGTTGAAAAAGGACATTGAGAGTTATGTCGCTAGTTGCCCTATTTGTGCTTCGGCTAAGCGGCCACCTGGTAAACCAGCAGGCTTATTGCAGAATGTGGCTAGACCAATGGCCCCATGGAAGGAAATCTCCATGGATTTTATAGTAGAATTACCTGACAGTGGAGGAAATACAGTCATTTGGGTAGTGACAGATCTGTTTTCCAAACAGGTACACTTTATACCCTGCGCGAAGATCCCGTCAGCGAAGACGTTAGCTAAGTTGTTTATTCTGCATATCTACAGGCTACATGGAGTTCCTGAACGCATAATCTCTGATAGGGGTGTCCAATTCACCTCAAATTTCTGGAAAGAGTTCCTGAAGTTACTAGGCTCCGTCCAGGGGTTAAGCTCCGCCCATCATCCACAAACCAATGGGGCCTTTGAGAGAACTAACTCGGTACTGGAACAGTATCTGAAATGTTACATTAATTATCAACAGGATGATTGGACCGACTTACTGCCTTTTACTGAGGTGGCATACAACAATTCGGTACATAGCAGCACCGGATTCACTCCATTTAAAGTGGCTTCGGGACAAGACTTTGTACCCATACCCGAGCTTCCGCAAGAGAAATCTAACATTCCCTCATTGGATGAGTGGATAAGGCATCTCCAGATAACTTGGCCAGTTGCCCGCAAGGCATTGGATGATGCTCATCAAGCTCATAAAAAATTTACAGATAAAAAGAGACGTCCACAAAAACCATATCAAGTTGATGATCAGGTGTTTTTATCAACCAAATTTCTGCAGACCACACAGAAATCGAAAAAGCTTGGACCTAAGTATGTGGGACCTTTTCCGGTTGAACGAGTTGTGAATCCTGTGGCAGTTCAATTGACACTGCCTAAAACCCTCCGTCGGATCCATCCTGTTTTCCATGTTAGTTTGTTAAAACCTGAACGTACATCTGATCTGAGGCCTACTCAAGTAGCCCCCCCTGTACCATTGCTCATTGAAGGTGAACAACATTTTGAAGTTAAAGAAATTTTGGATTCTAGGAAGAAGAGGGGTCGAATCCAATATTTGGTTGTGTGGAAGCATTTTCCTTCTTCCCAGTCTGAATGGGTAGACGAGAGAGATGTTAGAGCTCCCCGGCTGGTGCAGGCGTTTCACACCATGTATCCTGATAAACCCTGAACATTAATGCTGTTGTTATTTGTTTGTAATGTCTTATCTTTTATTCTTATATTTTCTAGGACTAACGTCTTTTTACAGGAGGGCCGAATGTCAGCCTTCAAGATTTCTTCCTTTATTTCCTTTTTTCTGCTTTGCATCTTTTGGCTGCCATAAGTAACGGGGGGGGGGCAATGGGCCATGATATATTTGGGAAGCGTGCTGGAGGGGGAGTCTTACTTAAGTTTCTATTCCTTGCTTTTCTATTCCTTGCTATGCGCAACTGCGACTCTTTATCAAACTATGCCAAGGTCAACGGACAGAGGCCTCATCACCACCTGAAGATGCCCACATGATGTTATGCACCATTTCTCATTGGAGGAGCAATATGGACTGTTGGGGGTGGGAACGTTGCCATCACTTTGTATATGTGTTTTTCGTGCTCATTTCCTCAGATTCAGAATTCTTTTGTTGCTACCACTTTGATTTCCAGTAAAAGATATCTTTACTCTAACAATTGGAGTTTAAGTGTTTCTTTCTTGGACTTTGAAGGGAGCACCAGCTGACAGCTGTTAACCATTCACTGATGTTTCCTGTCTGCAGCATCTCATTGAATTGTTCGGCTATTTTTCCATGCAGGCTGGTCAGGTATTTGAGCCAAAAGCTATGCAGTTGATCATTGCCAGGCAATGTCCAGTTCTTGACTTTTTTCACTCTGTTTCTTATCATTTCAGTAGTTATTTCCAGTTGTTCAATTTTGTTCTTGGAGAATTTCATCTCAAAGACTCTGATCCACCCAGCATTTTTGTTGCAACATTTCTCAGTCTCCCATAGGTCTTTCCAAAACTGAGTAGTTGCCGTTTTTTCAGGTTTTTCAATTTCCGTATCTCCCGTCTGATTCAGACTCTGATAGAACCATCTTTGGTTTACTGGAACAATTGATTTTGTTTGTACTGTATGACTCTGGCTTCATATCTTTCAATTTTTCTTGCTGTTGCTGTTATCTGCTGCTTCACAATTTCCAATGCTTCGTCAATTTTTCTTGTGCTGAACCCATATTTTTTTTATCAGATGTTTCTTGATCTTGCTGTTTTTCAGCTTTTTCTTCTGCAAATGCTTCAAGTTGCTTGCATCTGCTCGCAGGCTCTTGATTTTCAACTCCAACCTGATTTTCCACTGTAGTTTTCCGGTCGATTTTCTAGGGGGCTGCAGCTGTTGAATCCCCAGTTCTTCTGTTACTATAACTGCTGTACTGTAGGCAAGCTGATTTGTTTGTTCACTTGATGTTATTTGGACTGCTGCAAGTGCATAGTTCACATCTACAATCAATGGTGCCAAATATTTTCTAGGCATAGTCTTCAATGTTGTGCCTGGATGTCATTGGAATATGCAAGTGCATTGGTACTTTCACTGCAAATGCGATGAAGCACTGAAAAACAGAACTGTTTATTGGAAGTGAAAGCTATGGACTGGTCAACATCAAAAAAGGGATTTTCCAGGGAGATTCTTTGTCACCTCTGCTGATCATCATCGCCATGACCCCCCTGTCAACAATTTTACAGAAAACTAACCAGGGTTATCAAACTGCTAAAAATTCACAGAAAATCTCTCATCTGCTGTACATGGATGATCTGAAGTTATACAGAAAATCAGAAACTGAAATCTAGTCACTGACCAATACAGTTTGAATTTTCAGCACTGACATCAGCATGGAGTTTGGCCTGGACAACTGTGCCACAGTGGCACTGAGGAAAGGGAAGATCGTAGAAAATGATGGAATTGAAATGCCCAATGGACAAACCATCAAATGCCACCAACCTGAAGCCTACAAACACCTGGGCATACTGCAGCTGGATAATATCAAGTATGGGCAAGTGAAAAATGTGGTCAGCAAAGAATACACACAAAGGGTCAGAAAACTTCTAAAAAGCAAACTGAATGGCGGTAACACCATCAAGGCTATAAATACCTGGGCCATACCCGACATGAGATATACTGCTGGGATCATAAACTGGACGTAGGCAGAGCTGGACAGCTTGGATAGGAAAACAAGAAAACTGATGACCATACACTATGCTCTGCACCCACATAATGACGTTGACAGGCTATATTTGCCCAGAAAAGCAGGTGGCATTGGACTTTTGCAAGTGAAGCAGACAGTAGAAGAAGAGAAGCATGCTCTGGCAGATTATGTGAAAGACAGTATTGAACCAGCTTTGGTGGAGGTCAATGAGAAGTTGCTCAAAGTCCAGCAAACCAAGAATCAATCTAGAAAAACAGCGATGCAAACTCGGGCTGACAGCTGGTGTAAGAAAGCACTGCATGGACAGTTCCTTGAAAAGATCCAAGGAAAAGTAGATAAGGAGAAGACCTGGTTATGGCTGACCAATGGAACACTGAAGAAAGAGACAGAAGGCCTGATTCTGGGGTTGTTCCTCTGTCTTGGTCCTGTTAGACCTCTCAGCGGCTTTTGATACTGTCGACCACAGTATCTTGTTGCGGCGGTTGGGGGGGTTGGGAGTGGGAGGCACCGTTTTACGGTGGTTCTCCTCCTTCCTCTCTGACCATTCACAATTTGTGTTGACGGAGGGACAGAGGTCAATCCCAAGGCCCCTACTGTGTGAGGTGCCTTAGGGGTCGGTGCTCTCGCCTCTGCTGTTCAACATTTATGTGAAGCCACTGGGTGAGATCATCCGTGATTTTGGGGTAGAGTTCCATCTGTACGTTGATGACACTCAGCTGTACATCTCTACCCCGGGCCACCCCAACGAAGCCATTGAAGTGATGACCCGGTGCCTGGAAGCCGTGCGGAGTTGGATGGGTCTTAACAGCCTTCGTCTCAACCCGACCAAAACCGAGTGGCTGTGGTTTCCTGCGCCCAGATACAGCCAGCTTGTTCCTTCGCTGGCTGTGGGGGGAGAAATTCTGACCCCCGTGGAAAGGGCTCGCAATCTGGGTGTCCTCCTGGACGTACGGCTGTCTTTAGAAGACCATATCACAGCCGTCGCCAGGGGGTTTTTAATTACAATCCTTGAATTTTAAACTTTGGAAATTTTATATCTGAAGGGATTTCGGCCGGATCTATGTTATTTAATTTGTTTTTAATTGTATATACTGTTCATTTTTTAGTAGGCTGTACACCGCCCCGAGTCCCTTTTTGGGAGAGGGGGTGGTATAAAAATTTAAATAAATAAATGAATAAATGATTCTTCCAGGCCAAAAACAAGCCATCAGAACGAATATAATCAAAGCCAGAATAGAAAAATGTGCTAATGACCCCAAATGCAGACTCTGCAAAGAAGCGGATGAAACCATTGATCACATACTGAGCTGCTGCAAGACAGTCAGCTCAGACTGACTATAAACAATGTCACAACACAGTCGCTCAGATAGTCCATTGGAACTTGTGTCACAACTACCATCTGCCTGTAGCAAAGAACTGGTGGGATCATAAGCCTGAAAAGGTGATCGAAAATGAGCATGCAAAACTACTGTGGGACTTCCGAATACAGACTGACAAAGTTTTGGAACACAATACCCCAGATATCATGATTGTAGAGAAGAAAAAAGTGTGGACCGTCGACATTGCCATACATGGTGACAGCAGAATCGATGAGAAACAACTTGAAAAAGTCATCAGATATCAGGGCTTGAGAATTAAATTGCAGAAACTCTGGCATAAACCAGTGCAGGTGATTCCAGTGGTAATCGGCACACTGGGTGCTGTACCTAAAGACCTAGGCAAGCACTTAAAAACAATTGACGCTGACAAGATCCCCATTGGTCAGCTGCAGAAGGCCACCTTACTGGTATCTGCTCGCATAATCCACTGATACATCACACAGTCCTAAATACTTGGGAAGTGTTCGACTAGTGATTTGTGATACGAAACCCAGCATGGTTATCTCGTTTGCTGTGTAAACTGTCATTTTTGTGTATAATAATAAGTTGTACATTTCTACCCCAGGCCACCCCGACAAAGCCATTGAAGTGATGACCCGATGCCTGGAAGCTGTGCGGGATTGGATGGGGCGAAAAAGGCTTCGACTCAACCCAGCCAAAACTGAGTGGCTGTGTTTTCCAGCTCCCAGATACAGCCAGCTAACTCCATCGCTGGCCGTGGGGGGAGAAATTCTTGCCCCATGGAGAGGGCGCGCAATCTGGGTGTCCTCCTGGATGTACGGCTGTTGTTAGAAGATCATATAGCGGCTGTCGCCCGGGGGGCTTTTTGTCAGGTCCATAGGATCTACCAGTTGCGGCCCTTTCTGGATTGGGATGCACTTCGCACAGTCACATCTGCCCTCGTTATCTCCTGTCTACATTATTGTAATGCTCTTTACATGGGGTTCCCCTTGAAGAGCATCCAGAGCTTCAGCTGGTGCAGAATGCGGCCGCATGGGTGGTGTTGGGGGCGTCTCGGAGCTCCCATGTTACACCGCTCTTGCGTGAGCTGCATTGGCTTCTGGTGGCCTTCCGGATGCGATTCAAGGTGTTAGTGGTCATCTTTAAAGTGGTCCATGGCTTGGGACCTGGTTATTTACGGGACCGCCTACTGCCACCATCAGCCCCCTGTCGGCCAATGCGCTCCCACTGGGCGGGCCACCTCGGGGTGCCAGCGGCTGGGCGATACCGGCTGGCAGCCTCGAGGGTGCGGGCCTTCTCTGTGGGAACACCCTCCCTTTGGAACGAACTACCCCAGAGATGAGGACTATCCCTGATCTACAAACCTTCCGGTGCACGTTGAAAACCCATCTTTTCCATCAAGCTGGTCTGGCCTAGAGTTATTAATAGGGCTTTTAATTGATTTTAATGGTTTTATTTTTTAAATTCTCTTGATTAGTTTTATTTTTCAGCCATCAATTTAATCCTTTTTAATTCTATTTTAAAAATTGTATTTATATTTGTGCTTTTTTACTTGGCTGTACACCGCCCCAAGTCCCGTCGGGAGAGGGAGTGGTATATAAAATTAAATAAATAAATAAATAAATAAATAATAACAACAAATACATTATCTCAACCCCCGATTACATCTTCCAGTATTCTAATTCTATCACCCTCTGCCTTTATTTACAAATTACCTTTTATGGTCTTAGTTCCTAAGGGTTGTCTCTAGAGTAATTATTTCAGTAAATTCTGGCTTAAGACCAGTCTCGAGCATAGCAGAGGCCTCTGGTCCGAGCTTCTACATTCAGTTTTCCACCTTCAGCCTGGCTCATGAGATTTGTTTGTTTTTTATTTGTTTAGTAGATTTATATTGCCACCTATTCACACATGGCGACTCAAGGCGGCTTACAAAAATATAAAAACAAGTAAAAAATAATAAAACTAATAAAAGAATCCCCCCCAGTGACAGCAGATCCCACGAGCCATTTAATGGGCTCCACCCCGCTCTGCATTCCCCAGGCCTGCTGGCAGGGCCAGGTCTTCAGTGCCTTCCGGAAGGATGTTAGACTGAGGACCATCCTAATCTCTGGGGGAATGATGTTCCAGAGAGAGGGAGCCACCACGGAGAAGCCCCTTCCTCAGGGTCCCACCAGGTGTATCTCTCTCGGGGATGGGACCTGCAGCATTCCCTGCCTCTGATGGGTCGGATAGATGTAACTGGCAAGAGACGTTCCTCAGATCACCTGGCCCCAAGCCATGAAGGGCTTTAAAGGTGACAACCAGCACCTTGTATTGCACCTGGAAGCAAACCAACAACCAATGCAGGAAAGGTGAAACATGTGCATACACCGGTGTCTGCGCAAAACCACGTAGGCCGCTGCATTTTGCACCAACAGGAGCTTCCAGATGCTCTTCAAGGGCGGCACCATGTAGAGCACATTGCAATAGTCATGATGGAAAGTGACATGGGCGTGAGTGACCGTGAGTAGGGATTGTCAGTCCAAGGAAAGGTTGCAACTGATGCACAGCCCGCAGTTGTGCAAAGTCCCTCCTGGCCACAATTGCCACCAGAAGTGGCGAGCTCAGGAGAACCCTCAGAGGGTCTGTTTGGGGCAGCGCTACCACATCTAAGACCAAAGGTGGCAATTCTTTTTTTATTTTATTTTTTAATTTTAATTATGAGAATACATCCAACTTAGCCTTGTTATATGTATATACATTTTACTTCATCATTTATAAACATCTTATTTGATATATTATTTACTAATTAATCTAATCATAGCTACTAATGTTTCGACCTTGTCTTCTTCTATATAACCACTGATAAAATTTATTCCATGTTTTATAGTATTTAGATTCTCCTTTGTCTTTTCATTCTAAAGTTAACCTATCCTAGCTGCACATGCCATAATTTTTCTTATTATCTGTTTCTGGAGGTATAATTTCATTTTTCCAGTATTGTGCATATATTTTTCTAGCCGCCATCAATACATGTACTATTAGATACATTATTTCCTTCTTATATTTTTCTGATATTACTCCTAAGAGAAAAAAATTCAGATTTAAATGGAATACATTCTCCCACCATTTGTTCAATCCATGTTTGAATCAGTCTCCAATATTATTTTTGCAGCATATTGCAGCAAGTCCACCACGTGTGAAAAAAGTGCCTGATACATCTTTGCACTTCCAACAATTTGGAGATATATTTTTAAACATTTTGGAAAGCCTTGCTGGTGGAAGATGCCACCTGTAAAGCATCTTATAAAGATTTTAAGGTGGCAATTCTCCCTGGGCTAAAGAACCTCAAACCCAGAGCCACTCGGTCTTACCAGGTGTTTAATTTCAACCCGTTGCTCCCCATCCAGCCCCTGATAGATGAGAAACGTATGCAGGGTATTTTCCTCACAGACTAGCATATCTTCTCACAATTATGTAAAAACAATAGGCTCTGTTTCCCATAGTCATTAAATCGAGACTTATGTGTGCATCTGACATCTAGAGAATTATCCTCTACATTTCTACCATCTACAATGAACAATTCTTTGACAAAGATCCAGACAAGTCAATGCATGCCTATTGAGAGCTAAGGATGAACTCAAGGTGTCTTTCTGCATTTATGCCAGGACTACAATTCCCATCATCCCATATTGGACGGGGCTCATGATAGCTGGGATTCTGTAACATCTATTGGATCTTAGGGAGACCTCAATCATATTGCTGGCAAACAGGAACCCTCTACCTAAATTCAGCATAAGAGAGATCCTTCCTTCTGTCTGCAGATTCACGTCTGTGGACTGGCCTGTTAATTTATTTATTCAAGGATTTTTGCAAGAAAGCCATGAATTAGCCTCAGCCAGAGCAGCTCCATCTGAATCTTTGATGTATTTGTTCAATAGAGCCATTTTTACAATTGTTCTACATTGACATTTGTCACATGAAGCTAAAGAGCTCTGACCACAAATGTCAAAGACACAGGAAATGCTTGCATAAGTTGGCGATTGTGGCTTTGTCACTGCAAAGGAAGAACTTTGCAATGTGGGCCCATTACTGGAACAAGGAAAATGAACATCTTTCAATGTTCTGAATCTATGGTCAAGAATTTTCAGGCGAAGTTCCAGAAGCAAAACGTTCATTTGTATAACATATTGACTTAGAAAAAAAAAAACCAAATGCATAGGTACAGAATAGGTAGTGCCTTGGCTCAAAAGCAGGTGTCTTGGTGGATAGACACTTAAGTATGAGCCAACAGCATTCTGTAGCTGCCAAAAAGTCCAATGCAGTTCTAGGCTGCATCAACAGAAAGATAGTTTCAAGATCACCAGAAGTGATTGTATCGCTTTATACGGGCCTGAACCCTGAACTCTGCACCATCTGGCCTTCCTGAGAGGAGAGGAGAGGAGAGGAGAGGAGAGGAGAGGAGAGGAGAAGAGAAGAGAAGAGAAGAGAAGAGAAGAGAAGAGAAGAGAAGAGAAGAGAAGAGAAGAGAAGAGAAGAGAAGAGAAGAGAAGAGAAGAGAAGAGAAGAGAAGAGAAGAGAAGAGAAGAACCACCTTTAATTTGCTGGAAAAATTGCATGTGTAACATTCCTTCCTCCATTCACTCACCCAATTGATATGACCTTATGAAACAGATTGATGTCAATCAGAATAGAGCTGGAAGGGACCTTGGAGGTATTCTAATCCAACCCCCTGCTTAGGCAGGAAACTGTATACCATTTCAGACAAATGATTGTCCAATCTCTTCCAATGTTGGAGCATTCACAACTTCTGGAGATAATTTGTTCCACTGATTAACTATTCTGTCAGGAAATTTCTTCTTAGTTCTAGGTTTCTTCTCTCCTTGATTAGTTTCTTGATCAGCTTCTTGTCCTGCCCTCAAGTGCTTTGCAGAATAGCTTGACCCCCTCTTCTTTAAGGCAGCCCCTCAATACTGGAAGATTGCTATCATATCGCCCCAGTCCTTCTTTTCATTAAATTAGACATACCCAATTCCAGCAACCTTTATATTTTCAGCCTCGAGCCCCCTCATCATCTTTGTGGCTCTTCTCTGCACTCTTTCTAGATCTCAATATCCTTTTTACATCATGGCGACCGAATGCCACATTCGGTCGCCTTAAAAAGTGGTATTAACACTTAACGCGATCTTGATTCTATCCCTCTGTTAATGCAGCCTAGTTTTGGTCACCATGATACCAAAAAGATGTTGAGGCTCTAAAAAGAGTGCAGAGAAGAGCAAAAAAGATAATTAGGGGAATGGAGGCTAAGCCGTACAATAAACAATTGAAGAGATTAAGTTTGTCTAGTCTAACAAAGAGAAGGACTAGGGGAGGTATGAGAGCATCTTTCAATATTTGAAGGGCTGTCAGGGGGAAGAAAATTTAAAATTTCTAAAAGTTCAGGAAAGAAAGTGAGGAGAAGAAAAGAGTCCTTTGAGAAAAAAAAGCATTTCTAAGAAGTTAAATCTCATTATTAAGAAATTTTCTCTTTCACTCTTTTCACGTCTTTGCCACTTAAAATGAGCAAATGTTTACAAAACTATCTAAGTTCTGGACAGGGATTTTACAGAAAAACACATAGGATCACTTTTCACAACTGAAAAAAGGGACAATTGGAAGAGTTTTCCGCTCGTGCCCCTTTGATCTCTCCTTTATCTATTCTTCTGATATTAACCACACACTCCATAAGGGTGAGGATTTCTTCCCTTCTGCCTCTTGGAAGAAAAATCTTCACTTCCAGATCCTTCCTCCCATTTTTATCTCAGAAAAACAGAAAATGGAGAAGCGGAAAAAAATGAAGTTTACCTTGGGCGGTGGATTCACACGGGACGATCCGGAGAGAAATTGGAAGAATCAAGAAAAGAGCCACGAAGTTGGTGAGGGGAACGAGAGAAGCCCAAGAGAAGAGAGACACCTTCAACCCATCCTCCCAGGGGTGGCTTCCATGCTCCACCCGATGGTCCATTGTGCAGAGCTGGGATCTTCTCAGCACCTGCCACCACTCTGCTGTCTGAGCCAGGGATGAAAACCTGGGCCTGCAAACACTGTCTCCTCAGCAATCGGCAGGAAAGGAAACACGTCATTGACATCTTTCCACCAACCTCCTCTTCACGGAGCAGGCCCAGCGAGACCAACCCAGCTCACTGCTCGCCTTTGAAGCCTTCTTGACCACAGCAAACCTTTTTCTGCTATCTCACAAGGGCATCTCGCCGCCCCCAGTCCTAGAGATGCCATTGTCAAGTCTTCTGTGTGACCACGAAACTTAAGAAGAGCCAGAAACAATACCATTGGTCCAGATTTGACAAAAAAGACACCGCTTCTTTTATTCTCAGCTTCAAAGATTCTCCATCAGCTCAAAAGGAAAGCAACCCTCCACCTCCAAACCAGAAGCTCCCACAACCTTCAACTCCCAGTTCCACCAATCAGTGCTGTTGGTTGATGGTGTTAGCCGTACAGTCGAGTCTGATTCTTGCCGATTCCCAGATTTCTGCACATCTGGGTTTTTTCAATGCTCTGGATGGTGTTAGCTGTGATAATGTCTAGCCAGCATGTTTTTTGGTGGCCTGGTTTCCTTTTTACTCTAACCCTTCCAAACATAACTGCTTTCTCCTGTGACCTAAAGGTGCTTTTTTTTCAAGAGGGAACTGGACTTTATTTATTTATTTATTTATTGAATTTTTATTCTGGTTTTTCTTTTGAAAACTTTTCACTTCTCCTCCAAGAAGCTTCTCCAACTCTGATTGGATGGTGGAGAACGGAAGGATTCATACTCCTTGCAGATAGCCGGTCATTTGCATCCTTTTAGAGGGTCGTTGAGGCCACCTGGAGGTTTACCTGTGTCTTCAGGGTCACCTGAGTGGTGCAAATGGTTCCTATAGTCTGCAATCCCTCTGGAAATCCATTCATACTCCCACACCATTTAAAAGGTGGACTAGATGACCTACAAGGTCCCTTCCAATCTGGAAATTGTCTATAAATTCCAAATTGGGACTGGATGACTGAGACTCTCTACAGACTTTTAACTATGCAATTTCGGATGAACACCCATTGAATGGTGTGGGAGTAGCAATGGATTTCTAGAGGAAAAATTGCAGACTGCAAGAACCATTTGCACTGCTAAGACACAGATAAACCTCCAAGTAGCCTCAATGACTCTCTAAAAGAATGCAAACGACCAGCTATCTGCAAGGAGTACAAACCCTTCCGTTCCCCACCATCCAGTAAGAACTGAAGAAGCTTCTTGGAGGAGAAGCAAAACGTCTTCAAGGAAACACCAGAAAGAGAAAATAAGCGCGATGCAATTTTGTGGTTTTGCCTTCCAGTGACTTATCTGGATTTATGTGCTGCCGTTCTTGGGTGTTGGTTGCCTTTGCTCTCCAAGGAATACACAGGAGCCTTCTCCAGCCCCACAGCTCAAGCCAGTCGATGTGTTCCTGCCTTGCTTTTTGAAGGTCCAACTTTCGCAATCTATTTCCCAAAGTAAGGAAAGAGGAAGAAGAAGAAGAGGAGGAGGAGGAAGAAGAAGAAGAAGAAGAAGAAGAAGAAGAAGAAGAAGAAGAAGAAGAAGAAGAAGAAGAAGAAGAAGAAGAAGAAGAAGAAGAAGAAGAAGAAGAAGAAGAAGAAGAAGAAGAAGAAGAAGAAGAAGAAGAAGAAGACGATGACTGGGGGGTCCTTGTTGCTCACTGAACTTAGTTGTTTTCTTGCAGATGTTTCAAAACCAGACTAGGGATATCATCAGGGCTGGAAGGGAGTGGGGTGTGAGGAGGAGGGGGAGGAGGAAGAGGAAGCTGGAGAGTCACTTCTCATGAATGCTTGGATTGATTTTCCTGCAGCTAGTAGAAGGCTGGACTAGATAATCTTCCAATTTCAGCATTGTAGGACTCAGTGAAGTGAATTGGTTCTTTCCTCTATTAAATTGTAGAATCGTAGAGCTGGAAAAGACCTCCAAGGTCTTCTAGTCCAACCCCTGCTCAAGGCAGGAGTCCTTATATACCCCACCCCCCCAGACAAATGGTTGTCTTTCTTTCTTTCTTTCTTTCTTTCTTTCTTTCTTTCTTTCTTTCTTTCTTTCTTTCTTTCTTTCTTTCTTTCTTTCTTTCTTTCTTTCTTTCTTTCCTTCCTTCCTTCCTTCCTTCCTTCCTTCCTTCCTTCCTTCCTTCCTTCTTTCTTTCTTTCTTTCTTTCTTTCTTTCTTTCTTTCTTTCTTTCTTTCTTTCTTTCTTTCTTCTTTCTCATGTCTGAAGTGGGGTGGGGTTTCCTGCCTAAGCAGGGGGTTGGACTAGAAGACCGCCAAGGTCCCTTCCAACTTTGTTCTTCTGTTCTGTTAATTTAGTGTATGAGTTATCAAAATATTTTTTATCTCAGTTCTGAAGTCAGGGCGGGGTGTTTCTTTTAAAAACTGTCCCATTTAAATGAAATGAAAAACCAATCTTCTTTTCCCTCAAAACTTACTTGCTATTAGTCCCATTTTCAAGGTCTCGCTGCATAGTCTTCCATTTTGCTTTAAAAAAAAAAAAACTATCTTCTGCTTCTTTCTTCTACACTCGGAGAAGCCCGTTAAGGAAATAGAAACTACCAGTTTTGCACAGAGATCTGAGGGGTTTTTTTTTTTTTTGTATTCCATTTAAGCCACTTTCCTTTCTTTTCTCTTTCAGTTCTTTTGTGGATGAAGCTGGGAGCAGGTAAGACCAATGCTTGTGCAGACTTTCTCTGCCACCACACAATGTTAGATTGGGATGGTTGCTGACTGTGAAGGAGAGAGAGGCTGAAATGTAGGAAAAGGAATGGTAGAATCTGGAGGGGGGAATTGAAAAGGCTATTAGCCTAGAATCCCCACATAGCCACAAGCTATGTCCAACTTCCTTTGAGTGCTATTGAGCCTTATCTAACTCCGAGCGAGTGCTCACTGTTAGTTGAGAAGATTCTTTTAGCAATAAATCCATTTACTTGGACCTTTGTGTGTAGACCTGTCTTTCATGGTTGACACAAAATCAAAATGATTGCAAAAGGGGTACATTGTCCTCTTCTGCATTTGTGATCACCTTTTTTTGTGTGGTGTAGGAATAGCTCCGTCCGCATTTGGTCCAGTGGTTTAGGTCAGTGGGCGGGATTAAATTTATTTTACTACCATTTCTGTGGACGTGGCTTGGTGGGCGTGGCAGGGGAAGAATCGTGTAAATTCCCCAGTCAGAGATGGTATTTGCCAGTTCTCCGAACTACTCAGAATTTCTGTTAATGGTTCTCCAGAGCTGGTCAGAACCTGCTGAATACCACCTCTGGTTTAGGTACCAGGTTAGAAAGTGGGAGACATGGTGAGTTCTAGATGTGCCTTAGCCATGAAAGCTGGCTGGCTGACTTTGGGCCGTTCACCAGGAGATGGTGACTTCTAGTCCCACCTTCAGTACAAAAGCTATCTGGGTTGCTTTGTACCCCTCTTTGTACATGTGACTGTGGTGATGCTGCAACGGTCATAAGTATGAAAAATGGTCGTGGACTATGGGTCACTTTTTTCAGGACTGTTGTGATATTGAACAGCCCCTGAACGAACGGTTGCAAATCAAGGACTGTATTTCCAGGAAGTCCTCAGCTAGTTTGAATAAAAAATTCTGTGCAGAGAAATGGAAAGAGGTCGGTGGAAATTGGATTCCACGAGAGGTTGACAAAGGAGGTCTAAATCATTTCTATCTCCTTCACAGATTCACGGATAGATTCATCTCCTGCGGCTGTAAGATTTTCCTTGTCTCCTCCACACAGCATTTTTGCTAAAGGAGAATGGATGACCTTCAAATGTTCAGTTCCAGACACATATGGGCCACATTTTTTTCATATTCCATTGGAAAAACGAGTCAGGTACTTCTATCGTGGAAAAAATGCATCAGACAAACATATGGAAAATCAGCACTGCTCATCTGAATGTGCCTGAAACCCAGAAGCTTATTTGCAGCTGCTGGTCAAAAGCCTGCACTATAAAACGTTTCTTTTCTGCACGAAGTAATTCCACGGAGTTCTTGGTTATCGGTAAGGGACTTCCTTATTGCTAGAATTCACTGTTTAAGAACTGAAAATGCACCATGAACATGCCCTCGCTAACCAATCACAACAGGAACAGAGTAAAAAGAATAACAGAATTGGAAGGGACCTTGGAGGTCTTCTAGTCCAACCCCCTGCTAAAGCAGAAGACTCTGTACCATTTCAGACAAATGGTTATCCAATCTCAGATGGAGCACCTGCAGCTTCTGGAGACAGGCAGTTCCACTGAAGAATTGTTCTTACTGTCAGGAAATTTCTCCATAGTTCTAAGTTGCTTCCCTCCTTGATTCGTGTCCATCCGTTGCTTCTTATCCTGCCTCCAGGTGTTTTGGGAGATAGGTTGACCCTCCCAATCCTTTTTTTCATTAGACTAGACATACCCAGTGTTAGGCGGCGGGAAAGACGAGGCACACACACTTAAGTGATTCCAGCTCTTTTGGTTTATTTCAGATCGGACTCGGGCTGAGAGTCGCGGCAGCCTCTCTTTTAAAGGCTACCCGCGCCTCACCAGCCAATGGCAGAAGAAGGATCTCCCGCCGATTCGGTAACCAATGAAAGGTGAGTATTTCAAATACAAAAACATCCAATACAAAACACCCCTCCCTTCTTGGTTCAGTCCGACCAATCAGGAGCTCCGCCTATGTTACGTAATCACGTAGATAGGCGGGGCTCCTGTGGGTCCGACTGGACCTGCGCAGCTCACTCACTTCATCGCTGACAGTCGGTGCAGGTGGGCCTGTTGGTCCTCCTGTCCTTGGCCTGGGAAACTTCTGGAAGGTCGAGCTGGCCGAGCCACTCCTAGCGGGCCCAGCTCGACTTGTTGAGATGGCTAGGCCGCTCCCTTCCAGGCCTGGATTATCATCGGCCGTGTCTGGTGTTTCATCTGGAAGTTCCCCTGGCTCAGGTGCGTAGCTGCGAAACTCGACCGGAGCTAGAGTTGAGGGTGTATGTATGGAGGTTAGGTCGTCGTTATTTGTTTGTGGGTCTGTTGTTCCTTGATTGTTTGGTGAGTGTGGGTATGCTGTTCCTTGGGTTTTTGGTTGATCCCCTTCCCCCCCAGGGTGCTCGTAAGGTCTGGTGAGTGTGCGGGAACGAAGTTGGTCAATGTGCCACTTCCAGCTTCTGTTGTCAGAAGTGGTAAGTTGGTACGATCGTGGGCCTGTGAGTTGGGTGATGGTGGCTGGCACCCATAAAGGATGCCCCACCAAATTTTTTGCGTAAACTAAATCTCCGACTTGAAAAGTTCGGAGTTTGCTGAAAGAGTCTAATGGTTTGTCTGTGGAGTATGTGGGGTGTAGTCTATCCAAAGGGGAGCGTAATTTTCTCCCCATGAGTAGCTCGGCTGGGGTTTTGTTCGTGGTGCTGCTGGGGGTGGTGTGTTGTATAGATAATAGTTTATCGATGCGTGCTTGTATAGGGCCCTGGCCTAACTTGTGGAGTGTCTCTTTGGTGAACCGAACCATGCGTTTGGCTCGTCCGTTCGCTGCCGGGTGGGCCGGCGCGGTTAGGGCATGCCGTATGCCCAGGCTGGCTAAATAGCCCTCAAATTCTGTAGCTGTGAATTGAGGGCCGTTGTCTGAGACTAGGACGTCTGGTAAGCCGTGTGTGGCAAACCATTTCCTGAGCTGTCGAATGACAGCTTCGGAGGCGGTCGATTGCATGAGGCTGACTTCTAGCCAGTTTGAATAAGCGTCTACCAGGATTAGAAACGTATAACCCTTTGTCGGGCCCGCGAAGTCTATGTGAACCCTCGACCAAGGGCCCCTGGGCAGATCCCACTCAGCGACTGGTGCTTTCGGGGGTGAGGGACGGGAGGCTTGGCATGGATGGCAACCCGCAACCCAATCAACAATGTCTTTGTCCAGCCCAGGCCACCAGACATAGCTTCTGGCCAAACTTTTCATTTTAACTACCCCGGGGTGTCCTTCATGCAAGAGCCTCAAAATCGGATCCCTCAGTTTTGGAGGAATAACCACCCGATCCCCCCAAAGTATACAGCCTTTTAGTACGGAAAGTTCTGTTTGTCTCTGTTTAAAGGGTTTGTAAAAGTCTTGCAAATCAGAATCTGGCCATCCCTTGGTAATCCAAACCCCCACTTTGTGCAGTAAACGGTCATTTGCAGTTTCGTGGGCAATGTCTGCCGCTGTCATTGGAAGGTTGGTTAGGGCTTCAATCAGCAGAGTGGATGTGCTGGGGTTCGGGTCAGGGTCACTGTCCGGCAATGGGCAACAGCTTAACGCATCGGCGTGCGTGATAGACGGACCGGGTCGGTAAGACAAGGTATATTTGTATGCAGCGAGGAATTCTGACCATCTAGTCATTCTGGGTGACAATATGTTAGGGGTCGCCTTGTTTCCAGCTAGGATTCCCAATAATGGTTTATGATCGGTGATCACAGAAAACAGGCGACCATAGAGGTACTCATGGAAACGTTTAATACCTGATATGATGGCCAGTGCTTCCTTGTCTAGTTGACTATAATTCCGTTGACTTTTAGACAATGTCTTTGAATAGAAAGCAATCGGAGCCTCTCTGCCATCTGGTAAGAGGTGGCTCAGAACAGCTCCGACTCCAAAAGGCGATGCATCGCAAGTCAATATCAATGGTAAAGTCTCGTTATATTGTATTAGTACCTTTGTTGAAGTTATGAGGTCCTTTATTTTGTTAAAAGCTGTTTCCTCCCGATTGCCCCACTTCCACACAGTGTCTTTGTCCAGGAGTCTATGTAAAGGTTCCGCAACTGTGGCTTTCTGTGGTAGAAAAACATGATAAAAGTTTATTAGCCCTAAAAAGGCTTGTAGTTCTCCCTTGTTAGTCGGAGTGGGGGCATCTTTAATTGCGCGGACTTTTCCTTCTATAGGGTGGATGCCATCACCATCAATTAGGTATCCAAGGAATTTGATTTTCTCTGTGATTAATGTGCATTTGTCTTTTTTAACTTTGAGACCTGTTTCAGCGAATTTGGTGAGAACTTTTCTTAGACGGTCTCGTAGTTGCACTTTGTCTTTAGCTGCGATCAGGACATCGTCAAAGTATGGAATGACTCCTGGTATTCCCTGGAGGAGGCGTTCCATTAAACATTGGAAAATGCCTGGTGCCACGCTAACGCCGAACTGGAGGCGGTTACATTTAAAAGCGCCCCGGTGTGTGACAATTGTTTGGGCTTCTGCTGTTTTTGCGTCTACAGGCAGTTGTTGGTATGCCTGGGCCAAATCGAGTTTAGCGAAGATTTTTCCGCCTTTGATAGAGTGTAACAAATGTTGGACGACTGGAACGGGGTATGCACTCTGCTGTAGTGCGTGGTTAAGGGTTGCCTTGTAGTCCCCGCAGATACGAATCGACCCATCTGCTTTAATTGGGGTGACTATGGGGGTCTCCCATTTAGCGTGGTCAACTGGTTCGAGGACTCCTTGCTTAATTAATTTATCTAATTGTTCCTCTATTTTTGGTTTTAAGGCGAAGGGAACACGCCTTGCCTTTAGTCTAATTGGGGCTACTTTAGGGTCTAGGTTAAAAGAAATCGGGTTACCCCGGTACTTGCCTAATTCGCCGCTGAACAGGTCCTGGAATTCTTGGATTAGGTCTGCTTCCCAGTCTGCGTCTGAGATGTGGTTGACGCCGGTCATCCCAATTCCAAGCGGTTCGAACCATTCCAATCCTAGAAGGCTTGGTCTGTTCCGGTCAACGATTGTTAGTGGTAGAATTTCGGTGTGATTTTTGAAAGTGACCTGGAAGTGCCCAACGCCCACGACAGGAATTTTGTTACCTTGGTAGTCTTTTAATGTTAAATTTTGCCTTTCAAGTTCGCTTCGTTGGATGTCTGGAATCAAGTTTTTGATAGTATCCCACGAGACCATAGAGAGAAATGATCCCGAGTCCACCTCCATTTCACAGTCTTGTTCCTCAATTCTTACTAGAATGTGGACTTTCCTCACATTTTTTGTATTTGAATGTCCAATTATGACCGTTTGGTGTGTTTCCTCTTTTCTGTAGTTTGATTCTTTGTATCTCCTTTGTCTTCCTTCCTGGCTCCAACGGCTGCTCGTCTTTCTCTCTTTCTCTCTTTCTCTTTCTCTTGGGGGAGGGCTTCCTTTTCGCCTCGGGCTATAGCTCGACCTGGATCTGCATACCCTTGCGATGTGCCCCTTCTTCTCGCATTTCCTGCATATCGCGTCGATGAAACGGCACTCTGACCGGGGGTGATTTCCTCCACAGCGGTTACATTCAAATTCGAACCTTCTGTTTGCCCGCTCTTTTTTCCCTCTTCCTGTCTTCAGGTGGCACACATCGTCTTCCTCGCTACTGGTTTCTGTTTCCAGGTCTTCATGGTGTGTTGTGGTTTTCTCTCGATCCCCCTCTGGTTTGGGTGATTCTCTGGTGTTGTAGCTTGCAGCTTTATTTATTTATTTATTTAATCGTATTTCTATATCGCTCCCTCTCCCAAAAGGGACTCGGGGCGGTGTACAGCCTAATAAATACATAAAAATACAAAGTTAAATAGAATTTAAAACCAAATTAAATACAAATTGGCTGCATCCCGTCCGACAATAATTCATTTAAAACCGGGAAATATAAAGTTTAAAAATAAGATTAAAATTTAAAACCCCTATTAACTTAAAACCCCATAGACCCTTACTGGGCCAGGCCGGCCTGTTTAAAAAATAGGGTCTTAACTGCGCGCCGGAAGGTCAGGATATCTGTCATGGCTCGTATCTCCGGGGGGAGATCATTCCACAGGGAGGGGGCTCCCACAGAGAAAGCATGCAGCCTCGGGGCCACCAGCCGACAGCGATCAGGTGGTGGCACCCCAAGTAGGGCGACCCTGTGGGAGTGTACTGGGCGGCGGGAGATTGTTGGTGGCAGCAGGCGGTCCCGTAAGTACCCAGGTCCCGAGCCATGGAGCACTTTAAATACCATCAGTACCACCTTGAATCGAATCCGGAAGGCCACAGGAAGCCAGTGCAGCCTGCGGAGAAGTGGTGTTACGTGCGCGCATTAACATTAGCTTTGTTAATCTTTTTCATTTTTGCTGCTGATTTCTGGGTGGCTTCGGCTGCGGTGGCTTCTTCCATGGCTTCCTTCACTGTTATTTTGGGCCAGTTTAACCATCGGCTCTGAAGTATTGGATCCTTTAGTCCTAGCACTATTCGGTCCCTTAGGGCTTCTTCGAAGTCCGAGAACTCACACTCACCGCCGATGTCTCTTAGGGCTGCCACGAAGTCAGCGATAGTTTCATCTTCTTTCTGATTCTGGAGATAAAACTCGTGGCGCTTAATCAGGCAGGAGACTGTTGGAGCGTAGTGCGCCCGCAGGATCTTTTCCAGCTCGGGCCAGGTTAATGTCTTGACATCGATCGGAGATGCTAGTGCTTTCGCCATGCGGAATACAGTCTGGCCGCAATGGGTCAGGAAGACCGCTCTCTTTCGATGTTCCGATACGCCGCTCAGGTCGCTGCTTTCCAGGAACATGAGGAATCGATCTACGTATGACTGCCATTCCTCTTTTGCCGGGTTGAATTGTTCAGGCGGGGTGTTGCTTCCGGACATGGTGCCGCTCGATCTCCGCCGCTATCGCACTCGCTTAATAGTGTTGTCTCGATCCCACCTTCGTCGCCAGTGTTAGGCGGCAGGAAAGACGAGGCACACACACTTAAGTGATTCCAGCTCTTTTGGTTTATTTCAGATCGGACTCGGGCTGAGAGTCGCGGCAGCCTCTCTTTTAAAGGCTACCCGCGCCTCACCAGCCAATGGCAGAAGAAGGATCTCCCGCCGATTCAGTAACCAATGAAAGGTGAGTATTTCAAATACAAAAACATCCAATACAAAACACCCAGTTCCTGCAATCGTTCTTCATATGTTTCAGCCCCCAAACCCTAATCATCTTAATTGCTCTTCTGCAACCCTAATCATCTTAATTGCTCTTCTGCACTCTTTCCAGAGCCTCAACATATTTTTTTATATCATGGTGATCAAGACTGGATGCAAGTGTGGTCTTACCACAGCAGTATATAGCAAAGTATATGTAAAGCAGTATAGAACAAGCTGGGTATTGTGGTTTTCCAGCAGAGAATGGATCTGATATCCACCAAGAAAGGGAAGAAGGAATTTTGATTTCTTGATCCAAGACTTATTCATCCCTTCTGAAAAAATAACACATTTTTCTTATTATTTTCACTCCAAGCCTAATCCTGATCCAGATTTACTCCTCTAGTCCAGAAAAAAAACTTCCCAGACTACTTAGCATAAATTAGACAACTTGACACCATTTTCTTAAGTCAAATTCTCTTTACTTGGCTGATGAATAGGCTTCTGGTTAAAAGAGGAAGGAAGGATTCTTCATTGCTTCATAGGTCTTGATGTTCCTTGGTGATCCTCTTCTTGTGAATCTTGCCTGCAGATATGCCTCCTCCCCCAGTGCTAAAATTGGACCCTTTGTCCCAGAGAGTGAAGGAAGGGGACTTCCTGTTTCTCCTTTGCTCGGCTGAAGGAAGCATCACCAAGAAGAAGTTTCATTTCTACAAGGATGGGGTGGAGATCACCTCCAGCGAAGGTCTTCTGGAACCCTCCAGTGAACCCACAGATGCTCTTCAAAGTGGCTTTCTGAGAATCCCTCATGCCTCGATCAACCACAATGGGGAATTTGCTTGCAGTTATGAAGAGAAGAGAAGCAACCGATGGATTACGTCTTCCTGGAGCCAGAGGCTGAATGTCTCAGGTGAGCCAGTTGGGGGAAGGTAGGGTGTGTTTAATTCTTGGCTGTGAGACCACCAGTAAATCCCACCTTCAACGTCAGGACTGAAAATCTGAGCTCTGGCCAAATAAAGATAATATGTAAATGCAAGAATGGGGAAAAATTGGAAACATCTCAGAGATGGCCTTATTCTCCAGAAAGCAACCAGCTGGTCTTCTCAGTGGTTAGTAAGATGAATATTTATTACCCCCAAATATTCATAGCAAAGGGTAGCACAACGATCAAACTGTGAAAATGCACAATAGAGCATTCAAAAATAAATCCAGTAAACAAAATATAAAACAAGCAAACCCACTGCTAAATGAATAACACCTCCCGTAAGGAAATGGTTAGCAGGATGTTCTTTCCACAGGGAAAATATCTCCCCGATGGGATAATATGATTATGACAACAGCTGTTACAGAAACACCTAAGCCTTAAAAAAAACACAAGTCTTTTTCATTTGTAGATTTAATAGAATCTAAACTTCCAAGAACAGGAAGAGTAAAATGTTCTTCCAAGAAATACTAAATCATCTTTCTTGTTTGTTACTCGAATCAGTTGGGATCCAAGATTCAAATCCTATATGGAAATATTCCTGGATAGCAATTCCTCTTATAATCCTGCTAATTCCATCTGCCTTTTATTGGTGGAGGAAGAAGAGCAGTAAGTCAAGTGATTTGAGGTCCTAGATGGCTCCTGATGTGGTTGGAGATGTTGACTGAAAGATCTTCTGAGAAGGCAGGAAAGGAGACCCAGATCTGGATTTGAGAGGGATGGGCAATATGTGAGAATGGTGGACTGATTCATCCTTCTTTTTATTTTTATTGCTATATTGTAAGCATCTCCACCTCACAAGCAATTTCAGCAGGTGGAAAAGAAAGAGGAAGGAGATCTCCCAGGAATGATGGAAACTCAAGCAACACAGCAGCGACATCTTCATCTGCCAAGGTAACTGGTGGCATTCATGGGTGATTTTGATCAGTGTCTACATGGAAGTTCTGTTTGCACTGGAGAGTCAAACCAGGTTTATGGAATCCCATCTAATGACTTTTGGTGTCCTCTGGAGTCATCTGACTGTCCTTGTGTAGAGACAAGTGTGATGCAGCTGGGCTTTAGAGTGCCTGACCCATATTGGAGTAATGTTAGTAGACAGCTGGACTCTAATACTTCAATTCAAGCAGACTTTTGTTTCTGAAGGTCCACTTTTTCTTGGTCTGTGTGAACATCTACTCTTTGTTTCTTTACTTATTTGGTTTCAACCAAAGAATTTAGGCATTGTAATACCCCTAGATATTTCTTTCAAAGATGGGGAAGGATCATTCTCTTTTTTGCCTTCAATTTAACTACTCATGTATTGCCCAAGATATTTTATTGGCCTAAAAGCTCACACAAACCTGCAAAATGAAATATATATTTAAGAAAACTTAGTAGCCAATAAAATTACTCTAATCAAGCCTTGGAGGCAAAGTTTGCAAAGTTTCATCCAATCAAGCTCTTGAGGCAAAGGGATGGTACCTGTGGGTTTCTTCTTAAGAGCATCTCATCACCCTCAGGAAACTGAGACAGGAAATTTGACTTGATCAGATCTGATGCCGAAGATCAACTCTTCTTCTTTTCCTTGATGGGCTGGCAATCTTTCTAGGCTGCAGCAGACCAGTCACACTTACTTATTTCTAAAAAGATTGCAAAATGATGGAGAAATCCCTTATTCTCAAGGAGTTGCAGGCAGATTGAATGTTTGAGCAATGTCCTCTCTTTCCCTCACTTTTCCCAGGACTCTGAGGTCATCTACAGCTGCATCCAGGACTCCTTCACCCCGTCTCCTCCTGGACCAACAAGGGAGAACCATCTTACACAATGGGAAGAAGAGGGGATATTGTACAGTGACATTGTGCAGCTGTAGAGGAAGACCCAGCCAATCAGCTGGGACTCGGGAGGCGGAGAATAGATGAGGGCATGGCCAGTCAGAGGTTCTATTTGCCGGTTCTCTGAACTATTCAAAATTTCTGCTACCGGTTCTCCAGAACTGGTCAGAACCTACGAAAAATCACCTCTGAACTGCAGTGAGAAGTAGGCTGGTACTGTAATATATTGGGAAAAGATAATTTTTTAGGGTGGGAGTTTGGTCCAATGGATTTAGTTTGTTGAGGTCTTCCATATGAAATCTTGACTATATTCCATACGGAAAACCCTTAACAGAATCCAAAGAAAGAATGCTTGATTCAGACAAAAGAGAGAGACAGATCTCATACATAGAACAAGTGCAATGAGGCCTAATCCAGAGACTTTTATTTCACATTGAAACATCTGCAGAATCTGTCAACTGTAGAGGTATTCAGCTGGTTCTGGAGAACCTGTAGCAGAAATTTTGAGTAGTTCGGAGAACCAGCAAATCCCACCTCTGACTGGCCCCACCCCCATCTATTCTCTGCCTCCCGAGTCGCAGCTGATTGGCTGGGTCTTCTTTGGTTGCCCTGCATAAGAGAACAGAGCTGGAAAGCAGGTTAATGGGGTGTTGAGGGAATGGGGATCTTGCAGTAACCTTCCCCTGCCACGGCCACCAACCATGCCCACGGAACCGGTAGTAAAAAAAAATTGAATCCCACCACTGGTCAACTTATAGGAGATCCTTCATCCTTTGAGGTTTTCCATGTGACCCTCTCAGGGTGAAGAGAAGATCCAGGAGTCTTTCCTCGTTGGGCTGTTTCTATCCATATTTCTTTGAATATGGGCAGTATCTGAAAGATGGTACCCAGCCTTTAGGGCATTTTCCTTTGAATACTAGCTGGGTCTCCTAGCTGATGACCCCATCTCATTTTCACCCTTTCTCAGAGATATTTGTTTTCCTTTTTCTTAGGTCCACAAACACTTTCTTTCCTTCAGGTTTTTTTTTTTTTTTTTGATAGTTGGATGTCGCATAGAGGTCCCTCTTCTATCTTGGGATCTTCAGGGAAGTTTAATGTCTGACCAAATAAAAGCCAAAATAGAGATGCACTGTGGAAAAACCTCAGTTTCTAAGTTTGTGAGTTGACATTCCGGTTGGGTTGTTGATGAGTCCGTGATGGAAGAGGAATTGAAGAATCTCCTGTTTGAGAGGGGGGTTGGACTAGATGACCTACAAGGTCCCTTCCAAATCTTAATCTGTAAGTAAGTAAGTAAGTAGCAAAAGACAAGTCTCATAAAGACCATTTCATGAACAGAAACGCAATATAAAGACTTTGCCATAGAGAGTGGCTGACTTGAGAAGGCAGAGGCAGCTCCGAGGGAGATTTTTTGCTTGGTGTTTAAGATATTTCTTTGGCAATATCTCCAAGCCAGCTGATTTCCCTAAAGTTCTGATCACTGTGAGAAAAGCAACACATGCACATCAATAGCATCAAAAAAAAAAAAAAAGTATCATCAAATGGCAACTTCAGATCTCAACAAATAAATGCTCTGTCCTACATATTGGCAAAAAAAATCAGAAAATAAAATACAGGCTGAATAGTCAAGACCTTGGAGTACTCATTTCAAATGACCTAAGTGCTACAGCCCACTATAACTACATAGCCAAAAAGGCGCTAAGAGTTGTTAACCTAATCTTCACATAGCTTTTTCTCTGGTAATATTACACTAATAACTAGAGCATACAAAACATTTGCTAGACCAATACTTGAATACAGCTCATCAGTCTGGAACCCACATTACGTATCTGATATTAACACAGATGAGAAAGTCCAGAAATATTTTACAAGAAGAGTTCTTCACTCCTCTCCTCATTGCAGAATACCTTATGCCACCAGACTCAAAATTCTAGACCTAGAAAATCTAGAACTACGCTGCCTTCAGTCCGATCTAAGTAAAGTATATAAAATCATACATTGCAATGTCCTACCTGTCAATGAATACTTTAGCTTCAACCATAACAACACAAGAGCAAAAATAGATACAAATTCAAGGTTAATCGCACCAAACTTGATTGCAGGAAATACGACTTCAGCAACAGAGTGGTCAATGTCTGGAATACTCTACCTGACTTGTAGTTTCTCCCCCAAACCCCCAAACCTTTAATCTTAGACTGTCTACTATTGACCTCACCCCTTTCCTAAGAAGTCTGTAGGGGTCGTGCATAAGCGCACCTACGTGCCTACCGTCCCTGTCCTATTGTTTCTTTTTTTATTTTTCTTATATATATCCATGTATTCATAACTATGTTTTTACTTATACCTATTATCTTGTAAGCAATTGACAAATAAAATAAATAAAAAAAAAATAAAAAATAGGCTTTACTCACAGACAATAGCAATAGCCCTTCGACTTACGTATCGCTTCACAGTGCTTTACAACCCTCTCTATGTGGTTTTATAGAGTCCACCTCTTTCCCTCAACAATCTGGCTCTTCATTTTACCCACCTCAGAAGACGGAATCAACCTTGAGCCTGGTGAGATTCGAACTGCCAAATTGCAGGCAGCAGGCAGGCAGCAGAAGTAGCCTGCAGTACTGCACTCTAGCCACTGTGCCCCATGGCTCTTTCATAAATGGAAGAGAGTTCAGAAAAATCAGAAGTACCTACAATTGCTCTCAGAACAAAATGGCTGCCCACAATAATATACAGTTTAGCACCTGACTCGTACAGCAATTCTTCACACTTACAATGGTGATGAAAAAGTAACTTTCCACCAATCCTCACATTTAAAATCTTCTATTACTATAAATCCAAAGCATAATTCAAGAGTAGATTTATGGATTTAATCAAGAACTGTTTTGAAAACACCAAATTACTCAAACTACAATAATTTTAAAGACTCATGAATGAAGGCGAATAAACATGTTCCAGGAAAATTCTGCAGTTTAAAGACTATTTGCTTTTTACTTACTAGTCCAAGATATTTTGGTCCCCCCCGATTCTGAAGATCTTGGAGATACATAATATAGATCGTAGCAAGAAACTTTTAACTCTTTATTTAATTGGGATGATGGTTGGGGTACCCTTCAAACCCACGGCAATTAGGAAAATCAGTCTAATGTTTGACATACAACCAGTGATTTTCATAACTGTTTTAGCAGAGCTCATTGCTTTTTCTTAATTTTTTCACAAGTAATCAATTATTCTCTGTTTCATTCAATTTATCTGTGGCTCCACTATGGAGATATATTTAAGGCCACTAAGTATCTCAGAAGCCATTAAAGATACATCTAATATCCTTGGCATAATCTTATTCTAGGAGTCTGTCTGGGAATTGCGCAGCCGGTATCCAAATGGAGTCAGAGATGCTGACACAAACTGGTAGTTTTATATAAATAAATAGATTTCCCTTTTCTTGGCTCCACTATTATTTTTGTTCTCCTTCAATATTTTGATGGATGGATGGTGCATGAAGATCTCGATTTTGGGATCTTCAGTAAAGTTTATTGTCAGAGAAAAGGCAAAATAAAAGCTACAAAATAGACACACACTGTCATCATTCTATTGCTATATTTCTGAAGCATCAGAATCACAAAAGTTTCTGGGCTGAGCACAAGAAGGGACACACATGTCAGTGCAATTCAGCACCATAAAATAAAGTAATAAAAATAAAACAACAATTCAACAAGATTCAACAAAGCACCTCTGGTTGGACTAGCACGAAGGCGGTGCTTAAATAATATGCTTTTAAGAGTGGAATAAATCCCTTCTTCATATAATTGTATATTTGGGGGTGTAATTCAAGGGCAAAATCATAGATTTAATCAAAGAATGATTTTGGGGTAATGCCACATTCATTTTACCTTGAATATCAAGCCAAATAAAATTTTGTACCTGTTATTTTGTAGGGAGCTATTGGCTGTTAATTGAAAAGGATATTCTCTGCCCTAGTTTCAAATTCTGGAAGAATTTATTTATTTGTTTTTTTGTTTTTGTTTATTCTTTATTGAAATGAGATCACGGTTCGAGCGCCCTTCAGGCACTTCACAATAAGGATAACCATTGATGTTTAGACTCAAACAGCAATTTTTCAAGACTGTTTTAGCAGAACAAACTGCTCTTTTGCAAATTTAAAGTTTTCATAATTCATAAATTTATCCTTTGTTTTATTCTACATGTCGATGGCTCCACTATAAAAATCTGTGGCTCACCATAAGATGTGGAGTCAATTTTATCAGGTGGTGTTTAGGCCTGACTGCAGAGTAAATGTAGTTGGGTATTTTGTTTTTCTACTTCACATTTCACTAGATAATTATTGCTATTTTCCATTCTCTTTGGGCACAAGACAGGCCAGGAGTATGCGGGCAGTTCTCTGTTGAGAAAGAAAGGCTTTGGTGTGGTGAAGAAGGATGGGGAGCCGAACTTTGTCCTGGGCTGGGGTGTGTGTGTGGGTGTGATGTCCTCCATGAGGATGACACAGTGCCTCCCTTGGGCATTGAGTTGGAGGACTGACTCAAGAGAAGCTGCAGCTCTTCGTCTCTCTGGGGAGGGAAGACAAGAGTGACAGAGGCCAAAATCAGCTTCTCAGGAATCCTGAAGAGAAGATGAAGACCATCCCTTGGATGACAGGTTTGGGACCTCTTTCTTGTACCTCCTATATCAATCTGACACTTCTCCTCACTCAAGAGATTATTGCTTTAGTCCCACGTTCTTTTCTTATTCTAGATCATTCTCAGGAAATCTGAGTTTTCTTCTCCCTCGGTGAGGAAACCTTTGTGCAAAGGGGCACTTTTCTGCCTCTTCTCCCCATTTTATCTGCTCCCAAGACTCGTGATTCAGAGCCATCTCAACTAAAGAGGGTTTGGGGGGATGCAAAGCAGTCTCTCTCTTCCTCCCTTCAGAAGCACCCAGAAGGTGTCCCACAATTGCAGCTTCACTGTTAGTAAAATAGAGAGGAAGTTGGGCAAAGGATGAACAAAGAACTATGGAGATAAAATCCTCCTGGTTCCCTGAAGGTTTCCATATTTGCTCCTAATTTCAGCCATAGTAAGGTTTTGGGGACTCTTATGAACCACTCACTCCAATAGCCAGAACATGGGTGGGAGAAGACCCCTTCTTCCTCCTCCTTCAGGGCAGCATGTCCTCTTCTGCATCCAATCAGGGAAGAAGACGAAGATGGTAGGAATGAAAGTCTTGCACGGCCTGGGATCGTTCTCGTAACTCTACTTTCATTCCTTCTCTCTTTCAGTCCTTTCCTGGATTCTCCTGGAAGCAGTTAAGAGACCCTCATGCTTCCCTTCCTTGTCTTCACAAAAAACATAGATTGGGATTGTTGCAGCTTCTGAGGGAGGGAGAAGGTCCAATGAAACCAGAACCCTAAGAGAGATTCAGAAGGAGAAAGGTCCATCTCTGTGGGTGCAGCTGCTCTACTGTTCATTTCCCCTTGGCTTAGTGCAATGGGCAAATCCAGTCCTGGTTGTAATATGTACATGCAAATTCAATGGAAACTCTTGGACACGTTGTTCTTCTCCAGAAAGTAATCAGCTGGTCTTCTCAGTGGTTGGTAAGATGAATATTTATTACCCCAAAATATTCATAGCAAAGGGTAGCACAACGATCAAACTGTGAAAATGCACAATAGACCATTCAAAAATAAATCCAGTAAACAAAATATAAACAAGCAAACCCACTGCTAAATGAATAACACCTCCCGTAAGGAAATGGTTAGCAGGATGTTCTTTCCATGGAAAAAATATCTCCCCAATGGGATAATATGGTTATGACAACAGAAATACCTAAGCCTTATCTATTCCTGCATGCTTCATATCTACCTCCTTATACATTTTGTGTACTGTACTGCATATTACAGAAATTTGATTTTCTTCTATTGGAAGATTCAGTTAATGGGAAGAAGGAGGTAATGATTTCTTGGTGTTGTCTCCCTTGTGTAAAAAGGAGTAAATTTGTGTTATTTTAACCCTAAGCTACAGTAAAATTCATTTCCCTTCCTTATTTTCCATTTTAACCTCCATTATTGGAAATATCACTGTTTTGCCTCATAGAAACGATACCTTAGTTTCAAGGAGATACTCTGGATGATTTGAGGAAACTCCCCTGCTTCAAAGTAGATGTTAATATATCTCCCTTGTGAACATTTTGTGCAGATTTCCTCCCTTCCCCTCTGCTGAAAGTGAATCCATTCTCTCAGAGGGTGAAGGAAGGTGACCCCTTGGTCTTCCTCTGCTCAATGGAAGCAGGCACCACAGAGAAGATGTTCCACTTCTACAAGGATGGCATGGAGATCACCTCCAGCAAAGAAGCATTTCTTGAACCCTCCACTGAGCCTACAAACCTCATGCCTCATTCAACCACAATGGGGAATTTGCCTGCAGTTATGAAGAGAAGAGATGCAACCGATGGATCATGTCTTCCTTGAGTCAGGGGACAAACATCACAGTTGAGCCAGGTAGGAGGAGATTTGGATGTGGTTAAACCTTGAGACCATCATGAAAAGCTAAACTAGGAAGGGCAAAGAAAGTCCTGGAGAAAGGCAAATGGCTTTTATGGAATTGTTAACTAGCTCCACAGAGAGGTCCATGGAAAATCCAGAACTGAGCTTGATAAAAAGGGGTCTGTTTCATTTCTAGATTTAACAGAATCTAAACCATGAAGAAAAGAACAGATTAAGATATTCTGCCAAGAAATACTAAATTGCCCTTTTTGTTTCTTATTCAAACCAGTTTCGTCCCAAGATTCAGATCCTTTATGGAGATATTACTGGGTGGCCATTACTATTATAATCCTGCTGGTTCCATTTGCCTTCTATTGCTGGAGAAAGAAAAGCAGTAAGTGAAGTGGTTCAATGGGCTCAATGGTTCCCTTACCTGGAGTCCCAGATGGTTCCTGATGTGGTTGGAGTTGTTGAAAGAGAAATCCTCTAGGGAAGCAAGAAGGAGAGCCAGGCCTGACTTTGAGAGGGATAAGCAGACAATACATGAGGAAGATGGAAATAAACCATTTCATGTTTCTCTTTATTTCTATTGCTGCCTTGGAAGAATCTTCATCCAAGGAACAATCTCGGCTTGCAGAAAAGAAAGAGGCAAGAGGTGACCTTGGAATGATGGAGCTTCCAGCAGCAACAGCAGCTACAGTCTCCCCTGTTAAGGTAGCTGGTGGGATGAATGAGTGACTTAAACCCTGTCCAGAGGAAAGGTCTCTTCACAATGGAGAGTGAAGTTATGTCCCTTAAATCCCCACTAATGACTTAACGTCTTCTGTGGAGTCATCCAACTCTCTTTGTGGAGAGACAAGAATGAGGCAGATGGGCTCTAGAGTGCCTGAACCATGCTGTTCTCAGGATAGATTGCTGGATTTTAACATTTTCAAGCAGTATTTATACTTTCCATTACTTCACATTCTCTTAATCTCTGTGAATATCTCCTTTTACTTTCTTGATTGTTTGATTTCAAGGAAAGAATGTAGGCATTGTAGGGTCCCTGGGAGAAAAATAATTCTCTTTATGACTTTCAACTAACAAATTATACGTTAGCCATGAAATTAAATGGTCTTGAATCCCACAGAAAAATACAAACAGAAAGATATATTTAAGACCACTAAGTATCTCAGCATCCATTAAAGATTCTTCTAATATTGGGGTGAGGTGAGTTTTAGGGGAATGTTCTTGGCGGGTTGTCAAGGGCATCTCAACACTGTAAGCAATCTGAGACCAGAAACTAGACTGGTTCAGGAACGATGATGTCAAAGGTCAGCCCTTCTCTGTCTTGATGGGCTGGAAATCTTTCTAGGTTGTAGCTGACCTATCAAGTTTATATATTTCTCAGAACAGCATAAAACGATGGAAAGATCCCATGTTCTCAATGGCTTCCGCCTCTGCCAGCAGACTGAGCAATGTCTTCTCTTTCCTTCACTTTCCCCAGGACTCTGAGGCCACCTACAGCAACATCCAGGATTCCTTCACTCCGTCTTCTCCTGGACCAACGAGGAAAAACCATCTTACCCAAGAGAAAACAGGGAAGATATTGTACTGTCACCTTGGCTCTCAACACAAAAAGTAGGAGCAGAATCACCCCTGATTGCAGCAAAATGTGTCTCTTTTGGTCCAGCCAATTATTCGGCCTAAAAATGGATGTCACCCTTGAGGAGATGATGAAGTGCAGCTGAGCTTCAACTTGCGGCAGAAGAAAAAACACATCAAACAGGGGGAAATCCTGGACATAATCTTATTCTAGGAGTCTGTCAGGGAATTGCGCAGCCGGTTTCCAAATGGAGTCAGAAATGCTGACACAAACTGATAGTTTTATATAAATAAATAGATTTCCCTTTTCTTGGGTCCACTATTATTTTTTTGTTCTCCTTCAATATTTTGATGGATGGATGGTGCATGGAGACCCTGATTTTAGGATCTTTAGTAAAGTTTAATGTCAGAGAAAAGGCAAAATAAAAGCTAGACACACTTTGTCAATTTTCTATTGCTATATTTCTGAAGCATCAGAATCACAAAATTTTCTGGGCTGAGCAGAAGAAGGGACACACATGTCAGTGCAATTCAGCAACATTAAATAAAGTAATACAAATAAAACAACAATTCAACAAGATTCAACAAAGCATCTCTGGTTGGACTAGGACAAAAGGCGGTGCTGAAATAATATGCTTTTAAGAGTGGAATGAATCCCTTCTTCATATAATTTGGGGGTCCAATTCAAGAGCAAAATCATAGATTTAATCAAAGAATGATTTTGGGGCCATGCCACATTCATTTTACCTTGAATATCAAGCCAAATAAAACTTTGTCCCTGATATTTTGTAGGGAGCTACTGGCTGTTAATTTACAAGTCCAGGATATTCTCTGCCCTAGTTTCAAATTCTTGAAGAATTTATTTATTTGTTTATTTATTTATTTGTTTGTTTGTTTGTTTCTTCATTCTTTATTGAAATGAGATCACGGTTCAAGTGCCCTTCAGGCATTTCACAAGAAGGATAAGCTTTGATGTTTAGATTCAAACAGCAATTTTTCAGGACTGTTTTAGCAGAACAAACTGCTCTTTTGCAAATCTAAACATTTCATAATTCATACTTTATCCTTTCTTTTATTCTACATGTCTATGGCTCCACTATAGAAATCTGTGGCTCAGCATCAGATGTGGAGCCAATCTAGTCAGGTGGCGTTTAGGCCTGATAGCAGAGTAAACTTACTTGGGTATTTTGTTCTTCTACTTCACACTTCACTAGAGAGTTATTGCTATTTTCCATTCTCTTTGGGCACAAGACAGGCCAGGAGGATGCGGGCAGTTCTCTGCTGCAAAGAGAAAGGCTTTGATGTGGAGAAGAAGGCCGGGGAGCCGAGCTCTGTCCTGGGCTGGGGTGGGCGTGGGTGTGATGTCCTTGGTGGGGATGACGCAGTTCCTCCCTTGGGCGTTGAGTTGGAGGACTGACTCAAGAGAAGCTGCAGCTCTTCCTCTCTCTGAGAAAGGAAGACGAGAGTGACGGAGGCCAAGACCAGCTTCCCAGGAATCCTGAAGAGAAGATGGAGACCATCCCTTGGATGACAGGTTTGGGACCTCTTTTTTCTACTTCCTATCTCAATCTGACTTTTCTCCTCACTGAAGAGATGATTGCTTTACTCCCACGTTCTTTTCTTATTCTAGATCTTTCTCAGGAAATCTGAGTTTTCTTCTCTCTTGAGAAGAGCAATGGGGCACTTTCCTGCCTCTTCTCCCAATTTCATCTGCTCCCAAGTCTCGTGATTCAGAGCCATCTCAACTAAAGAGGGTTTGGGGGGATGCAAAGCAGTCTCTCTCTATCTCCCTTTAGAAACACCCAGAAGGACACCCACAATTGCAGCTTCACTGTCAGTAAAATAGAGAGGTAGTTGGGGCAAAGGATGAACAAAGAACTATGGAGATAAAATCCACCTGGGCCCCTGAAGGTTTCCATATTTGCTCCTAATTTCAGCCATAGTAAGGTTTTGGGGACTTTTATGAATCATCCACTCCAATAGCCAGAACATGGGTGGGAGAAGATCCTTTCCTTCTCCTTCTTCAGGGCAGCATCTCCTCTTCTGCATCCAATCAGGGAAGAAGAAGATGGTAGGAATGAAAGTCTTGCACAGCCTGGGATCGTTCTCGTAACTCTACTTCCTTCTCTCTTTCAGTCCTTTCATTGGTCCTCCTGGAAGCAGGTAAGAGACCCTCATGCCTCCCTTCCTTGTCTTCACAAAAAACATAGATTGGGATTGTTGCAGCTTCTGAAGGAGGGAGAAGGTCCAATGAAACCAGAAGCCCTGAGAGAGATTCAAAAGGAGAAAGGTTCATTTCTGTGGGTACAGCTGCTCTGCTGTTCTTTTCCCCTTGGGTTAGCGCAATAGGCGAATCCAGTCCTGGTTGCTTCTTCAGGAGGCATCTGCAGATGGCCATGATCCACCCTGTTGAGGTGCCTCCCTTCATGGAGAGACATCACTGAGTCAGTGGTGGGATTCACATTTTTTTACTACCAGTTCTGTGAGCGTGGCTTGATGGGCATGGCAGGGGAAGGATACTGTAAAATCTCCAGTAAGAGGAGGTACTTGCTGGTTCTCTGAACTATTCAAAATTTCCACTACTAGTTCTCCAGAACTGGTCAAAACCTGCTGAATACAACCTCTAAACTGAGTCTCCCTGAAGAGCCAACGCAAGATGATCTAATCTTTGGTTTGGTAAACGTTTTCTCCCATTTTGTCAAACTAAAGAATTAATAGATGTTTTTACCAGATAATCCTTAAAATCCTTCTGTTCATGTTCCTTGTGAGTCTAAGACGGACCCTTCTAAAAACTTCTTCCGATGAAGGCTGTTTTACTCTGCAGGAAGACTGAGGTTGCCTTTGAGAACATGTTTTCTCCATTTCTCTTTTGGGGGAATATAATATTCTATCTCTTTTAATATTCCCCCAAATGTTTCATTCTCTAGAAGGGTGGGGGGCTTCCCACACTCGGATGGATCTTCACCCAAGCCATCAAAGGTAGGAGAACCTTTCATTTGTGCCGTTGGTTCCTTTTTTCCAACTTCTGTCCTGGTAAGAGGAAGCAATGGGTTCCTTCTCTCTTTCAGTCCTTTCATTGGTCCTCCTGGAAGCAGGTAAGAGACCCTCATGCTTCCCTTCCTTGTCTTCACAAAAAACATAGATTGGGATTGTTGCAGCTTCTGAAAGAGAAGAAGGTCCAATGAAACCAGAAGCCCTGAGAGAGATTCAAAAGGAGAAAGGTTCATCTCTGTGGGTGCAGCTGCTCTGCTGTTCTTTTCCCCTTGGGTTAGTGCAATGGGTGAATCCAGTCCTGGTTGCTTCTTCAGGAGGCATCTGTGGATGGCCATGATGCACCCTGAGTCAGTGGTGGGATTCAAATTTTTATTACCAGTTCTGTGAGCATGGCTTGATGGGCATGGCAGGGGAAGGATACTGTAAACTCTCCAGTAAGAGGACGTATTTGCTGGTTCTCTGAACTATTCAAAATTTCCACTACTGGTTCTCCAGAAGCTGCTCAATACAACCTCTAAACTGAGTCTCCCTGAAGAGCCAATGCAAGGTCATCTAAATCATTCATTTGGTAAAGGTATTCTCTCATTTTGTCCAACAGAAGAATTAATAGATGTTTTTACCAGATAATCCTGAAAATCCTTCAGTTCATGTCCCTGGTGAGTCTAAGATAGACATTTCTAAAAACTTCTTCAGATGAAGGCTGCTTTACTATGCAGGAAGACTGAGGTTGCCTTAGAGAACATGTTTTCTCCATTTCTCTTTTGGGGAATGTAATATTCTACCTCTTTTAATATTCCCCCAAATATTTCATTCTCTAGAAGGGGGGGGGGGCTTCCCACACTCGGATGGATCTTCATCCAAGCCATCAAAGGTAGGAGAACTTTTCATTTGTGCCATTGGTTCCTTTTTTCCAACTTCTGTCCTTGTAAGACAAAGCAATGGGTCTAGAATCCTCAGAGTAGATTATGGATGGGAGCCATCCTCGGAATCACGGTGGATGTTCTGGTGTAGAGATTTGGTTCCAGGAGGACATCCAAAGGAGAGATCTAATAGCTTCTCTTTCTCTCCTCAGGTTCACAGGCAGATTCAACTCTACTGCCACCCAGACTGTTCTCGTCTCTCCCAAACAATTTTATTATTAAAGGAGAAGAGATTCCCTTGAATTGCTCCCTTCCCAAGGGAGTCAAATCGGGGAGTCCAGAGGGATCTCACAGCATCAAGTTCTTTTTCTACTGTAAGGATCAATCATACGTAACAATTGGAGATGAACTTCACTCTAACAATACCTTCAACCTCAGGACTCAAAATCTGAGCTCTGGCCAAATAAAGATAATATGTAAATGCAAGATCAGGGAAACATCTGGGGGACGGCCTTATTCTCCAGAAAGTAACCAGCTGGTCTTCTCAGTGGTTGGTAAGATGAATATTTATAACCCCAAAATATTCATAGCAAAGGGTAGCACAATGATCAAACTGTGAAAATGCACAATAGACCATTCAAAAATAAATCCAATAAACAAAATATAAAACAAGTAAACCCACTGCTAAATGAATAACACCTCCCGTAAGGAAATGGTTAGCAGGATATTCTTTCCATGGAAAAAACATCTCCCCAATGGGATAATATGGTTATGACAACAGCAGTTACAGAAACACGTAAGCCTTATCTACTCTTGCACGCTTCATATCTACCTCCTTATACATTTTGTGTACTGAACTGCATATTACAGAAATTTGGTTTTCTTCTATTGGAAGATTCAGTTGATGGGAAGAAGGAGGTAATGATTTTTTGGTGTAGTCTCTCTTGTGTGAAAAGAGGTAGATTTGTGTTATTTTCACCCTAAGCTACAGTAAAATTCATTCCCCTTCCTTATTTTCCATTTTAACCTCCATTATCTGAAATATCACTGCTTTGCCTTATAGAAATGGTACCTTAAATTCAAGGAGATACTCAGGATGATTTGAGTAAAATCCCTTGCTTCAAAGTAAACATTAATATATCTCCTCTATGAACATTTTGTGCAGATGTCCTACCTTCCCCTCTGCTGAAAGTGGATCCATTGTCTCAGAGGGTGAAGGAAGGTGACCCCTTGGTCTTCCACTGCTCAACGGAAGGAGGCACCACAGAGAAGAAGTTTCATTTCTACAAGGATGGGGTGGAGATCACCTACAGTGAAGAAGCTCTTCTTGAGCCTTCCAGTGAGCCCACAAACCCTCTTCAAAATGCCTCTCTGAGAATCCCTCATGCCTCATTGAACAACAGTGGGGAATTTGCTTGCAGTTATGAAGAGAAGAGAAGCAACCGATGGGTCATGTCTTCTTTGAGTTGGGGGACAAACATCACAGTTGAGCCAGGTAGGAGGAGATTTGGATGTGGTTAAACCTTGAGACCACCATGAAAGACTAAACTAGGAAGGGCAAATTAAGTCCTGGAGAAAGGCAAATGGGTTTTGTGGGATTGTTAACTAACTCCACAGAGAGGTCCATAGAAAATCCAGAACTGAGTTTGATAAAAAGGGGTCTATTTCATTTGTAGATTTAACAGAATCTAAACCATGAAGAAAAGAGCAGTTAAGATATTCTGCCAAGAAATACTAAATCGCCCTTTTTGTTTCTTATTCAAACCAGTTTCGAACGAAGATTCAGATCCTATATGGAGATATTCCTGGGTGGCCATTACTATTATAATCCTGCTGGTTCCATTTGTCTTCTATTGCTGGAGAAAGAAAAGCAGTAAGTGAAGTGATTCAATGGGCTCAATGGTTCCCTCACCTGGAGTCCCAGATGGCTCCTGATGTGGTTGGAGTTGTTGAAAGAGAAATCCTCTAGGGAAGCAAGAAGGAGAGCCCGGCCTGACTTTGAGAGGGATAAGCAGACAATACATGAGGAAGATGGAAATAAACCATTTCATGTTTCTCTTTATTTCTATTGCTGCCTTGGAAGAATCTCCATCCAAGGAACAATCTCGGCTTGCAGAAAAGAAAGAGGCAAGAGGTGACCTTGGAATGATGGAGCCTCCAGTAGCAACAACAGCTACAGTCTCCCCTATCAAGGTAGCTGGTGGGATGAATGAGTGACTTAAATCTTGTCCAGAGGAAAGGTCTCTTCACAATGGAGAGTGAAGTTATGTCCCTTAAATACCCACTAATGACTTAACATTTTCTGTGGAGTCATCCAACTCTCTTTGTGGAGAGAAAAGAGTTATGCAGATGGGCTCTAGAGTGCCTGAACCATGCTGTTGTCAGGATAGATAGCTGGATTTTAACATTTTCAAGCAGTATTTATATTTTCCATAAGTTGAAGTTCTCTTGATCTCTGTGAATATCTCCTTTTAGTTTATTGATTTGTTTGATTTCAAGGAAAGAATGTAGGCATTGTAGGGCCCCTAGGGGAAGAATAATTCTCTTCATGACCTTCAGTTAACAAATTATATGTTGGCCATGAAATTAAATGGTCTTGAATCCCACAGAAAAATACAAACAGAAAGATATATTTAAGACCACTAAGTATCTCAGCATCCATTAAAGGTTCTTCTAATATTGAGGTGGGGGGAGTTTTAGGGGAATATTCTTGGGGGTTGTCAACAGCATCTCAACACCATCAGCAATCTGAGACCAAAAACAAAAAACTGTGTCAAGAATGATGATGTCAAAGGTCAGTCCTTCTCTGTCTTGATGGGCTGGAAATCTTTCTAGGCTGTAGCTGACCTATCAAGCTCATTTATTTCTCAGAACATAATAAAACGGTGGAGAAATCCCATGTTCTCAATGGCTTCCGCATCTGCCAGCAGACTGAGCAATGTCTTCTCTTTCCCTCACTTTCCCCAGGACTCTGAGGCCACCTACAGCAACATCCAGGAATCCTTCACTCCGTCTTCTCCTGGACCAACGAGGGAAAACTGTTTTACCCCAGAGAAAACAGGGAAGACATTGTACTGTAACCTTGAGTCTCAACTCAAAAAGAAGGAGCAAAATCACTCCTGATTGCAGGAAAATGTGTCTCTCTTGGTCCAGTCTGTTATTCGGCCTAAACATGGACCTCACCCTTGAAGAGATGATGAGCTGCAGTTGAGCTTCAAGTTGCGGCAGAAGAAAAAACACATCAAATAGGGGGAAATCCTGGGCATAATCTTATTCTGTGAGATTGTCAGGGAATTGCGCAGCCGGTATCCAAATGGAGTCAGAGATGCAGACACAAAGTGATAGTTTTATATAAATAAATAGATTTTACAACTACAGGTAGTACTTGACTTACAACCGGTTGTTTAGGGACCATTTGAAGTTACAACAGCAGTAAAAAAAATGACTTATGACCATTTTCCACAATTATGACCATTGAGCAATCGCATTTCAGATTTCCTTTTTCTTAGCTCTACTATTATTTTTGTTCTCCTTCAATATTTTGATGGATGGATGGTGCATGGAGATCCTGATTTTTGGCTCTTCAGTAAAGTTTAATGTCAGAGAAGAGGCAAAATAAAAGCTACAAAATAGAGACACTTTGTCAATTTTCTATTGCTATATTTCTGAAGCATCAGAATCACAAAATTTTCTGGGCTGAGCATAAGAAGCGACACACATGTCATTGCAATTCAGCAACATTAAATAAAGTAATACAAATAAAACAACAATTCAACAAGATTCCACAAAGCATCTCTGATTGGACTAGCACAAAAGGTGGTGCTGAAATAATATGCTTTTAAGAGCGGAATGAATCCCATCTTCATATAATTGTAAATTATATTATTATTGGGGGTGCAATTCAAGAGCAAAATCATAGATTTAATCAAAGAATGGTTTTGGGGGGAATGACGGTTTCATTTTACCTTGAATATCAAGCCAAATAAAACTTTGTTGCTGATATTTTGTAGGGTGCCACTGGCTGTTAATTTACAAGTTCAGGTTATTCTCTGCCCTAGTTTCAAAATCTGGAAGAATTTATTTGTTTGTTTGTTTATTCTTTATTGAAATGAGGTCACGGTTCAAGTGCCCTTCAGGCAGTTCACAATAAGGATAACCATTGATGTTTAGACCCAAACAGCAATTTTTCAGCACTGTTTTAGCAGAACAAACTGCTTCTTTGCAAATTTAAAGTTTTCATAATTCATACTTTATCCTTTGTTTTTGTTAAGGTAAAATGTCGAACTGGTTAAACATACAAGTCCCATAATGCATCACTGCTTATTCCCCTCCCACCGTTATCAAACATGCTCAGTTTTGGTTTTGAACAGACTTTTTTTTTTTTACCTCCTGGAGGAGTGGTATCTGGGGGAGAGCATGGACGTGAATTGGTTTGCTTTTTCTACAATAAAAGAATGATTCTGACTGCAAATAGTTTGGAAGTTAATTTTGGCTAAGATCCATTATAAGTTATCAACAATTGGTAGCAGAGGTCGGTTGCCAAATTAACAGGAACAAAATATGTCAGGATCAGAAAAATCCAGAATTAATACAAGAGCCTTCACCAGACAGATGGCAGCTCAACTGACTCCTATGGGTACGATAGGAATCCTTTTGGATGAAGGAAATATAATTCCTAGAACTGATAGAAATGACGACCTGCAACCAGATGCATATCCACCATTCACGCCACCCAGAAATGAAACCCAGGAGAAAGACAAAATAACTGACAAAAATGAAGATTTAAAATCAACCCTGCTCAGAATCATCGAAATATCAACAAACAGCAAGGACCCGATGGCAGAATTAAGAGGACTTTTTCAAAATACAGACAAACCTGAGGAAAGGCAAACAGAGAAAGAAAATGAAACTGCGAGTGCTGAACCGGTAAGTCCTTTGCAGCCTTTTTTAAACTTACCAGAGGCGGGAAAACATAAAGAGGCGCCATTTTCAAACCCATACAACTTAAAGCCACAACCAATAAAAATGGCTGACCGGCAACCAATCACTACAGAAGTTTTGAAGGGGGAGACAAAAAGAAAAGGTAGTCCTGAGAGGAAATCTCCCTCAGAGCAGGAAATATCAAGAGCGACTGAAACGCTCACAGCAGCATTCGGAGCTGCATTCACCCCCCCCCCCACTCCAAGACAGTCACAGACAACAAGCACCGAACTCCAGGCAGCCACGTTGTCCCCATGCAACCCAGCAACCACAGGCAGTCTCCCAGCACTTTCAAGCAGCATTCAAAAGGCTTTAGAAATGACTAAAAGTAACATAGAAGTCATGATCCCTCTCAGCGTGTCTTCAACTGTTATCTCCGATCTCCAAACAACCCAGAGAGGCTTTTCTGCTTCTTCCTCACTCCCGACGGCCTCACTGGCTTCAGCAGCGGTCCTAGTGCCTCCAGGTTTTTTACTAGCACAAGCCTCCAAAGGGGAATTCCCAGCACCAGGAAACCACCTCTTGAATCCAGCACAGCTTCAGGATACTACATCTTCCCAGTCAGGAATTAAGAATGAAACCACAGCTCCAATGCAATTTTTTTAACCCTTCACTTTCTGCAACAACTCTTCAGGAGACATCCTCCACAGGAAACCAAGATAAAGTGAACATGGCACAAATTCAGAATTTCATGCATATACAGTCAGCTCCAGTCATCTTACAGAAAAAAGGGACAGTGAGTTTTTCAAACTTTACAGCTTGCATACCAATGTCCTTCTGCCAATATACGCACATCCCAGAACATCAACAACAACAATTTTTGAACACCAACCCTACTCAACATAACATCTTACCCAATGGTTTTCCAAAGTTATGCGCAACAGGTAATAATCTAATGGACTGGGCGCAGCAATTTCAGATTACATTAATGAGGGAAAATGCTCTTTTTCTCATCCTGAACCCACCCTAAAAACCATGGTCTATAGAGGTAGATTGTATTCATCATCGGGCATTTTGCTTGATGTTATGTTCCCTCGAACCAGCCATATACCACATCATACCCAATAGGTCCACCATCTCTGAAATTTGGGAGAAGATATTTAACCTGTTTTATAGCAAAAATAGAAGTACCACTAGTAGAATATCTAGGGAGTTTCATTCTGCTAGATTGAGACCAGGAGTAAGCATGAGCGAACATCTGCTCAACTTAAACGCCATGAGATCTGATCTGTTACAAAGAGGAAAGTTTTATTAGTATCATAATTAATTCCCTCGTCTCTAGCTGGGACTATTTTCTTAATCAATTGGATAATCTAAATTATGACAACATTTCGCTTGAAACATTATCAGGAAGGCTGGTGGCTGAGGACAATCTCAGAAAAGATCGAATTTTGCTTCATAAGGAACGCAGAGTTGCAAAAAGAGTTAACTTTGTGGAACAGGTAAATGCATTACCAGGGTGTTATACATGTGGTTCGAGAGATCACTTTAAGAAGAATTGTCCTAAGGCCTTTAAAGGCAGAGAACCCATTAAGCATCCCCAGATCTACTATACAAGTTATCAGAGGGAAAGGTCTAGCTCTGAACAAAGATATCAAGATAGACACCCCAGTAGCCAAAGACACGACGTAAACCCGGGACATAGAAAATCACCAAGCCCAAGAAAGAGCAGGGGATCCAGTCGGGAGAACAATAGGACTGACACTGATTCCGTGAATGGGATTAGAGATGTAGAACTGAATCTTGATGTAAACACAAGGGAACAATGTTGGTTAATTGACTCCGGGGCAACAACACATACATCTTGTAATAGAGAACTGTTCACCTCTTTAGACGAGGTGTCATTTAACATTAAAGTTGCCAACCAAAAATTCATGCAGGTGGTTGGGAAAGAAGATGTCCACATCCCAGGTCTTGGGAGAATCAAGGAAGTTCTGTTCATACCTGAAATACCATATAACGTCCTATCTGTAATTAAATTAAGCAAAGGTACCAAAATCGAGGTGTTATTTAAGAGTGACACTGTCAAACTTACCAATGATGGCAAGGAAGTAGGGGAAGTTATAGTGGCCAGTGGGTTATCTTACTTTATACCCACGATGAATACCACAGCACAAGTCATAGCCAATTTATCTAATGATAGTGTTAAGAATGGGAAGAAAGAGAGGGAAAAGGATGACAATGCCGACAGTGACACAAGTGATGGGGAAATAGAAGGGGAAAGTGATAATGATATTAACGATGTAAGTGTTGAAAATGTTGTAATCAAAACGAATGACTCAAAGCATGTTTCAATTGGTAAACCTTTACATAATAATTGTGCACATATTTTGCATAAAAGTTGGGGCACATTGGTTTTCCCGTTATTAATAAGATGTTGAATTGTTCTGAAGGACTCAAAATAAACAATTCTGAAAATTATTTAGAGTGTTCCATTTGTAAGAGTTCAAAGTCAAAAGAAAAACCTCGACCAAAAAAATCAGAAAGGAACACCACGCACATTTTTCAGTTGGTACACATGGATCTAGTGGGCCCCTTGAAGCCCTCTATTGGCCACAAAAAATATTTTCTCACAATTGTCGATGACGATAGTAGATACGGTTTCGTATACACCCTCAAACACAAAGGGGAAACATTCACCAAGTTTAAAGAGTTCTATAAGAGGGTAGAAATCCAACACAACATTAAAATCAAACAGATCATGACAGACCGCGGATTTGAATTTCTTTCCAAAGAATTCAGCGACTGGATTAATAAACATGGTTTAATACACTTTACAACTTCGCCATTTTCTGCATTTCAAAATGGTGTAGCTGAACGCAGGAATGGCGTATTACAGACTATGGTTGGATGCATATTAGAAGATGCCGGATTAAACTTTTCATATTGGGGAGAGGCCGTCTTATATTCAAACTATACCCTTAATAGAATATGGTCAAGTGTGATACAGAAAACCCCATATGAAATAATGTACAATCAGAAGCCCATACTAGCACATCTTCATGTTTTTGGACTAACTGCCGATGTACCCAAGCAAATCAGATGAAAAGGAGACAATGTATCAAAAAAACTCAAATTTGTTGGTTATGAACCAAAAACCAAAGCTTACAGATTCATGGATAGAAATCGCAAGATAACCATATCGAGATCAGCAAATTTCCATGAAAACACAAACTGGAGTAAGATACACTCAAATGAAATAATAATTGGCAAGGATACATTCAAAACTGATCAGAAACAAACACAACTTCAAACACACAACACAAAAACAAAATCCAACAGAAATAGCATTAAGGTTAGGGCATGGAAAAAAGGTAATCACATACTCAAAACCAAAGATATAGATGAGTACAGCTCAGATGACTCATCGGAAAACAATATCCCAACCGAAAACATACCCAGGAGATCACTAAGATCTAATAAGGGCAAAATCCCAAATGCCTTAAGGGACTATGTGATGTCAATTGATACCACCATAACTACACCCAAAAATTATAATGACATACACGCACTCCCACCAAATGAACAGTTAAAATGGAAAGAGGCTATGCAGAGGGAGATAGAAAGTATTAAAAAACTAGAAGTATATACCCCCTCAAAGGTCCCAGAGAACAAAAAAATTATCGGTACTAAGTGGGTATACAAAATAAAACCCTTAGAGGATAACAAAAATCTGTACAAAGCGAGACTGGTGGCACAAGGTTTCTCACAAAAATTTCCAGACGATTACATAGACACTTATTCACCTACAGTGAGGGCAGAGAGTGTTAAGACAGCCTTAGTCATTGCCTCAATTCTAAATGAACACGTATACCAATTCGATGTACAAACAGCATACCTACACGCACCACTAGATAAGGAATTATATGTCAGAGCACCACCAGGAATTGACTGTAATGAAGGACAAACCTGGCTACTCAATAAGAGTGTCTATGGTCTGCGACAATCAGGTAAGAGATGGTATGATTGTTTTTCCAAAACTTTAAGACTAATAGGTTTCACTGCCACATCAGCTGACAAATGTGTATTTATTAAAAGAGAACAAGGTACATGTGAAAAGGTACTTGTCTATGTAGATGATATATTATACATATGTAAAAGCAAATTTAAATGTGACCAATTCGCCAAGGAACTTCAAAAACACTTTTCATTGAAATGTTTGGGAAAAGTCGATAAATATTTAGGAGTTCAGATTACTGAATCAAGTAATGGTTTTATACCATCACAAAAGGAAAAGATATTAAAATTACTGGAGAAATGCAATATGTCTGATGCAAAACCATCATATACCCCTATGCAAACTGACTTTCTAAAGAATATGTTTAATGATGATGAGGTATTTAAAGACAATACAATCTATCGATCTACAATTGGTTCATTACTTTATATATCCAATTGGACTAGACCGGACATAGCACTATCAGTCAACTTACTTTCAAGACATGTGAATAACCCAAAAATATACCATTGGAATGCGATCAAAAGATTATTGAGATATTTGAAACACACCGCTGATGCAGTTTTGTCACTTAATCCAAACACATCGAGCACCCCTAGACTTTCATGTTACGCAGATGCCGATTGGGCTGGAGATGCTAAAACACGAAAGAGTACCTCAGGGTATGTTATTTTTCTGAATGATAGTCCCATCCACTGGTATACCGGAAAACAAAAACTTGTATCAACTTCGACTGCAGAAGCTGAATTTGTTTGTTTATCAAAGGCCGCAAATAACTTAATTTGGTTTGACGATTTACTAATGGACATTTGGAAAGAACCTTCATATCCAATAATCATTCAGGAGGATAATAAAGCAGCAATAGATATATCCAAGGCCGATGCTGTAGGCCACAGATCAAGGCACATCGACATAAAATACAAGCATGTGAGACAATTGTCAGAAATTGGATTCATAAAAGCTGTACAGTGAGACTAAGGAACAAACTGCAGATATTTTGACCAAACCTCTTCCCCCAAAACAACACTCTTACCTGACAAAGAAACTGTGTATAAATATATAAATGTTATATGGTAATATCTATGTTAATGTTTCCTCAATGATTAATCAGTTCAACCTTAGAAGGGGAATTGTTAAGGTAAAATGTCGAACTGGTTAAGCATACAAGTCCCATAATGCATCACTGCTTATTCCCCTCCCACTGTTATCAAGCATGCTCAGTTTTGGTTTTGAACAGACTTTTTTTTTTTACCTCCTGGAGGAGTGGTATCTGGGGGAGAGCATGGACGTGAATTGGTTTGCTTTTTCTACAATAAAAGAATGATTCTGACTGCAAATAATTTGGAAGTTAATTTTGACTAAGATCCATTATAAGTTATCAACAATTTTATTCTATGTGTCTATGGCTCCACTATAGAAATCTGTGGCTCAGCATCAGATGTGGAGCCAATCTTGTCAGGTGGCTTTTAGGCCTGACTGAAGAATAAACTTACTTGGGTATTTTGTTTTTCTACTTCACACTTCACTAGAGAGGTTATTGCTATTTTCCATTCTCTTTGGGCACAAGACAGGCCAAGAGGATGCGGGCAGTTCTCTGCAGCAGAGAGAAAGGCTTTGGTGTGGTGAAGAAGGCCGGGGAGTCGAGCTCTGTCCTGGGCTGGGGGGGGCGTGGGTGTGATGTCCTTGGTGGGGATGACGCAGTTCCTCCCTTGGGCGTTGAGTTGGAGGACTGACTCAAAAGAGAAACTGCAGCTCTTCGTCTCTCTGAGAAAGGAAGACGAGAGTGACGGAGGCCAAGACCAGCTTCCCAGGAATCCTGAAGAGAACATGGAGACCATCCCTTGGATGACAGGTTTGGGACCTCTTTTTTCTACTTCCTATCTCAATCTGACTTTTCTCCTCACTGAAGAGATGATTGCTTTACTCCCACGTTCTTTTCTTATTCTAGATCTTTCTCAGGATATCTGAGTTTTCTTCTCTCTTGAGAAGAGCAATGGGGCACTTTCCTGCTTCTTCTCCCCTTTTCGTCTGCTCCCAAGTCTCATGATTCAGAGCCATTTCAAATAAAGAGGGTTTGGGTGGACCAAGAATGGTATCTCTCTTCCTCCGTTCAGAAGCATCCAGAAGGAGACCCAAAATTGCAGCTTCACTGTCAGTAAAATAGAGAGGTAGTTGGGGCAAAGGATAAAATCCTCCTGGGCCCTTGAAGGTTTCCATATTTGCTCCTATATTATTCAGCTATAATAAGTTCTTGGGGACTCTTATGAACCACCCACTCCAATAAGCGAGAACATGGGTGGGAGAAGATCCCTTCCTCTTCCTCCTTCAGGGCAGCATCTCCTCTTCTGCATCCAATCAGGGAAGAAGAAGATGGTAGGAATGAAAGTCTGGGATCATTCTCGTAACTCTACTTTCCTTCCTCTTCTCTTTCAGTGCTTTCATGGATCCTCCTGGAAGCAGGTAAGAGACCCTCATGCTTCCCTTCCTTGAATTCACAAAAAACATAGATTGAGATTGTTGCAGCCTCTGAAGGAGGGAGAAGGTCCAATGAAACCGGAAGTCCTAAGAGAGATTCAGAAGGAGAAAGGTTCATTTCTGTGGGTGCAGCTGCTCTGCTGTTCTTTTCCCCTTGGGTTAGCGCAATAGACGAATCCAATCCTGGTTGCTTCTTCAGGAGGCATCTGCAGATGGCCATGATCCACCCTGTTGAGGTGCCTCCCTTCATGGAGAGACATCACTGCGTCAGTGGTGGGATTCAAATTTTTTTACTACCAGTTCTGTGAGCGTGGCTTGATGGGCATGGCAGGGGAAGGATACTGTAAAATCTCCAGTAAGAGGAGGTACTTGCTGGTTCTCTGAACTATTCAAAATATCCACTACTAGTTCTCCAGAACTGGTCAAAACCTGCTGAATACAATCTCTAAACTGAGTCTCCCTGAAGAGCCAACGCAAAATCATCTAATCTTTGGTTTCGTAAACGTTTTCTCCCATTTTGTCAAACTAAAGAATTAATAGATGTTTTTACCAGATAATCCTTAAAATCCTTCTGTTCATGTTCCTTGTGAGTCTAAGACTGGACCCTTCTAAAACCTTCTTCAGATGAAGGCTGTTTTACTATGCAGGAAGACTGAGATTGCCTTTGAGAACATGTTTTCTCCATTTCTCTTTTGGGGGAATATAATATTCTATCTGTTTTAATATTCCCCCAAATGTTTCATTCTCTAGAAGGGTGGGGGGCTTCCCACACTCGGATGGATCTTCATCCAAGCCACCAAAGGTAGGAGAACCTTTCATTTGTGCCGTTGGTTCCTTTTTTCCAACTTCTGTCCTGGTAAGAGGAAGCAATGGGTCTAAAATCCTCAGAGTAGATTATGGATAGGAGCCATCGTGCGAATCACGGTGGATGTTCTGCTGTAGAGATTTGGTTCCAGGAGGAAATCCAAAGGAGAGACCTAATGGGTTCTCTTTTTCTCCTCAGGTTCACAGGCAGAATCATCTCTATCACCACCCAGGCTGTCCTCGTCCCTTCCACATAACTTTATTATTAAAGGAGAAGAGATTCCCTTGAATTGTTCCCTCCCCAAGGGAGTTGAATCATGGAGTCTCAAGGGATCTCACAGAATAAGGTTCTATTTCTACTGTAGGGATCAATCCGGCTCAACAATTGAAGATGAACATCTCTCTAACAATACCTTCAACCTCAGGACTGAAGATCTGAGCTCTGGTCAAATCAAGATAATATGTATATGCAAATTCAATGAAAAAACTTGGACACGGCCTTATTCTCCAAAAAGTAACCAGCTGGTCGTCTCAGTGGTTGGTAAGATGAATATTTATTACCCCAAAATATTCAAAGCAAAGTGTAGCACAATGATCAAACTATGAAAATGCATTATAGATCATTCAAAAATAAATCCAGTAAACAAAATACAAAACAAGCAAGCCCATTGCTAAATAAATAATACCTCCCTTAAGAAAATGATTAGCAGGATGTTCTTTCAATTGGAAAAATATCTCCCCAATGGGATAGTATGGTTATGACAACAGCAGTTTCAGAAAAACCTAAGCCTTATCTATTCCTGCATGCTTCATATCTACCTCCTTATACATTTTGTGTACTGTACTACATATTACAGAAATGTGCTTTTTTTTAATTGAAAGATTCAGTTGATGGGAATATTTTATTTATTTATTTATTTGTTAAGCAAGTATTAGATAACATGTACAAGTATAAGCATGGTTATGAATATATGAAATTGATACGAATAAAAATGAAATAATAGGACAGGGATAGTAGACACGTTGGTGGGCTTATGTACACCTCGTACAAACCTCTTAGAAAAGGGGTGAGGTCAATAGTAGACAGTCTAAGATTAAAGTTTTTAGGGTTTGGGGAAGAAACCACAGAGTCAGGTAGAGTATTCAGACATCGACCACTCTTTTGCTAAAGTCATATTTCCTGCAATCAAGTCTGGTGCGGTTTACCTTGAGTTTGTATCTATTTTGTGGTTTTGCATTGTTGTGGTTGAAGCTGAAGTATTCATTGACAGGTAGGACATTGCAATAGATAATTTTATGTACTATTCTTAGATCGGACCGAAAGTGGCATAGTTCTAGGTTGCCTGGGTTTAAAATTTCAAGTCTGGTGGAATAAGGTCTTCTGCTTCGAGTAGCGGAGTGGAGAACTCTTCTCGTGAAATATTTCTGGACTTTCTGATTGTATTAAAATCCAATATGTAATGCGAATTCGAGACTGATGAGCTGTATTCAAGTATTGGTCTAGCAAATGTTTTGTATGCTCTAGTTAGTAGTGTAATATTACCAGAGAAAAAGCTACGCAGGATTAGGTTAACAACTCTTAATGCCTTTTTGGCTATGTAGTTACAGTGGGCTCTACCACTTAGATCATGAGAGATGAGTACTCCAAGGTCCTTGACAGAATTTGGATCGTCAACAAGGTATTGATTATTCAGTTTGTATTTTATTTTTGGATGTTTTTTGCTGATATGTATGTCAGGGCATTTGTTTGTTGAGATTTGAAGTTGCCATTTGTTGACCATTCTGACACATAGTTGAGGTCATTTTGAAGGGTAGCAGTATTGTCAGTGGTGTTGAATAGCTTTACATCATCAGCAAAAAAAATGCAGTTGCTCTTAATATGATAACAGAGGTCATTTATGTAAAGAGTTGGTCCTAAAACGCTGCCTTGGAGAACACCACTGTTGACAAGTACAGGATTTGATAGGGTGTTCCCTATTTTGACCATTTGTTGCCTGTTTGACAGGAATGCATCTATCCAGTTATGCATGTTTCCGAAGATGCCATAAGATTTTAGTTTTAGGAGTAGTTTGTTGTGTACCATTGAATCAAAGGCTTTACAGAAGTCTATGTAAATAGTGTCAGTTGCTTTGCCCTGATCAATTTGTGTAGTGCATATGTTTTTGCAGTGTAGGAGTTGCAGATTACAGGATTTTTTTTTTCTGAAACCAAATTGTTTGTTAGAGAGTAGGTTGTTTGTCTCTAAGTGAAGGATAATGGATTGGTTAATAATTGATTCCATGACTTTACAGGTGACGCAACATAAAGAGATTGGTCTGTAATTTTCAACTAGGCTGGGGTCTCTCTTTTTGAAGATGGGGATGACTGTGGCTAGTGACCATAGGTTTGGCAAGGAACTGATCCTGAAAGATTTTTCAAAGATTATGCTTAGAGGTTCTACCATGGCAGCGGATAGCTTTTTTAAGAAGTAGGCACATATTTCACCCAGTTCTAATAGATAGAGATGGTTTTAGATTGCATAGTGCTTTTTCAACATTATCTTCTGTAAAATTAATATATATTAAATCATTGTAGTTGTCTGTGGTTTGACTAGGAAATACTGGGAATGATCCATTGCTGTTTACAAAAACTGAGTGAAAGAATGTGTTAAAGATGTTGGCTTTAATGGTGTCATCATTGCAGTCTTTACCATTAGGTCCTTTCAGGGGTGGGATGGACCTCGAGTCTTTAAGTTTGTTGTTTACAAAATTGTAGAAAGTGCAGGTCGAATTGGTGAATAGAAGGTTTTCCTCTTGTTTAATGTGATAATTGGTGCATTCAGTCTTTATCTGGTGGCATAAATTTTTGTATCGGCTTTTGAAGTTGGCAACGTGATCAGATTTGTTTTTCCACCAAAGTGATCTATTTTTGAATTGAAGCTTCCTTATTGGTAATCTGTTTTTTCTGGTTTTTGGAGTTGTTATTGATACATATAGTTTGATGACTCCTTTGACTTCAAGTAAAAATATGTTGTAATGGTCTTTGACAGTATTGCATCCAGTGAATAGAATTTGCCAATCAAGAGATGAGAGATTGTTGTTTATAAGATCATAATTGCCTTTTTTGAAGTTATAATTGGGGATCCCATCGCTATGATGATTTTTATGTGGGTGTATATTGAGACAAAAGTCAATCATGCTGTGGTCACTGTTGGAAAAGGGTTCTTTTATTTGTATTCTGTAAATTGAATTCAAACTGTTGCAAAAGATGAAATCGAGGCAATTGTTAAGTCTAGTGTTGTTGGTTACTAGTTGTTCCAATCCCAGATTTGTTACAGCATTGTAGAAAGTTGCATGTATGGGTTCAGTTGTACATTCATTTCGGGTCCAATTAATACGAGGTAGATTGAAGTCACCAAGAAGGATAAAAGCATGTAGTCTGGAGGTTGCCCATGTTAGTAGTTAATTTAACCTGTTTACATGTTTGATATCATAATCAGGGGCTCTGTAACATAGTAAGAATCGAAATGTGATATTTAAGGACAGTTCACAGATGATGGTCTCAGGAAGAGCAAGCTCCTGGGTAATTTGGAGGTAATGATTGCTTGGTGTAGTCTCTCTTGTGTGAAAAGAGATAGATTTGTGTTATTTTCACTCTAAGCTACATTAAAATTTATTCCCCCTCCTTATTTTCCATTGTAACCTCCATTATCTGAACTATCATTGCTTTGCCTCATAGAAATGGTACCTTAGATTCAAGGATACACTGTGGATGGTTTGAGGAAACTCTCCTTCAAAGCAGACATTAATGTATCTCCCTTATGAACATTTTGTGCAGATGTCCTCCCTTCCCCTCTGCTGAAAGTGGATCCATTGTCCCAGAGGGTGAAGGAAGGTGACCCCTTGGTCTTCCTCTGCTCAACTGAAGGAGGCATCACAGAGAAAAAGTTCCACTTCTACAAGGATGAAGTGGAGATCACCAACAGTGAAGAAGCTCTTCTTGAACCCTCCAGTGAACCCACAAACCCTCTTCAAAATGCCTCTCTGAGAATCCCTCGTGCCTCATTCAACCACAGTGGGGAATTTGCCTGCAGCTATGAAGAGAAGAGAAGCAACCAATGGATCATGTCTTCTTTGAGTCGGGGGACAAACATCACAGTTGAGCCAGGTAGGAGGAGATTTGGATGTGGTTAAATCTTGAGACCACCATGAAAGGCTAAACTAGGAAGAGCAAAGAAAGTCCTGGAGAAAGGCAACTGGCTTTTGTGGGAATTTTAACTAGCTCCACAGAGTGGTCCATGGAAAATCCAGAACATGAACTTGATTTAAATGTATATTTTTCATATATATTTTCATGTATAAAAATGTATATTTTTAATAGTACCTAAACCATCCATAGCAGGCAGAGTAAAAAATGTTCTGTCAAGATATACTAAATCATTTTTCTTGTTTCTTACTCAAACCAGTTTCAACCCAAGATTCAGATCCTATATGGAGATATTCCTGGATGGCAAGTCCGCTTGTAATCCTGCTGGTTCCATTTGCCTTTTATTGCTGGAGGAAGAAAAGCAGTAAGCAAAGTGATTTTGGGTTCAAGGGTTCTCTTACTTGGAGTCCCAGATGGCTCCTCATCTTTTTGGAGATGTTGATTGAGGGATTCTCTGGGAGGCAGGAAAGGGAGCCAGGCCTGAGGGAGAAGGACAAACAATATGTGAGAATGACGGGAATAAGCCATTTTTTCTTTCTTTTCTATTATTATTTCTCCCTTGGAAGCATCAGTATCCTAGGAACAATTTCACCTCAGGGAAAAGAAAGAGGAAAGAAATGATCTTGCAGTGATGGAGCCTCAAGCAGCAACAACAGCAACTTCATCATCTGTCAAGGTAGGTGGTGGGATTCATTGATGACTTTAATCAGGGTCTGCAGGAGGTCTATTTACATTAGAGAGTGAAACCAAATTTTATCCCCACTATTGAAGGTGTCACCCAACTGTCATGAAGAAACAGGAATGATGCCGATAGGATTTAGAGCTTCTGAACTTTAACTCTTGAATTTAAACAGATTTATCTTTCTTAAGACTATTGTCTTGAGCTCTCTGAACATCTGCTTAATTTTCTTGACTTATTTGGTTTCAACCAAAGAATTTGGGAATTTTTGAACAATTAAAATTTTCTTTAAAAAATGGGGAAGCAGAATAATTCCCTTTATGGCTCCCAGCCTAACAAATCATGTATTGGCCAAGAAATTGAATGACCTTGAAGCCCACACAAACAATAATAAATGTTTAAGAAATCCAAACATCTTAGAAGCCATTAAAAATTCCAAAATTAAGTGTTGGGGGCGGATTTTTAGGGGATTGTCCCTGTGGGTTTCTCAGGAGCATCTCAAAATCATTGGGAATGTGAGATAGGAAACTAGACTGGATCAGACTAATGCCAAAGGTCAATCCTTCTTTTCCTTGACAGGCTGGTAATCTTTCTATACCATAGGAAATCTGTTAAATTTATTCATTTCTAAAAAAAACTGGAAAATGATGGAGAAATCCCAGGCTCTTAATGGGTCTTCACCTGCAGGCAGATTGAACAATGTCTTCTCATCCCCCTCATGTTTCCCAGGACTCTGAGGTCACTTACAGCTGCATCCAGAACTTCTTCACTCCGTCTCCTCCTGGACCAACAAGGAAGAATTGTCTAACACAAGGGGAAGAAGAGGGGATATTGTACAGCGATATTGTGTTTCCACCCAAAAGGAGACAGCAAAATCGCCCCTGATTGGAGGAAAACAAGACTCTCTTGGTCCAGTGTCTCTTTCGGCCTAAACATGGACGTCACCCTTGAAGAGATGATGAGGTGCAGCTGAGGTTCAATTTACGGCGGAAGAGAAAATCTGCGAAATAGGGGGAAATCCTGGGAATTATCTTATTCTATGAGATTGTCAGGGAATTGCGCAGCTGGTATCCAAATGGAGTCAAAGAATTTGACACAAACTTGTATTTTTATATAAATAAATATATTTTACAACTATAAGTAGTAGTTCAGTTCAGTTTGTTTAGTGACCATTTGAAAGAACAACGGTACTGAGCAAAGTGACTTATAACCGTTTTCCACACTTATGACCGATGGATATTCTCATGGTCACCTGATCAACTGACAAGTGACTTATACTTATGACAGCTGCAATGTCCAAGGGTCACTTGATCCCTTTTGTGACCTTCTCACAAGCAAAGTCAACGGGGATCTGTACGCAGATGACACCCAACTGTACATCTCCACCCCGGACCACCCCAACGATGCTGTGGGGGCTATGTCCCGGTGCCTGGAGGCCGTGCGGGATTGGATGGGCGGGAACAGGCTCCGGCTCAACCCATCCAAGACCGAGTGGCTGTGGTTCCCGGCGCCCCGATATGGCCAGCTGTCACCTTCACTGGCTATTGGGGGGGAAATTTTGCCCCCCACAAAGAGGGCTCGCAATCTGGGCGTCCTCCTGGATGTACGGCTGTCCCTTGAACATCATATTGCGGCCGTCTCCAGGGGGGCGTTTTATCAGATCCGTCAGATCTACCGGTTGCGGCCCTTTCTGGATCGGGACGCCCTGCGCACAGTCACTCAGGCCCTTGTCACCTCTCGCCTGGACTACTGTAATGCTCTCTACATGGGGCTCCCTGTGGGGAGCACTCGGAGACTCCAACTGGTGCAGAATGCGGCCGTGCGGGTGGTCATGGGGGCGTCACGTAGCACCCATGTGACGCCTCTCCTGCGCGAGCTGCATTGGCTGCCAGTGGCTCTCCGGGTTCGCTTTAAGGTTCTAGTCTTGACCGTTAAGGCGATCCATGGCATTGGGCCAGGTTATCTGCAGGACCGCATTCTACCGGTGATCTCCAGCAGGCCGGTGCGTTCTCACAGGGAGGGCCTTCTCCGGGTGCCGTCGGCCGCTATGTGTTGTCTGGTGGCCCCAAGAAGTAGGGCCTTCTCTGTGGGGTCCCCTGCCCTCTGGAATACTCTGCCACCTGAACTTCGTACCAGCATGGACCTGAGGGCCTTCAGGCGCGCATTGAAGACCTGGCTCTTTGAGCAGGCTGGCCTGGGTGAGATGGTTTTAAATTGTCTCCGAATTATTGATTTAAATTGGGTTTTAAAGTTGGGGGGTGGGTTTAATTACTGTAATCAGCCATTATTTAATCGCTTTTTAATTTTTGTATTGTTTTTTGGGATTTGGATTTGGCTGTACACCGCCCTGAGTCCCTAGGGAGAAGGGCGGTATAGAAATTCTACAAATAAATAAATGGGGAAGGCAGCTTCCCTTAATAAGCCTGTCATTAAATTAACAACGGAAACCATTCCCTTAACATGTGAAAAGAAAGGTTGTAAAACTAGGGAAAATTCCCTTAACAAATGTCTCACTTTGCTATGGAAATGTTGGGCTGTATATTGTGGTCGAAAGTTGAGGACTCCATGGATATATAGACCAAAAAAGTTAAGGAGACTCAGCGGGAGCATCATGAGGTAAATCACAGAGCACACAAAGAAAAAGGCGGGGAAAAAAGAAACTCCCTCTCAACACCCACAGCAACCAATCACAGCACAGATTGCCTCATGCAGGAGCCCTTCCTCTTCAATCAGTCAACTATAAATGTGTATTCTGATTCACTGGACAACCGCACAGCTCCAGCTACTAAATTTAAATATTTTAACAGAGTCTCAGTTCTATCTCAGTCTAGGCTTGGGCCTCCTGGGAAGATTTCAATTATAATTTCTCTCTTCATAACATACTTTTTGACTTGTCTTCTTTAGAATTGGTATTTTCATCTATAGGGGCAATCTAATCTTTCTCCTATATGGTCCAATGGATCTTGATTGATTGGTTTGTCTAGACTTCAAACTTCAGCTTTTAACTTTATTGTTGCAATAAAGGGTTGCCGCGGCTGCCACGCTAACAGGGCAGCCAGCTGGAGGGCAACAGCTGATGACACTTGACACCTTCCTTTTATAGTCAGCTGCCAAACGGCATCAACTGTTGCCCTCCAACTGGCTGCCCTATTAGCACAGAGAGGTCCATTGAAAATCCAGAACTGAGCTTGACAAAAAGGGGTTTGTTTCATTTGTAGATTTAACAGAATCTTTTCTACACCATCAAGAAAAGGGCAGATTAAGATATTCTGCCAAGAAATACTAAATCATCCTTTTTGTTTCTTACTCAAATCAGTTTCGAACCAAGATTCAGATCCTATATGGAGATATTCCCGGGTGGCCATTATAATCCTGCTCGTTCCATTTGCCTTCTATTGCTGGACAAAGAAAAGCAGTAAGTGAAGTGGTTCAATGGGCTCAACGGTTCCCTTACCTGGAGCCCCAGATGGTTCCTGATGTGGTTGGAGTTGTCGATAGAGAAATCCTCTAGGGAAGCAAGAAGGAGAGCCCGGCCTGACTTTGAGAGGGATAAGCAGACAATACATGAGGAAGATGGAAATAAACCATTTCATGTTTCTCTTTATTTCTATTGCTGCCTTGGAAGAATCTTCATCCAAGGAACAATCTCGGCTTGCAGAAAAGAAAGAGGCAAGAGGTGACCTTGGATTGATGGAGCTTCCAGCAGCAACAGCAGCTACAGTCTCCCCTGTCAAAGTAGCGGGTGGGATGAATGAGTGACTTAAACCCTGTCCAGAGGAAAGGTCTCTTCACAATGGAGAGTGAAGTTATGTCCCTTAAATCCCCACTAATGACTTAACGTCTTCTGTGGAGTCATCCAACTCTCTTTGTGGAGAGACAAGAGTTATGCAGATGGGCTCTAGAGTGCCTGAACCATGCTGTTCTCAGGATAGATTGCTGGATTTTAACATTTTCAAGTAGTATTTATACTTTCCATTACTTCACGTTCTCTTGATCTCTGTGAATATTTCCTTTTAGTTTATTGATTTGTTTGATTTCAAGGAAAGAATGTAGGCATTGTAGGGCCCCTAGGGGAAGAATCATTCTCTTTATGACCTTCAGCTAACAAATTATATGTTGGCCATGAAATTAAATGGTCTTGAATCCCACAGAAAAATACAAACAGAAAGATATATTTAAGAATACGAAGTATCTCAGCATCCATTAAAGGTTCTTCTAATATTGGGGTGAGGGGCGTTTTAGGGGAATGTTCTTGGCGGGTTGTCAACAGCATCTCAACACCATCAGCAATCTGAGACCAAAAACAAAAAACTGTTTCAAGAATGATGATGTCAATGGTCAGCCCTTCTCTGTCTTGATGGGCTGGCAATCTTTCTAGGTTGTAGCTGACCTATCAAGTTTATATATTTCTCAGAACGGCATAAAACGATGGAAAGATCCCATGTTCTCAATGGCTTCCTCATCTGCCGGCAGACTGAGCAATGTCTTCTCTTTCCCTCACTTTCCCCAGGACTCTGAGGCCACCTACAGCAACATCCAGGATTCCTTCACTCCGTCTTCTCCTGGACCAACGAGGGAAAATCGTCTTACCCAAGAGAAAACAGGGAAGATATTGTACTGTCACCTTGGCTCTCAACTCAAGAAGTAGGAGCAGAATCACCCCTGATTGCAGCAAAATGTGTCTCTTTTGGTCCAGCCAATTATTCGGCCTAAACATGGACGTCACCCTTGAGGAGATGATGAAGTGCAGCTGAGCTTCAACTTGCGGCAGAAGAAAAAACACATCAAAAAGGGGGAAATCCTGGGCATAATCTTATTCTAGGAGTCTGTCAGGGAATTGCACAGCCGGTTTCCAAATGGAGTCAGAGATGCTGACACAAACTGATAGTTTTATATAAATAAATAGATTTCCCTTTTCTTGGGTCCACTATTATTTTTTTGTTCTCCTTCAATATTTTGATGGATGGATGGTGCATGGAGATCCTGATTTTAGGATCTTTAGTAAAGTTTAATGTCAGAGAAAAGGCAAAATAAAAGCTAGACACACTTTGTCAATTTTCTATTGCTATATTTCTGAAGCATCAGAATCACAAAATTTTCTGGGCTGAGCAGAAGAAGGGACACACATGTCAGTGCAATTCAGCAACATTAAATAAAGTAATACAAATAAAACAACAATTCAACAAGATTCAACAAAGCATCTCTGGTTGGACTAGGACAAAAGGCGGTGCTGAAATAATATGCTTTTAAGAGTGGAATGAATTCCTTCTTCATATAATTTGGGGGTCCAATTCAAGAGCAAAATCATAGATTTAATCAAAGAATGATTTTGGGGCCATGCCACATTCATTTTACCTTGAATATCAAGCCAAATAAAACTTTGTACCTGATATTTTGTAGGGAGCTACTGGCTGTTAATTGAAAACGCCAGGATATTCTCTGCCCTAGTTTCAAATTCTTGAAGAATTTATTTATTTGTTTATTTGTTTGTTTGTTTGTTTGTTTGTTTCTTCATTCTTTATTGAAATGAGATCACGGTTCAAGTGCCCTTCAGGCATTTCACAAGAAGGATAAGCTTTGATGTTTAGATTCAAACAGCAATTTTTCAGGACTGTTTTAGCAGAACAAACTGCTCTTTTGCAAATCTAAACATTTCATAATTCATACTTTATCCTTTCTTTTATTCTACATGTCTATGGCTCCACTATAGAAATCTGTGGCTCAGCATCAGATGTGGAGCCAATCTAGTCAGGTGGCGTTTGATAGAGGAGTAAACTTACTTGGGTACTTTGTTCTTCTACTTCACACTTCACTAGAGAGTTATTGCTATTTTCCATTCTCTTTGGGCACAAGACAGGCCAGGAGGATGCGGGCAGTTCTCTGCTGCAAAGAGAAAGGCTTTGATGTGGAGAAGAAGGCCGGGGAGCCGAGCTCTGTCCTGGGCTGGGGTGGGCGTGGGTGTGATGTCCTTGGTGGGGATGACGCAGTTCCTCCCTTGGGCGTTGAGTTGGAGGACTGACTCAAGAGAAGCTGCAGCTCTTCCTCTCTCTGAGAAAGGAAGACGAGAGTGACGGAGGCCAAGACCAGCTTCCCAGGAATCCTGAAGAGAACATGGAGACCATCCCTTGGATGACAGGTTTGGGACCTCTTTTTTCTACTTCCTATCTCAATCTGACTTTTCTCCTCACTGAAGAGATGATTGCTTTACTCCCACGTTCTTTTCTTATTCTAGATCTTTCTCAGGAAATCTGAGTTTTCTTCTCTCTTGAGAAGAGCAATGGGGCACTTTCCTGCCTCTTCTCCCAATTTCATCTGCTCCCAAGTCTCGTGATTCAGAGCCATCTCAACTAAAGAGGGTTTGGGGGGATGCAAAGCAGTCTCTCTCTATCTCCCTTTAGAAACACCCAGAAGGACACCCACAATTGCAGCTTCACTGTCAGTAAAATAGAGAGGTAGTTGGGGCAAAGGATGAACAAAGAACTATGGAGATAAAATCCTCCTGGGCCCCTGAAGGTTTCCATATTTGCTCCTAAATTCAGCCATAGTAAGGTTTTGGGGACTCTTATGAACCATCCACTCCAATAGCCAGAACATGGGTGGGAGAAGATCCTTTCCTTCTCCTTCTTCAGGGCAGCATCTCCTCTTCTGCATCCAATCAGGGAAGAAAAAGATGGTAGGAATGAAAGTCTTGCACAGCCTGGGATCGTTCTCGTAACTCTACTTCCTTCTCTCTTTCAGTCCTTTCATTGGTCCTCCTGGAAGCAGGTAAGAGACCCTCATGCCTCCCTTCCTTGTCTTCACAAAAAACATAGATTGGGATTGTTGCAGCTTCTGAAGGAGGGAGAAGGTCCAATGAAACCAGAAGCCCTGAGAGAGATTCAAAAGGAGAAAGGTTCATTTCTGTGGGTGCAGCTGCTCTGCTGTTCTTTTCCCCTTGGGTTAGCGCAATAGGCGAATCCAGTCCTGGTTGCTTCTTCAGGAGGCATCTGCAGATGGCCATGATCCACCCTGTTGAGGTGCCTCCCTTCATGGAGAGACATCACTGAGTCAGTGGTGGGATTCAAATTTTTTTACTACCAGTTCTGTGAGCGTGGCTTGATGGGCATGGCAGGGGAAGGATAGTGTAAAATCTCCAGTAAGAGGAGGTACTTGCTGGTTCTCTGAACTAGTCAAAATTTCCACTACTAGTTCTCCAGAACTGGTCAAAACCTGCTGAATACAACCTCTAAACTGAGTCTCCCTGAAGAGCCAACGCAAGATGATCTAATCTTTGGTTTGGTAAACGTTTTCTCCCATTTTGTCAAACTAAAGAATTAATAGATGTTTTTACCAGATAATCCTTAAAATCCTTCTGTTCATGTTCCTTGTGAGTCTAAGACGGACCCTTCTAAAAACTTCTTCCGATGAAGGCTGTTTTACTCTGCAGGAAGACTGAGGTTGCCTTTGAGAACATGTTTTCTCCATTTCTCTTTTGGGGGAATATAATATTCTATCTCTTTTAATATTCCCCCAAATGTTTCATTCTCTAGAAGGGTGGGGGGCTTCCCACACTCGGATGGATCTTCATCCAAGCCATCAAAGGTAGGAGAACCTTTCATTTGTGCCGTTGGTTCCTTTTTTCCAACTTCTGTCCTGGTAAGAGGAAGCAATGGGTTCCTTCTCTCTTTCAGTCCTTTCATTGGTCCTCCTGGAAGCAGGTAAGAGACCCTCATGCCTCCCTTCCTTGTCTTCACAAAAAACCTAGATTGGGATTGTTGCAGCTTCTGAAAGAGAAGAAGGTCCAATGAAACCAGAAGCCCTGAGAGAGATTCAAAAGGAGAAAGGTTCATCTCTGTGGGTGCAGCTGCTCTGCTGTTCTTTTCCCCTTGGGTTAGTGCAATGGGTGAATCCAGTCCTGGTTGCTTCTTCAGGAGGCATCTGTGGATGGCCATGATGCACCCTGAGTCAGTGGTGGGATTCAAATTTTTATTACCAGTTCTGTGAGCATGGCTTGATGGGCATGGCAGGGGAAGGATACTGTAAACTCTCCAGTAAGAGGAGGTATTTGCTGGTTCTCTGAACTACTCAAAATTTCCACTACTGGTTCTCCAGAAGCTGCTCAATACAACCTCTAAACTGAGTCTCCCTGAAGAGCCAATGCAAGGTCATCTAAATCATTCATTTGGTAAAGGTATTCTCTCATTTTGTCCAACGGAAGAATTAATAGATGTTTTTACCAGATAATCCTGAAAATCCTTCAGTTCATGTCCCTGGTGAGTCTAAGATAGACATTTCTAAAAACTTCTTCAGATGAAGGCTGCTTTACTATGCAGGAAGACTGAGGTTGCCTTAGAGAACATGTTTTCTCCATTTCCCTTTTGGGGAATGTAATATTCTACCTCTTTTAATATTCCCCCAAATATTTCATTCTCTAGAAGGGTGGGGGGGCTTCCCACACTTGGATGGATCTTCATCCAAGCCATCAAAGGTAGGAGAACTTTTCATTTGTGCCATTGGTTCCTTTTTTCCAACTTCTGTCCTTGTAAGACAAAGCAATGGGTCTAGAATCCTCAGAGTAGATTATGGATGGGAGCCATCCTGGGAATCACGGTGGATGTTCTGGTGTAGAGATTTGGTTCTAGGAGGAGATCCAAAGGACAGATCTAATAGCTTCTCTTTCTCTCCTCAGGTTCACAGGCAGATTCAACTCTACCACCACCCAGACTGTTCTCGTCTCTCCCAAACAATTTTATTATTAAAGGAGAAGAGATTCCCTTGAATTGCTCCCTTCCCAAGGGAGTCAAATCGGGGAGTCCAGAGGGATCTCACAGCATCAAGTTCTTTTTCTACTGTAAGGATCAATCATACGTAACAATTGGAGATGAACTTCACTCTAACAATACCTTCAACCTCAGGACTGAAAATATGAGCTCTGGCCAAATAAAGATAATATGTAAATGCAAGATCAGGGAAACATCTGGGGGACGGCCTTATTCTCCAGAAAGTAAGGAGCTGGTCTTCTCAGTGGTTGGTAAGATGAATATTTATTACCCCAAAATATTCATAGCAAAGGGTAGCACAATGATCAAACCGTGAAAATGCACAATAGACCATTCAAAAATAAATCCAATAAACAAAATATAAAACAAGTAAACCCACTGCTAAATGAATAACACCTCCCGTAAGGAAATGGTTAGCAGGATATTCTTTCCACGGAAAAAACATCTCCCCAATGGGATAATATGGTTATGACAACAGCAGTTACAGAAACACGTAAGCCTTATCTACTCTTGCATGCTTCTTATCTACCTCCTTACACATTTTGTGTACTGAACTGCATATTACAAAAATTTGGTTTTCTTCTATTGGAAGATTCAGTTGATGGGAAGAAGGAGGTAATGATTTTTTGGTGTAGTCTCTCTTGTGTGAAAAGAGGTAGATTTGTGTTATTTTCACCCTAAGCTACAGTAAAATTCATTCCCCTTCCTTATTTTCCATTTTAACCTCTATTATCTGAAATATCACTGCTTTGCCTTATAGAAATGGTACCTTAAATTCAAGGAGATACTCAGGATGATTTGAGAAAAATCCCTTGCTTCAAAGTAAACATTAATATATCTCCTCTATGAACATTTTGTGCAGATGTCCTACCTTCCCCTCTGCTGAAAGTGGATCCATTGTCCCAGAGGGTGAAGGAAGGTGACCCCTTGGTCTTCCACTGCTCAACGGAAGGAGGCACCACAGAGAAGAAGTTTCATTTCTACAAGGATGAGGTGGAGATCACCTACAGTGAAGAAGCTCTTCTTGAGCCTTCCAGTGAGCCCACAAACCCTCTTCAAAATGCCTCTCTGAGAATCCCTCATGCCTCATTGAACAACAGTGGGGAATTTGCTTGCAGTTATGAAGAGAAGAGAAGCAACCGATGGGTCATGTCTTCTTTGAGTTGGGGGACAAACATCACAGTTGAGCCAGGTAGGAGGAGATTTGGGTTAAACCTTGAGACCACCATGAAAGGCTAAACTAGGAAGGGCAAATTAAGTCCTGGAGAAAGGCAAATGGGTTTTGTGGGATTGTTAACTAACTCCACAGAGAGGTCCATGGAAAATCCAGAACTCAGCTTGATAAAAAGGGGTCTATTTCATTTGTAGATTTAACAGAATCTTTATTTAAGGATAGTTCACAGATGATGGTCTCAGGAAGAGCAAGCTCCTGGGTAATTTGTAGGTAATGATTTCTTGGTGTAGTCTCTCTTGTGTGAAAAGAGATAGATTTGTGTTATTTTCACTCTAAGCTACATGAAAATTTATTCCCCCTCCTTATTTTCCATTGTAACCTCCATTATCTGAACTATCATTGCTTTGCCTCATAGAAATGGTACCTTAGGTTCAAGGAGACACTGTGGATGGTTTGAGGAAACTCTCCTGCTTCCAAGTAGACATTAATATATCTCCCTTATGAACATTTTGTGCAGATGTCCTCCCTTCCCCTCTGCTGAAAGTGGATCCATTGTCCCAGAGGGTGAAGGAAGGTGACCCCTTGGTCTTCCTCTGCTCAACTGAAGGAGGCAGTTCAGCAGAGGAAGAAGTTCCACTTCTACAAGGATGAAGTGGAGATCACCAACAGTGAAGAATATCACTTCTACAAGGATGAAGTGGAGATTACCAACAGTGAAGAAGCTCTTCTTGAACCCTCCAGTGAACCCACAAACCCACTTCAAAATGCCTCTCTGAGAATCCCTCGTGCCTCGTTCAACCACAGTGGGGAATTTGCCTGCAGCTATGAAGAGAAGAGAAGCATCCGATGGAAAATGTCTTCTTTGAGTCGGGGGACAAACATCACAGTTGAGCCAGGTAGGAGATTAGGATGTGGTTAAATCTTGAGACCACCATGAAAGGCTAAGCTAGGAAGGGCAAAGAAAGTCCTGGAGAAAGGCAAATGGCTTTTGTGGGAATTTTAACTAGCTCCACAGAGTGGTCCATGGAAAATCCAGAACATGAACTTGATTTAAAAAGAAAGGGTCTGTTTCATGTATATTTTTAATAGTACCTAAACCATCCATAGCAAGCAGAGTAAAAAATGTTCTGTCAAGATATACTAAATCATTTTTTCTTGTTTCTTACTCAAACCAGTTTCAACCCAAGATTCAGATCCTATATGGAGATATTCCTGGATGGCAAGTCCGCTTGTAATCCTGCTGGTTCCATTTGCCTTTTATTGCTGGAGGAAGAAAAGCAGTAAGCAAAGTGATTTTGGGTACAAGGGTTCTCTTACTTGGAGTCCCAGATGGCTCCTCATCTTTTTGGAGATGTTGATTGAGGGATTCTCTGGGAGGCAGGAAAGGGAGCCAGGCCTGAGGGAGAAGGACAAACAATATGTGAGAATGACGGAAATAAGCCATTTTTTCTTTCTTTTCTATTATTATTTCTCCCTTGGAAGCATCAGTATCCCAGGAACAATTTCACCTCAGGGAAAAGAAAGAGGAAAGAAATGATCTTGCAGTGATGGAGCCTCAAGCAGCAACAACAGCAACTTCATCATCTGTCAAGGTAGGTGGTGGGATTCATTGATGACTTTAATCAGGGTCTGCAGGAGGTCTATTTACATTAGAGAGTGAAACCAAGTTTTATCCCCACTATTGAAGGTGTCACCCAACTGTCATGAAGAAACAGGAATGATGCCAATAGGATTTAGAGCTTCTGAACTTTAACTCTTGAATTTAAACAGATTTATCTTTCTTAAGACTATTGTCTTGAGCTCTCTGAACATCTGCTTAATTTTCTTGACTTATTTGGTTTCAACCAAAGAATTTAGGAATTTTTGAACAATTAAAATTTTCTTTAAAAAATGGGGAAGCAGAATAATTCTCTTTATGGCCTCCAGCCTAACAAATCATGTATTGGGCAAGAAATTGAATGACCTTGAAGCCCACACAAACAATAATAAATGTTTAAGAAATCCAAACATCTTAGAAGCCATTAAAAATTCCAAAATTAAGTGTTGGGGGCGGATTTTTAGCGGATTGTCCCTGTGGATTTCTCAAGAGCATCTCAAAATCATTGGGAATGTGAGATAGGAAACTAGACTGGATCAGACTGATGCCAAAAGTCAATCCTTCTTTTCCTTGACAGGCTGGTAATCTTTCTATACCATAGGAAATCTGTTAAATTTATTCATTTCTAAAAAAAACTGGAAAATGATGGAGAAATCCCAGGCTCTTAATGGGTCTTCACCTGCAAGCAGATTGAACAATGTCTTCTCATCCCCCTCATGTTTCCCAGGACTCTGAGGTCACTTACAGCTGCATCCAGAACTTCTTCACTCCGTCTCCTCCTGGACCAACAAGGAAGAATTGTCTAACACAAGGGGAAGAAGAGGGGATATTGTACAGAGATATTGTGTTTCCACCCAAAAGGAGACAGCAAAATCGCCCCTGATTGGAGGAAAACAAGACTCTCTTGGTCCAGTGTCTCTTTCAGCCTAAACATGGACGTCACCCTTGAAGAGATGATGAGGTGCAGCTGAGGTTCAATTTACAGCGGAAGAGAAAATCTGCGAAATAGGGGGAAATCCTGGGAATTATCTTATTCTATGAGATTGTCAGGGAATTGCGCAGCTGGTATCCAAATGGAGTCAAAGAATTTGACACAAACTTGTATTTTTATATAAATAAATATTTTTTACAACTATAAGTAGTAGTTGTGTTACATCAGTTTGTTTAGTGACCATTTGATAGAACAACGGCACTGAGCAAAGTGACTTATAACCGTTTTCCACACTTATGACCGATGGATATTCTCATGGTCACCTGATCAACTGACAAGTGACTTATACTTATGACAGTTGCAATGTCCTAGGGTCACTTGATCCCCTTTTGTGACCTTCTCACAAGCAAAGTCATCTGGGCGTCCTCCTGGATGTACGGCTGTCCCTTGAACATCATATTGCGGCCTTCTCCAGGGGGGCGTTTTATCAGATCTGTCAGATCTACCGGTTGCGGCCCTTTCTGGATCGGGACACCCTGCGCACGGTCACTCAGGCCCTTGTCACCTCTCGCCTGGACTACTGTAATGCTCTCTACATGGGGCTCCCTGTGGGGAGCACTCAGAGACTCCAACTGGTGCAGAATGCGGCCGCGCGGGTGATCATGGGGGCGTCACGTAGCACCCATGTGACGCCTCTCCTGCGCGAGCTGCATTGGCTGCCAGTGGCTCTCCGGGTTCGCTTTAAGGTTCTAGTCTTGACCGTTAAGGCGATCCATGGCATTGGGCCAGGTTATCTGCAGGACCGCATTCTACCGGTGATCTCCAGCAGGCCGGTGCGTTCTCACAGGGAGGCTCTTCTCCGGGTGCCGTCGGCCGCTATGTGTCGTCTGGCGGCCCCAAGAAGTAGGGCCTTCTACGGGGAAGGCAGCTTCCCTTAACAAGCCTGTCATTAAATTAACAACGGAAACCATTCCCTTAACATGTGGAAAGAAAGGTTGTAAAACTAGGGAAAATTCCCTTAACAAATGTCTCACTTTGCTACGAAAATGTTGGGCTGTATATTGTGGTTGAAAGTTGAGGACTCCCTGGATATATAGACCAAAAAAGTTAATGAGACTCAGCGGGAGCATCATGAGGTAATCACAGAGCACACAGAAGGAAAAGGCGGGGAAAAAGGGAAACTCCCTCTTAACATCCACAGCAACCAATCACAGCACAGATTGCCTCATGCAGGAGCTCTCCTTCTTCAATCAGTCAACTATAAATGTGTGTTCTGATTCACTGGACAACCGCACGGCTCTAGCTAATAAATTTAAATATTTTAACAGAGTCTTTTTGTATCTCGGTCTAGGCTTGGGCCTCCTGGGAAGATTTTAATTATAATTTCTCTCTTCATAACATACTTTTTGACTGGTCTTCTTCAGAATTGGTATTTTCATCTATAGGGGCAATCTAATCTTTCTCCTATATAGTCTTAATTGATTGATCTCAACTGCTGAGGTCTTTCAGGGCCATCCTTGTCCATGTTTCAGACAGAAAACCGCTGATAGAAACAGCCAGAGGAAGAGATCTTGATGTGGACACAGAGAGGGACAGATCTGATGTATCAAACAAACACAGGGAACACCTTATTCTACACTGAAGTGTCTCTTGAATATGGCAGCTCATAGGAAAGACTTCGTCTTTTGGAGGTTTCACATCTGCGTCTCTTTAGTGTGGAGGGAAGATCAAGGCCCTTTATTGTGGGGTGTTTTTGGGTCTCTTAACTGATGACGACTCCTCAATGTCACTTTTCCTCAGAGATATGAGTTTTCCTTTTATTAAGCCCACAATCTTTTTTTTTTCTCCTTCAGGTTCTTTTTTATGACTGCATGCTGCATGGAGTTGGGTTCTTCAGTAAAGCTAAAAGTCAAGGGGAAAGTAAATAAAATTAAAAGTAGAGATACACTGTGGGGAAGCCTCCGTTTCTGAGTTTCTGGTCTGGTTGTGGATGAGTCCATGATGGAGAATGAGGGTCTCTGCAGATGAATGGTCCTTTCTTCATATCATTGTAAAATCCAGAATGTAATCGAAGAGCAGATTCAGAGATTTTATCCAGAACGGTTTCTGGATCTCCACATTCACTCTACTCTGGATAAAATCATTTTTAAAAGCTATTATTCTTTTGGTTTACTAGTCTAGGACATCTTGTGCCTCAATTCCAAAGTTCTGAGAGATAAATAATATACCTCCTAGGAGAAATGTTAACATTTTATTGAAATGAGATGTTAGTTTGGATGGGCTTCAAGCCCATCACAAAGAGGATAATAATTCTTGTGTTTTTGACACAAACAACAATTTCAATTTTTTATAAAGGACCATACTGCATTTTGAAAATCTATTTTTTTTCATAATTATCATCTTTATCGTTTGCTTTATTCTATCTGTCTACAGATCCACGATACGTGGCTTAGGACAAGAAGTGGAGTTGATCAAGCCAGAAACGCAGAGATGGCGATTAGGCCTTGCAAAAGATCAGAACGGTTTTTATTCTAAATTCTCACTGGGTGCAAGAGAGGCCAGGAGGATGGGGACAGAGAACTGCTGCAGAGAGGAAGCCTTTGATGTGGTGAAGAAGGCCAGGGAGCTGGGCTGGGCTGGGGGAATGACGCAGTTCCTGACTTGCCCCTTGAATTGGAGGACTGAGTCAAGAGAAGTTGCAGCTCTGAATCTCTCTGGGGAAGGAAAACGAGACTCTTGGACCGAGAGTCCAAGAGTAGCTGCCCAGGAATCCTGAAGTGAAGATGGAGACCACCCCTTGAATGATAGGTTTGGGCTTCTCCTTTTTCTTCCTCCCATGTACATCTGGCCCTTTTCCTCAATGAAGAACTGATTGCTTCACTCCCAACTCCTTGTCTTCTTCTAGATCCTTCTCAGGAAATCCAAGATTTCTTTTTTCTTGGTGGGGAATAATTTGAATAATGAGATACTTTCTTACCTCTCCCATCATCCAAGTATCCCCAGTTCTCTTGATTCTAAACCTACTCAACTGAAAGGGCTTTGGGGGAATGCAGAGCAGTCTCTCTCTTCCTCCTGTCAGAAACCCCCAGATGGGGGTCCCGAAATGTCTGGCAGGCCTGTTGTGCAGAGTCTCAGGCCCTGAGTACCCGGTTGATGTTGTGCAATGCCAGGTCCGTTGTTACCAAGGCCCCCCTGATTTATGACCTTATTCAGGAGGAGGGCGTGGACCTGGCTGGTGTCACCAAAACCTGGTTGGGCCCAGAGGGTGATGTTCCTCTGATAGAGATGTGCCCACCAGGTTTCCAAGCATTCCATCCACCAAGGTCTCAGGGAAGGGGTGGTGGGGTGGCGGCGATTATTAGAGAAGTTCTTTGTCTTAGGGAAGCCACTGTTCCTCAGACGGCTGGTTGTGAGTCTCTCTTTGTGAAGTGGGGTCAGGGGGTTCAGATGGGCCTCTTGATAACGTACCTGGCTCCCTGCCACGTGTCATCGGCCCTGCCCGGGCTCCTCGAGGTGATAGCCGGGCTGGCGGTTGAAACCCCCAGGCTTTTAGTCATGGGGGATTTCAACCTGCCTTCGCTCGGGGAAACCTCAGGGGTGGCCCGGGAGTTCCTGGCTTCCATGACGGCCATGGATCTGACCCAATTAGTTTCTGGCCCCACTCACACGGGGGGATACACACTGGACCTGATTTTTGCCTCTGGTCAGTGGTTGAATGATCGTTCTGGGGATCTAGTTATAAAGCCCTTGTCATAGTCCGATCATTCTCTTCTTAGACTTGACTTCTGTGCCTGCCACCCCTCATCGCAGGGAGGCGGAACCGAGGAGATGGTTCCACCCCAGGGCACCTGATGGATCCTGAAATGGTTCCAGATGGAGCTTGGGCCATTCCCTGAAACTCTGGCTCATAACTCGGCCACAGACTTGGTGGCCACCTGGGATAGGTTGGCCGCTGAGGCTCTGGACCGAGTTGTGCCTTTGCGACCTCTGACTCGGCACAGATCCCATTTGGCTCCAGTGGTTCACGGAGGAGCTGAGGGGGATGAAGTGCTGGAAAAGATGTCTGGAGGGCATCTGGAGGACCAGTCGTGCCGAGTCTGACCGGACACAGGTGATGTCCTATATTAGGACCTACCTAGTGGCAATAGAGGCGTCGAAACGTTTGCATTTCTCCGCCCTTATTGCATTGGCAGAAAATTGGCCTGCCACTCTGTTTAGAGTAACCTGCTCTCTGCTTGAGCTGATAGCGCGGGAGGACCTCTTGCAGGGTAGGGCAGAAGAGTTTTCTCAATTTCTGCACGATAAAATCGCTCAGATTCGGGATGGGCTGGACTCCAGTTGGGTGGTCCCAGGGGAGGTATCCGGGGCAAGTCTTGAGACGGTTATCTGGGAGGAGTTCGATCCTGTGACTGCCGAGGGTGTGGACAGATTACTGGGGAGGCTGAATGCCACCACATGTTTATTGGACCCATGCCCTTCCTGGTTGGTTTCTACATCCAGGGAGGTGACACGAGGCTGGCTCCAGGGGATTGTCAATGCTTCGTTGATGGAGGGGGCTCTTCCTACCGCCCTGAAAACGGCGGTGGTGCGACCCCTCCTCAAGAAGCCTTCCCTGGATCCAGCTCTTTTAAATAACTATCGTCCTGTCTCCAACCTTCCCTTTCTAGCGAAGGTTGTTGAGAGTGTTGTGGCGCATCAGCTCCCTCAGTACCTGGAGGAAGCATTCTACTTAGATCCATTCCAATCAGGCTTCAGGCCCGGGTACAGTACTGAAACAGCATTGGTCGCGTTGGTCGATGATCTCTGGAGGGCCCGTGACAGAGGTTATTCCTCTGTCCTGGTCCTATTAGATCTATCAGCAGCTTTTGATACTATCGACCATAGTATCCTATTGTGGCGGTTGGAGGGATTGGGAATTGGGGGCACCGTTTTGCGGTGGTTCTCCTCCTTCCTCTCGGACCACTCGCAATTTGTATTGACGGGGGGGGAGGTCCATCCCTAGGCCCCTCATTTGTGGGGTGCCTCAGGGGTCGGTCCTCTCCCCTCTTCTGTTCAACATTTATGTGAAGCCGCTGGGAGAGATCATCCGTGGTTTTGGGGTGAAATGTCATCTCTATGCTGATGACACTCAGCTTTACATCTCCACCCCAAACCACCCCAACGATGCTGTGGAGGTCATGGCCCGTTGCCTGGAGGCTGTGCGGAACTGGATGGGTGGGAACAGGCTTCGACTCAACCCTTCCAAGATTGAGTGGCTGTGGTTTCCGGTGACTCCGTCGCTGGCTATTGGGGATGAGATCTTGACCCCCACAGAAAGGGCTCGCAATCTTGGTGTCCTCCTGGATGTACGGCTGTCTTTGGAAGATCACATCACGGCCGTCTCCAGGGGGGCTTTTTATCAGGTTCGCATGATACGCCAGATGCGGCCCTTTCTTGATCGGGACGCCTTACGCACGGTCACCCATGCTCTGGTCACCTCCCGCCTGGACTACTGTAATGCCCTCTACATGGGGCTCCCTGCAGGGAGCACCCGGAGGCTCCAACTGGTACAAAATGCGGCCGCGCGGGTGGTTATGGGGGCGTCGAGATACTCCCATGTGACGCCTCTCTTGCGCGAGCTGCATTGGTTGCCGGTGGCCTTCCGGGTTAGCTTTAAAGTATTGGTTTTGGCCTTTAAAGCGCTCCATGGCTTCGGACCAGGATACTTACAAGACCGCATTCTGCCAGTAGTCTCCCACCGACCAGTGCGCTCCCACAGAGAGGGTCTCCTCCGGGTCCCGACAGCATCCATGTGCCACCTGGTGACCCCGAGGAATAGGGCCTTCTCTGTGGGGGCACCTGCCCTTTGGAACGGGCTGCCCCGAAGGCTACGAACAACCACTGACCTGAGGGCGTTCAGACGTGACCTGAAAACCTGGCTCATTGAGCAGGCCGGCCTGAGCTGACTTCAAATGGGATTTTAAATAAGGGGTTTTAGATTTGATTGGTTGGGGTATGAAAGTTTTAGCTTATTTTAATCGGGGTTTTTAAATTTTTAATTGGCAGCCCATAATTTAATTCTTTTTTAATTATATTTATATTTGTAATTTATATATATTTTAGTTGGCTGTTCACCTCTCTGAGTCCTTGGGGAGAAGGGCGGTATATAAAATTATTTAATAAATAAATAATAAATAAAAATGGTGAACCAAAACTGCAGCTTCACAGTCAATAGAAGAGATAGGAAGTTGGGGCACTGGATGAGCAAAGAAAGGGGTCATTCTGTGGGTCGCAGTGAAGGGCATTGAGTATAAGGAGCTTTCCTTTTCACCCTCCTGCTCCTCTTAAATGATTGAGAATTGAAGACATCAGAACAGCTGAACTTTGGAGAGAAAACCCTCCTGGACTCCATTTCTGTTCTTAATGGTAATTCCAACCATGATAATGATGGTTTGGGAACTCTTGTGATCCCCAATGGCCAGAACATGGGTGGGAGAAGATGCCTTCCTCCTCCTCTTTCATCTTGTCTGCTGCATCCATTCAGGGAAGAAGATTCAGGTGAGGACGGTGGGGTTAAAGTCTTGTACAGCCTGGGATCATTATCTCTCCTCCTCTTAACTCCATCTTCTCTCCTTCTCTCTTTCAGTCTTTTCAAGGATCCTCCTGGGAACAGGTAAGAGACTTTCATGCAGACTTTTCTTCTATTTCCAAAATAAGTAGACTGTGATTGTTGCTATCATTGAAGGAAGGAGAAGATCAAATGAAAGTCCAAAGAGAGATACTGAAGGAGAGAAACCCATCACAGTGAATGTAGCTGACTGGCCGTTCTTTTCCACTTGGGTTGGTGCAAAGGGTGAATCCAGCCTCTTCATGAGGCCTCTGAAGATGGCCATGATCCTGGTGAATCCAAGGAGCTTCCTTGTAAAAATGTCCCCCTCGAGTTCTTCTCCCCAATATAATGTTGAGTTTACGTTACCAAGCCCAGAGAGCATACAGGAAGTTAGAGACAAAGATCCAAGAGAAGAATATGGGAGGCATAGTTAAAAAACAAATAAGAATGGAAATATTAAAACAAATGGGAGATGATAGTTAAAAAGGTTTTCTTTCTTTTGATATAACAGGGGCACGATTAAAAGTTACAATAGAAGTAGAAAAAAGGGCACGTATTTCTAAATAACAGAATAAAAGTAATAATTTGTAACTAAATGGAAGATTAGAGGTTGAAATATGAATTTAATATGTATGTTTAAATAATATGGTGATTGATGTTAGGATGGAATATTGAAATTGTATTGTAATACAATTATGTGTATTATATTAGGATTAGTAAAGAAGGCCTGACTAACTAGATTAATGAAATAATTAAATGGAAAGACTAGAGTGGAAAGATGGTACTTTATGTAAGTTTAAATAATATTGTGATTGGCATTAGAATGGTATATTGAGGTATTGAATAATTAAATAATGAAGAATTATATCTTAATACAAATATGAATATTAATATTAGGAGTTTATAAGCGTAACTAAGAAATATTATTGATATTAGTATTGTTATCTGTATCAAAATGAATGATACCCAGATGCCACACTGTTCATGTATTGATGTTGATGGATGTTTAAAAAGAAAATAAAAAAAGAAACATGTAACCAGGAAGTTAATCCTGAAAGATGGATGGGCCTTCATCCAAGCCAGCAGCTGGAAGCCCAAGACAACAAGGCCAATCAGAGATGCTACGAAGAGGGCACTGATAAATTTAGGATTTAATGTTTCAGGGGGTTCAGAGGAGGATGAGCTTTTGATGGAAGTTGGACATTGCAAGATGTTTCTTGAGGAGAAGCTGTAGAGATTACAGCCCTGAGGAGAAAAGAATCTGAACTCCAAGGAGCTTGAATAAGCCATTCAGGAGGGATGAGATAAATTGGATGGTACAATTGGACATGACACAGAAGAAGCACTGATGAATCTAGATGTACTCAATATTGCAATTGCAGAGAAAATATATAGCTGAGTTGGAGAATTCCCAGAGCAGATTATGGATGGGAACCATTCTGGGAATAGAGTTGGATGTTCTGATGTAGAGATTTAGTTTCCAGGAAGAGACCAGAAGGAAGGACTCAATGGCTTCTCTTTCTTTTCTTTGGTTCACGGACAGGTTCATCTTTACCAACCCCCAGGCTGTCCACAACTCTTCTGCACACCGCCATTATTAAAGGAGAAGAGATTCCATTGGAATGCTCCCTCCCTGAGGGAACTCGGGCAGAAAAGTTCTTTTTCTACTGCAAGGATCAATCAGATTATCCAATTGAATATAAATACCTGCCTATAAATACCTTCATTTTCAGGACTGCAGACCTGATCTCAGACCCAATAAAGATAATATGTCTGTGCAGTTTCCTGGAAACATCTACAGGATGGCCCATCAGTAACCAGCTGGTGTTCTCTCTCGTCGGTGAGATAAATATTTTTGCCTAGAAATATTGACATCAAAGGCAGTGTTAATGTTCACTCTAATAAAACGCCCAATAAAATTTTCAAAAATTAATCCATTTAAATAAATAAATCTCAAACGATTTAATCTATAGATAAATAATACCTCCAGTAAAAACCCTGTTAATGGGACTTCCTTTCACACATGGGTAGAGCAGAAGTAAGGATTGTCTGGTCCGTTTTCGCTTGTGTGGGCAACATTTCTGTAATATGTTCACCACAAGCTAAAGATAAAACAATTCTCCTTTTTTTGTTTTTTTTCCATTTTAATCCCCTTTGTCTGAAATATCACGGCTTTTCCTCATAGAAATGGTACCTTACGTTCAAGGAGATACTGTGAATGATTTGAGGAAACCCCCCTGCTTCAAAGGAGACATTAATATTTCCCTTATGAACATTTTGTGCAGATGTGCTTCCTTCCCAGTGCTGAAAGTGGATCCATCATCCAAGACCACAAAGGAAGGGGATCCCTTGGTTTTCCTTTGCTCAGCCGAAGAAGGCAACCTAGAGAAGATCACTGCGGCCGCGCAGGTGATGTTGGGGGCTTCTTAGAGCTCCCATGTTACACTGCAATAAAGGGTTGCCGTGGCTGCCACGCTAACAGGGCAGGCAGCTGGAGGGCAACAGCTGATGCCGTTTGACTGCTCCCTTTTATAATCAGCTGTCAAATGGCATTAGCCAATAGGAGTGGTCCGAGTTCCCACTGGAAACACAGACCTGAGTGAAGACTTCAGCACAGTCCTTAATACACAACACCTCTCTCTCCCAGAGCGGAGCATGCGTAGTCCTTTAGGTAGCTAGGGGCTTGCGTAGATGGCCAAATCTCCTCAACTCCGGTGGAAATGGCGCTAGATGAACTTCTTCTGCTTGTCGTGCGGTTTCAAATGATGGAGGAACTGGTGGCTCATCTGGAGTTGGTTCTGCGTGCTGGACTGCTGCTTGCTTAGGTAGGCCTTCATTGTTGATGGGTTCGAGGTGGGTTTCCTCAGGCGCTGGTGGTCTTCCTCTGATGGGAACGTCTAGTAGTACTCCAATGCCTCCTTAATTGGTCGATATGGCGGCATCAAATGCACCCATTTGTAGTTGGACTCTGTAAGACTTAGGACCAGTTACTGCCACCATGCGCCCAGACATCCAAAAGGTTGACCAGCGAAGTTCCTGGCATATAACAGGTCATTCTCTACCAACCTCCTAGTCTGGCCATTTGACCCAAGGGGGATTCCTGGGGCATAATTGGGGTGAAGCCTATCTAAGGTGGTCCTTAAATGGCGCTCCATGAGGAGTTCAGCCGGTGACCTGTTTGTGGAAGCACACGGGTCATGTGCTGGCTTAGGAGGTACTTGGCAAGCTTGGAATGCCAATCTATGGGCCCAAGTCTTTGCAGGACCTTCTTAGCTCACCTGACTGCCAGACCATTACTGGCAGGGTGAAAAGGAGCTATTAAAACGTGTCTGATTCCTTTGTTGGCTAGAAAAATTTCAAACTCGCAAGATGTAAACTGGGGGCCGTTATCAGACACAATGGTGTCAGGGAGGCCATGGGTGGTGAACATTCTGACCAGGGCCTTAGTGACCGCTTCTGTGGTCGTGGAGGGCATTAAAGTCAGCTCCACCCATTTAGAGAAGGCATCAGCTAATACTAGGAAGGTACTCCCATGGAAAGGGCCAGATGGATCAATATGTACTCTGGACCAGGGGCCTCCTGCATCCTCCCATGTTCCTGGCATGGATGCTGGAGGAGAGGACCTGGTGGCTTGGCATGGCTGACAAGCATTAACCCAGCTAGCAATCTGAGCGTCCATGCCCGGCCACCATACATAACTGTGAGCTAGTGCCTTCATCCTGACCCTCATGCAGCACTTCTAAAACTGAGGTCTGCAGCTGGGGGGGAATTACTACCCTGGTTCCCAAAGCAAACAGCCTTGTAAGGCAGAAAGTTCTTGCTGGCGTAATTTGAAGGGTAAGAATTCGGATGAATAAGGGGTTGTAGGCCATCCCCTTCCCACCCAGTCAAGGACTTGTCCTTGGCAGACTGGGCAGCGATGTCAGAGGCGGTGATAGGCAGCTTGAGGTCATTGATCAGGAACATAGCATTGGTTGGTGCAGGATCCTCCACTGGAACTGGTAGGGGTCAACAACTAAGGGCATCTGCATGACTGAGCGTTTTGCCAAAGCGATGAACCAGCATATAGGAATATGCAGCTAGGAATAATGTCCACCTGGTCATCCTTGGAGATAAAATCTGAGGTGTTTGCTTCTTGCCTGATAAGAGTCCTAAAAGAGGTTTATGATCCATAACCAGTTCAAAATGGTATCCATAGAGAAACTCATGGAATTTCTTTACTGAAGCAACTGCAGCCAAAGCCTTTTTATCAATTTGACTGTAGTTACGTTCAGTGGAGGATAATGTCCTAGAGAAAAATGCAATGGGTGCCTCTGAGCCATTAGGCAGTCTGTGACTTAGAACCGCTCCTATACCGAAAGGTGAAGCATCTGCAGCTAAAACTAAAGGTAAATTCTTGTTACATTGCACTAAAACAGCATCAGATGTGAGCAGTGACTTGACTGCTTTGAAAGCAAAGGCGTCCCTAGGACCCCAATGCCATGCTGCTTGTCTGTCCAGGAGCCTGTGCAGAGGTTCTGCAATGGAAGCCTTATGTGGCAAAAATGAAGCATAGAAATTTAGAAATCCCAAACACGATTGGAGTTCAGTTTTATTAGTTAGTGTGGGTGTCCCATGAATAGCCTTTATTTTGGATTCGATCTGGTGAACGCCAGAGGCGTCAATTCTGTAGCCTAAACATTCGACTTGTGGAGTTGCAATAGTGCATTTTTCCTTTTTTAATTTGAGACCCGACTTTCTGAAACATTCAAGGACACTTTTGACTCTTTGTAGTAACTGAGGTTTGTCAGAGGCAGATATTAAGATGTCATCGAAATAGGGTATTATGCCAGATAATCCTTGAAGTAGTCTTTCCATTAGTGACTGGAAAATTCCAGGGGCCACACTCACACCAAACTGAAGGCGTGTACACTTAAAAGCCTAGGCCCTCGCTGAATACATCAGCATATTCTCTGAAGAGGGAGTCCACTTCTGTATTTGCAATAGAGTGGATTCCATCTATATGGAGGCCTAGGGCAGGGAACCAGTCTAATCCCAACAGGCTTGGGAGGGCGCCGTCCACTATCACTAAAGGCAAATGACCCTTAAAGCTTTGAAATTGAATTAAAAACTTGCCTTTTCCGATGACAGGGATGGTTCTGCCTTGGTAGTCACGTAGAGTCAAATTTGCATATACATAATATGTATATGCAAATTCAATAAAAAAACTTGGACATGGCCTTATTCTCCAGAAAGTAACCAACTGGTCGTCTCAGTGGTTGGTAAGATGAATATTTATTACCCCAAAATATTCAAAGCAAAGTGTAGCACAATGATCAAACTATGAAAATGCATTATAGATCATTCAAAAATAAATCCAGTAAACAAAATACAAAACAAGCAAGCCCATTGCTAAATAAATAATACCTCCCTTAAGAAAATGATTAGCAGGATGTTCTTTCCATAGGAAAAATATCTCCCCAATGGGATAGTATGGTTATGACAACAGCAGTTTCAGAAACACCTAAGCCTTATCTATTTCTGCATGCTTCAGATCTACCTCCTTATACATTTTGTGTACTGTACTACATATTACAGAAATGTGCTTTTTTTTATTGAAAGATTCAGTTGATGAGAATATTTTATTTATTTATTTATTTGTTAAGCAAGTATTAGATAACATGTACAAGTATAAGCATGGTTATGAATATATGAAATTGATACGAATAAAAATGAAATAATAGGACAGGGTTGGTAGACACGTTGGTGGGCTTATGAACACCTCGTACAAACCTCTTAGAAAAGGGGTGAGGTCAATAGTAGACAGTCTAAGATTAAAGTTTTATGGTTTGGGGAAGAAACCACAGAGTCAGGTAGAGTATTCAGACATAGACCACTCTGTTGCTAAAGTCATATTTCCTGCAATCAAGTCTGGTGCGGTTTACCTTGAGTTTGTATCTATTGTGTGCTTTTGTATTGTTGTGGTTGAAGCTGAAGTATTCATTGACAGGTAGGACATTGCAATAGATAATTTTATGTACTATACTTAGATCGGACCGAAGGTGGCATAGTTCTAGGTTGCCTGGGTCTAAAATTTCAAGTCTGGTGGAATAAGGTCTTCTGCTTCAAGTAGCGGAGTGGAGAACTCTTCTCGTGAAATATTTCTGGACGTTCTCGATTGTATTAATATCCAATATGTAATGCGAATTCGAGACTGATGAGCTGTATTCAAGTATTGGTCTAGCAAATATTTTGTATGCTCTAGTTAGTAGTGTGATATTACCAGAGAAAAAGCTACGCACGATTAGGTTAACAACTCTTAATGCCTTTTTGGCTATGTAGTTACAGTGGGCTCTACCACTTAGATCATGAGAGATGAGTACTCCAAGGTCCTTGACAGAATTTGGATCATCAACAAGGTATTGATTATTCAGTTTGTATTTTATTTTTGGATGTTTTTTGCTGATATGTATGACAGGACATTTGTTTGTTGAGATTTGAAGTTGCCATTTGTTTGACCATTCTGACACATAGTTGAGGTCATTTTGAAGGGTAGCAGTATTGTCAGTGGTGTTAAATAGCTTTACATCATCAGCAAAAAGAATGCAGTTGCTCTTAATATGATAACAGAGGTCATTTATATAAAGTATAAAGAGAGTTTTGGTCCTAAAATGCTGCCTTGGAGAACACCACTGTTGACAAGTACAGGATTTGATAGGGTGTTCCCTATTTTGACCATTTGTTCCCTGTTTGACAGGAATGTATCTATCCAGTTATGCATGTTTCCAGAGATGCCATAAGATTTTAGTTTTAGGAGTAGTTTGTCGTGTACCACTGAATCAAAGGCTTTACAGAAGTCTATGTAAATAGTGTCAGTTGCTTTGCCCTGATCAGTTTGCGTAGTCCATATGTTTTTGCAATGTAGGAGTTGCAGATTACAGGATATTTTTTTTCTGAAACCAAATTGTTTGTTAGAGAGTAGGTTGTTTGTCTCTAAGTGAAGGATAATGGATTGGTTAATAATTGATTCCATGACTTTACAGGTGACGCAACATAAAGAGATTGGTCTGTAATTTTCAACTAGGCTGGGGTCTCTCTTTTTGAAGATGGGGATGACTGTGGCTAGTGACCATAGATTTGGCAAGGAGCTGATCCTGAAAGATTTTTCAAAGATTATGCTTAGAGGTTCTGCCATGGCAGCGGATAGCTTTTTTAAGAAGCAGGCACATATTTCACCCAGTTCTAATAGATAGAGATGGTTTTAGATTGCATAGTGCTTTTTCAACATTATCTTCTGTAAAATTAATATATATTAAATCATTGTAGTTGTCTGTGGTTTGACTAGGAAATACTGGGAATGATCCATTGCTGTTTACAAAAACTGAGTGAAAGAATGTGTTAAAGATGTTGGCTTTAATGGTGTTGTCATTGCAGTCTTTACCATTAGGTACTTTCAGGGGTGGGATGGACCTCGAGTCTTTAAGTTTGTTGTTTACAAAATTGTAGAAAGTGCAGGTCGAATTGGTGAGTAGAAGGTTTTCCTCTTGTTTAATGTGATAATTGGTGCATTCAGTCTTTATCTGGTGGCATAAATTTTTGTATCGGCTTTTGAAGTTGGCAACGTGACCAGATTTGTTTTTCCCCCAAAGTGATCTCTTTTTGGATTGAAGCTTCCTTATTGGTAATCTGTTTTTTCTGGTTTTTGGAGTTGTTATTGGTACATATAGTTTGATGACTCCTTTGACTTCAAGTAAAAATATGTTGTAATGGTTTTTGACGTTATTGCATCCAGTGAATAGAATTTGCCAATCAAGAGATGAGAGATTGTTGTTTATAAGACCATAATTGCCTTTTTTGAAGTTATAATTGGGGATCCCATCGCTATGATGATTTTTGTGTGGATGTATATTGAGACAAAAGTCAATCATGCTGTGGTCACTGTTGGAAAAGGGTTCTTTTATTTGTATTCCGTAAATTGAATTCAAACTGTTGCAAAAGATGAAATTGAGGCAATTGTTAAGTCTAGTGCTGTTGGTTACTAGTTGTTCCAGTCCTAGATTTGTTACAGCATTGTAGAAAGTTGCATGTATGGGTTCAGTTGTACATTCATTTCGGATCCAATTAATATGAGGTAGATTGAAGTCACCAAGAAGGATAAAAGCATGTGGGCTGGAGGTTGCCCATGTTAGTAGTTAATTTAACCTGTTTACATGTTTGATATCATAATCAGGGGCTCTGTAACATAGTAAGAATCGAAATGTGATATTTAAGGACAGTTCACAGATGATGGTCTCAGGAAGAGCAAGCTCCTGGGTAATTTGGAGGTAATGATTTCTTGATGTAGTCTCTCTTGTGTGAAAAGAGATAGATTTGTGTTATTTTCAATCTAAGCTACATTAAAATTGATTCCCCCTCCTTATTTTCCATTGTAACCTCCATTATCTGAACTATCATTGCTTTGCCTCATAGAAATGGTACCTTAGATTCAAGGATACACTGTGGATGGTTTGAGAAAACTCTCCTGCTTCAAAGAAGACATTAATGTATCTCCCTTATGAACATTTTGTGCAGATGTCCTCCCTTACCCTCTGCTGAAAGTGGATCCATTGTCCCAGAGGGTGAAGGAAGGTGACCCCTTGGTCTTCCTCTGCTCAACTGAAGGAGGCATCACAGAGAAGAAGTTCCACTTCTACAAGGATGAAGTGGAGATCACCAACGGTGAAGAAGCTCTTCTTGAACCCTCCAGTGAACCCACAAACCCTCTTCAAAATGCCTCTCTGAGAATCCCTCGTGCCTCATTCAATCACAGTGGGGAATTTGCCTGCAGCTATGAAGAGAAGAGAAGCAACCGATGGATCATGTCTTCTTTGAGTCGGGGGACAAACATCACAGTTGAGCCAGGTAGGAGGAGATTTGGATGTGGTTAAATCTTGAGACCACCGTGAAAGGCTAAACTAGGAAGAGCAGAGAAAGTCCTGGAGAAAGGCAAATGGCTTTTGTGGGAATTTTAACTAGCTCCACAGAGTGGTCCATGGAAAATCCAGAACATGAACTTGATTTAAAAAGAAAGGGTCTGTTTCATGTATATTTTTAATGGTACCTAAACCATCCATAGCAGGCAGAGTAAAAAATGTTCTGTCAAGATATACTAAATCATTTTTCTTGTTTCTTACTCAAACCAGTTTCAACCCAAGATTCAGATCCTATATGGAGATATTCCTGGATGGCAAGTCCGCTTGTAATCCTGCTGGTTCCATTTGCCTTTTATTGCTGGAGGAAGAAAAGCAGTAAGCGAAGTGATTTTGGGTTCAAGGGTTCTCTTACTTGGAGTCCCAGATGGCGCCTCATCTTTTTGGAGATGTTGATTGAGGGATTCTCTGGGAGGCAGGAAAGGGAGCCAGGCCTGAGGGAGAAGGACAAACAATATGTGAGAATGATGTAAATAAGCCATTTTTTCTTTCTTTTCTATTATTATTTCTCCCTTGGAAGCATCAGTATCCCAGGAACAATTTCACCTCAGGGAAAAGAAAGAGGAAAGAAATGATCTTGCAGTGATGGAGCCTCAAGCAGCAACAACAGCAACTTCATCATCTGTCAAGGTAGGTGGTGGGATTCATTGATGACTTTAATCAGGGTCTGCAGGAGGTCTATTTACATTAGAGAGTGAAACCAAGTTTTATCCCGACTATTGAAGGTGTCACCCAATTGTCATGAAGAAACAGGAATGATGCCAATAGGATTTAGAGCTTCTGAACTTTAACTCTTGAATTTAAACAGATTTATCTTTCTTAAGACTATTGTCTTGAGCTCTCTGAACATCTGCTTAATTTTCTTGACTTACTTGGTTTCAACCAAAGAATTTAGGAATTTTTGAACAATTAATTTTTTTTAAAAAAAATGGGGAAGCAGAATAATTCTCTTTATGGCCTCCAGCCTAACAAATCATGTATTGGCCAAGAAATTGAATGACCTTGAAGCCCACACAAACAATAATAAATGTTTAAGAAATCCAAACATCTAAGAAGCCATTAAAGATTCCAAAATTAAGTATTGTGGGCAGATTTTTAGGGGATTGTCCCTATGGGTTTCTCAGGAGCATCTCAAAATAATTGGGAATGTGAGATAGGAAACTAGACTAGATCAGACTGATGCCAAAAGTCAATCCTTCTTTTCCTTGATGGGCTGGTAATCTTTCTATGCCATAGGAAATCTGTTAAACTTATTTGTTTCTAAAAAAGCTGGAAAATGATGGAGAAATCCCAGGTTCTCGATGGGTTCTTCACCTGCAGGCAGATTGAACAATGTTTTCTCATCCCCCTCATGTTTCCCAGGACTCTGAGGTCACTTACAGCTGCATCCAGAACTTCTTCACTCCATCTCCTCCTGGACCAACAAGGAAGAATTGTCTAACACAAGGAAAAGAAGAGGGGATATTGTACAGCGATATTGTACAATAAAGGATATTGTACAGCGATATTGTACAATAAAGGAGACAGCAAAATCACCCCTGATTGGAGGAAAACGTGTCTCTCTTAGTCCAGTCTCTCATTCGAACTAAATATGGACTTCACTCTTGAAGAGATGATGAGGTGCTGCTGAGCATCAATTTACGGCGGAAGAGAAAATCCATGAAATAGGGGGAAATCCTGGGAATAATCTTATTCTCTGAGATTGTCAGGGAATTGCGCAGCTGGTGTCCAAATGGAGTCAGAAAAGTTGACATAAACTTGTATTTTTATATAAATAAATATATTTTACAACTATAGGTAGTAGTTGTGTTCAGTTCAGTTTGTTTAGTGACCATTTGAAAGAACAACGGCACTGAGCAAAATGATTTATAACCGTTTTCCACATTTATGACTGATGGATATTCTCATGGTCACCTGATCAACTGACAAGTGACTTATACTTATGACAGCTGCAATGTCCTAGGGTCACTTGATCCCCTTTTGTGATCTTCTGACAAGCAAAATCAACGGGGAAGGCAGCTTCCCTTAACAAGCCTGTCATTAAATTAACAACGGAAACTATTCCCTTAACATGTGGAAAGAAAAGTTGTAAAGCTAGGGAAAATTCCCTTAACAAATGTCTCACTTTGCTATGGAAATGTTGGGCTGTATATTGTGGTTGAAAGTTGAGGACTCCCTGGATATATAGACCAAAAAAGTTAATGAGACTCAGCAGGAGCATCGTGAGGTAAATCACAGAGCACACAGAAGGAAAAGGCGGGGAAAAAGGGAAACTCCCTCTCAACACCCACAGCAACCAATCACAGCACAGATTGCCTCATGCAGGAGCCCTCCTTCTACGAACAACCACTGACCTGAGGGCGTTCAGACGTGACCTGAAAACCTGGCTCTTTGAGCAGGCCGGCCTGAACTGATTTCAAATGGGATTTTAAATAAGAGGTTTTAGATTTGATTGGTTGGGGTATGAAAGCTTTAGCTTATTTTAATCGGGGTTTTTAAATTTTTAATTGGCAGCCCATAATTTAATTCTTTTTAAATTATATTTATATTTGTAATTTATATATATTTTAGTTGGCTGTTCACCGCTCTGAGTCCTCCGGGAGAAGGGCGGTATATAAAATTATTTAATAAATAAATAATAAATAAAAATGGTGAACCAAAACTGGAGCTTCATAGTCAATAGAAGAGATAGGAATTTGGGGCAATGAATGAGCAAAGAAAGGGGTCAACCTGCGGGTCGCAGTAAAGGGCATTGAGTATAAGGAGCTTCCCTTTTCTCCCTCCTGCTCCTCTTAAATGATTGAGAATTGAAGACATCAGAACAGCTGAACTTCGGAGAGAAAACACTCCTGGACTCCATTTCTGTTCTTAATGGTAATTCCAACCATGATAATGATGGTTTGGGAACTCTTGTGATCCCCAATGGCCAGTACATGGGTGGGAGAAGATGCCTTCCTCCTCCTCTTTCATCTTGTCTCCTGCATCCATTCAGGGAAGAAGATTCAGGTGAGGACGGTGGGGTTAAAGTCTTGCACAGCCTGGGATCATTATCTCTCCTCCTCTTAACTCCACTTTCCCTCCTACTCTCTTTCAGTCTTTTCAAGGATCCTCCTGGGAGCAGGTAAGAGACTTTCATGCAGACTTTTCTTCTATTTCCAAAATAAGTAGACTGTGATTGTTGCTGTCATTGAAGGAAGGAGAAGATCAAATGAAAGTCCAAAGAGAGATACTGAAGGAGAAAAACCCATCACAGTGAATGTAGCTGACTGGCCGTTCTTTTCCACTTGTGTTGGTGCAAAGGGTGAATCCAGCCTCTTCATGAGGCCTCTGAAGATGGCCATGATCCTGGGGAATCCAAGGAGCTTCCTTGTAAAAATGTCCTCCTCGAATTCTTCTCCCCAATATAATGTTGAGTATACATTACCAAGCCCAGAGAGCATACAGGAAGTTAGAGACAAAGATCCAAGAGAAGAATATGGGAGGCATAGCTAAAAAAAAAATTAAGAATGGAAATATTAAAACAAATGGGAGATGATAGTTAGAAAGGTTTTTCTTTCTTTTGATATAACAGGGGCACGATTAAAAGTTAGAATAGAAATAGAAACAAGGGCACATATTTCTAAATAACAGATTAAAAGTAGTAATTTGTAACTAAATGGAAGATTAGAGGTTGAAATATGAATTTAATATGTATGTTTAAATAATATGGTGATTGATGTTAGGATGGAATATTGGAATTGTATTGTAATACAATATGTGTATTATATTAGGATTAGTAAAGAAGGCCTGACTAACTAGACTAATGAAATAATTAAATGGAAAGACTAGAGTGGAAAGATTATATAAGTTTAAATAACATTGTGATTGGCATTAGAATAGTATATTGAGGTATTGAATAATTAAATAATGAAGAATTATATCTTAATACAAATATGAATATTAATATTAGGAGTTTATAAGCGTAACTAAGAAATATTATTGATATTAGTATTGTTATCTGTATCAAAATGAATGATACCCAGATGCCACACTGTTCATGTATTGATGTTGATGGATGTTTAAAAAGAAAATAAAAAAGAAACATGTAACCAGGAAGTTAATCCTGAAAGATGGATGGGCCTTCATCCAAGCCAGCAGCTGGAAGCCCAAGACAACAAGGCCAATCAGAGATGCTACGAAGAGGGCACTGATAAATTTAGGATTTAATGTTTCAGGGGGTTCAGAGGAGGATGAGCTTTTGATGGAAGTTGGACATTGCAAGATGTTTCTTGAGGAGAAGCTGTAGAGATTACACCCCTGAGGAGAAAAGAATCTGAACTCCAAGGAGCTTGAATAAGCCATTCAGGAGGGATGAGATAAATTGGATGGTACAATTGGACATGACACAGAAGAAGCGCTGATGAATCTAGATGTACTCAATATTGCAATTGCAGAGAAAATATATAGCCGAGTTGGAGAATTCCCAGAGCAGATTATGGATGGGAACCATTCTGGGAATAGACTCAATGGCTTCTCTTTCTTTTCTTTGGTTCATCTTTACCAACCCCCAGGCTATCCACAACTCTTCTGCACACCGCCATTATTAAAGGAGAAGAGATTCCCTTGGAATGCTCCCTCCCTGAGGGAACTTAGGCAGAAAAATTCTTTTTCTACTGCAAGGATCAATCAGATTATCCAATTGAATATAAATACCTGCCTATAAATACCTTCATTTTCAGGACTGCAGACCTGATCTCAGACCCAATAAAGATAATATGTCTGTGCAGGTTCCTGGAAACATCTACAGGATGGCCCATCAGTAACCAGCTGGTGTTCTCTCTCGTCGGTGAGATAAATATTTTTGCCTATAAATATTGACATCAAAGGCAGTGTTAATGTTCACTCTAATAAAACGCACAGTAAAATTTTCAAAAATTAATCCATTTAAATAAATAAATCTCAAACAATTTAATCTATAGATAAATAATACCTCCAGTAAAAACCCTATTAATGGGACTTCCTTTCACACATGGGTAGAGCAGAGGTAAGGATTGTCTGGTCCGTTCTCGCTTGTGTGGGCAACATTTCTGTAATATGTTCACCACAAACTAAAGATAAAACCATTCCCCTTTTTTTGTTTTTTCCATTTTAATCCCCATTGTCTGAAATATCACGGCTTTTCCTCATAGAAATGGTACCTTACGTTCAAGGAGATACTGTGAATGATTTGAGGAAACCCCCCTGCTTCAAAGGAGACATTAATATTTCCCTTATGAACATTTTGTGCAGATGTGCTTCCTTCCCACTGCTGAAAGTGGATCCATCATCCAAGACCACAAAGGAAGGGGATCCCTTGGTTTTCCTTTGCTCAGCCGAAGAAGGCAACCTAGAGAAGATCACTGCGGCCGCGCAGGTGATGTTGGGGGCTTCTTGGAGCTCCCATGTTACACCGCTCCTGCGCGAGCTGCATTGGCTTCCAATAGCCTTCTGGGTGTGATTCAAAGTGTTGGTGATCACCTTTAAAGCGCTCCATGGCTTGGGACCCGGGTACTTATGGGATCACCTACTGAAGCTGTTCACTTAACAAAGATGGCAAGAAAGGTCATAAAACAAGGGAAAATTTCCTTAACAAATGTCTCACTTAGAAACAGAAATGTTGGGCTGTATATTGTGGTCGAAACTTGAGGACTCCCTGGATATATAGAGCAAAAAAGTTAATCAAGCTCAGCAGGAGCATCGTGAGGTAAATCACAGAGCACACAAAGAAAAAGGCGGGGGAAAAAGAAACTCCCTCTCAACACCCACAGCAACCAATCACAGCACAGATTGCCTCATGCAGGAGCCCTCCCTCTTCAATCAGTCAACTATAAATGTGTATTCTGATTCACTGGACAACCGCACAGATCCAGCTACTAAATTTAAATATTTTAACAGAGTCTCAGTTCTATCTCAGTCTAGGCTTGGGCCTCCTGGGAAGATTTCAATTATAATTTCTCTCTTCATAACATACTTTTTGACTTGTCTTCTTTAGAATTGGTATTTTCATCTATAGGGGCAATCTAATCTTTCTCCTATATGGTCCAATGGATCTTGATTGATTGGTTTGTCTAGACTTCAAACTTCAGCTTTTAACTTTATTGTTGCAATAAAGGGTTGCCGCGGCTGCCACGCTAACAGGGCAGCCAGCTGGAGGGCAACAGCTGATGACACTTGACACCTTCCTTTTATAGTAAGCTGCCAAACGGCATCAGCTGTTGCCCTCCAGCTGGCTGCCCTATTAGCACAGAGGGGTCCATTGAAAATCCAGAACTGAGCTTGACAAAAAGGGGTTTGTTTCATTTGTAGATTTAACAGAATCTTTTCTACACAATCAAGAAAAGGGCAGATTAAGATATTCTGCCAAGAAATACTAAATCATCCTTTTTGTTTCTTACTCAAACCAGTTTCGAACCAAGATTCAGATCCTATATGGAGATATTCCCGGGTGGCCATTATAATCTTGCTCGTTCCATTTGCCTTCTATTGCTGGACAAAGAAAAGCAGTAAGTGAAGTGGTTCAATGGGCTCAACGGTTCACTTACCTGGAGCCCCAGATGGTTCCTGATGTGGTTGCAGTTGTCGATAGAGAAATCCTCTAGGGAAGCAAGAAGGAGAGCCAGGCCTGACTTTGAGAGGGATAAGCAGACAATACATGAGGAAGATGGAAATAAACCATTTCATGTTTCTCTTTATTTCTATTGCTGCCTTGGAAGAATCTTCATCCAAGGAACAATCTCGGCTTGCAGAAAAGAAAGAGGCAAGAGGTGACCTTGGAATGATGGAGCTTCCAGCAGCAACAGCAGCTACAGTCTCCCCTGTCAAAGTAGCGGGTGGGATGAATGAGTGACTTAAACCCTGTCCAGAGGAAAGGTCTCTTCACAATGGAGAGTGAAGTTATGTCCCTTAAATCCCCACTAATGACTTAACGTCTTCTGTGGAGTCATCCAACTCTCTTTGTGGAGAGACAAGAGTTATGCAGATGGGCTCTAGAGTGACTGAACCATGCTGTTCTCAGGATAGATTGCTGGATTTTAACATTTTCAAGTAGTATTTATACTTTCCATTACTTCATGTTCTCTTGATCTCTGTGAATATTTCCTTTTAGTTTATTGATTTGTTTGATTTCAAGGAAAGAATGTAGGCATTTTAGGGCCCCTAGGGGAAGAATCATTCTCTTTATGACCTTCAGCTAACAAATTATATGTTGGACATGAAATTAAATGGTCTTGAATCCCACAGAAAAATACAAACAGAAAGATTTAAGAATACGAAGTATCTCAGCATCCATTAAAGGTTCTTCTAATATTGGGGTGAGGGGCGTTTTAGGGGAATGTTCTTGGCGGGTTGTCAACAGCATCTCAACACCATCAACAATCTGAGACCAAAAACAAAAAACTGTGTCAAGAATGATGATGTCAATGGTCAGCCTTTCTCTGTCTTGATGGGCTGGCAATCTTTCTAGGTTGTAGCTGACCTATCAAGTTTATATATTTCTCAGAACAGCATAAAACGATGGAAAGATCCCATGTTCTCAATGGCTTCCGCCACTGCCAGCAGACTGAGCAATGTCTTCTCTTTCCTTCACTTTCCCCAGTACTCTGAGGCCACCTACAGCAACATCCAGGATTCCTTCACTCCGTCTTCTCCTGGACCAACAAGGGAAAATCGTCTTACCCAAGAGAAAACAGGGAAGATATTGTACTGTCACCTTGGCTCTCAACTCAAAAAGTAGGAGCAGAATCACCCCTGATTGCAGCAAAATGTGTCTCTTTTGGTCCAGCCAATTATTCGGCCTAAACATGGACGTCACCCTTGAGGAGATGATGAAGTGCAGCTGAGCTTCAACTTGCGGAAGAAGAAAAAACACATCAAAAAGGGGGAAATCCTGGGCATAATCTTATTCTAGGAGTCTGTCAGGGAATTGCACAGCCGGTTTCCAAATGGAGTCAGAGACGCTGACACAAACTGGTAGTTTTATATAAATAAATAGATTTCCCTTTTCTTAGGTGCACTATTATTTTTTTGTTCTCCTTCAATATTTTGATGGATGGATGGTGCATGGAGATCCTGATTTTTGGCTCTTCAGTAAAGTTTAATGTCAGAGAAGAGGCAAAATAAAAGCTACAAAATAGAGACACTTTGTCAATTTTCTATTGCTATATTTCTGAAGCATCAGAATCACAAAATTTTCTGGGCTGAGCATAAGAAGCGACACACATGTCACTGCAATTCAGCAACATTAAATAAAGTAATACAAATAAAACAACAATTCAACAAGATTCCACAAAGCATCTCTGATTGGACTAGCACAAAAGGTGGTGCTGAAATAATATGCTTTTAAGAGCGGAATGAATCCCATCTTCATATAATTGTAAATTATATTATTATTGGGGGTGCAATTCAAGAGCAAAATCATAGATTTAATCAAAGAATGGTTTTGGGGGGAATGACGGTTTCATTTTACCTTGAATATCAAGCCAAATAAAACTTTGTTGCTGATATTTTGTAGGGTGCCACTGGCTGTTAATTTACAAGTTCAGGTTATTCTCTGCCCTAGTTTCAAAATCTGGAAGAATTTATTTGTTTGTTTGTTTATTCTTTATTGAAATGAGGTCACGGTTCAAGTGCCCTTCAGGCAGTTCACAATAAGGATAACCATTGATGTTTAGACCCAAACAGCAATTTTTCAGCACTGTTTTAGCAGAACAAACTGCTTCTTTGCAAATTTAAAGTTTTCATAATTCATACTTTATCCTTTGTTTTTGTTAAGGTAAAATGTCGAACTGGTTAAACATACAAGTCCCATAATGCATCACTGCTTATTCCCCTCCCACCGTTATCAAACATGCTCAGTTTTGGTTTTGAACAGACTTTTTTTTTTTTACCTCCTGGAGGAGTGGTATCTGGGGGAGAGCATGGACGTGAATTGGTTTGCTTTTTCTACAATAAAAGAATGATTCTGACTGCAAATAGTTTGGAAGTTAATTTTGGCTAAGATCCATTATAAGTTATCAACAATTGGTAGCAGAGGTCGGTTGCCAAATTAACAGGAACAAAATATGTCAGGATCAGAAAAATCCAGAATTAATACAAGAGCCTTCACCAGACAGATGGCAGCTCAACTGACTCCTATGGGTACGATAGGAATCCTTTTGGATGAAGGAAATATAATTCCTAGAACTGATAGAAATGACGACCTGCAACCAGATGCATATCCACCATTCACGCCACCCAGAAATGAAACCCAGGAGAAAGACAAAATAACTGACAAAAATGAAGATTTAAAATCAACCCTGCTCAGAATCATCGAAATATCAACAAACAGCAAGGACCCGATGGCAGAATTAAGAGGACTTTTTCAAAATACAGACAAACCTGAGGAAAGGCAAACAGAGAAAGAAAATGAAACTGCGAGTGCTGAACCGGTAAGTCCTTTGCAGCCTTTTTTAAACTTACCAGAGGCGGGAAAACATAAAGAGGCGCCATTTTCAAACCCATACAACTTAAAGCCACAACCAATAAAAATGGCTGACCGGCAACCAATCACTACAGAAGTTTTGAAGGGGGAGACAAAAAGAAAAGGTAGTCCTGAGAGGAAATCTCCCTCAGAGCAGGAAATATCAAGAGCGACTGAAACGCTCACAGCAGCATTCGGAGCTGCATTCACCCCCCCCCCACTCCAAGACAGTCACAGACAACAAGCACCGAACTCCAGGCAGCCACGTTGTCCCCATGCAACCCAGCAACCACAGGCAGTCTCCCAGCACTTTCAAGCAGCATTCAAAAGGCTTTAGAAATGACTAAAAGTAACATAGAAGTCATGATCCCTCTCAGCGTGTCTTCAACTGTTATCTCCGATCTCCAAACAACCCAGAGAGGCTTTTCTGCTTCTTCCTCACTCCCGACGGCCTCACTGGCTTCAGCAGCGGTCCTAGTGCCTCCAGGTTTTTTACTAGCACAAGCCTCCAAAGGGGAATTCCCAGCACCAGGAAACCACCTCTTGAATCCAGCACAGCTTCAGGATACTACATCTTCCCAGTCAGGAATTAAGAATGAAACCACAGCTCCAATGCAATTTTTTTAACCCTTCACTTTCTGCAACAACTCTTCAGGAGACATCCTCCACAGGAAACCAAGATAAAGTGAACATGGCACAAATTCAGAATTTCATGCATATACAGTCAGCTCCAGTCATCTTACAGAAAAAAGGGACAGTGAGTTTTTCAAACTTTACAGCTTGCATACCAATGTCCTTCTGCCAATATACGCACATCCCAGAACATCAACAACAACAATTTTTGAACACCAACCCTACTCAACATAACATCTTACCCAATGGTTTTCCAAAGTTATGCGCAACAGGTAATAATCTAATGGACTGGGCGCAGCAATTTCAGATTACATTAATGAGGGAAAATGCTCTTTTTCTCATCCTGAACCCACCCTAAAAACCATGGTCTATAGAGGTAGATTGTATTCATCATCGGGCATTTTGCTTGATGTTATGTTCCCTCGAACCAGCCATATACCACATCATACCCAATAGGTCCACCATCTCTGAAATTTGGGAGAAGATATTTAACCTGTTTTATAGCAAAAATAGAAGTACCACTAGTAGAATATCTAGGGAGTTTCATTCTGCTAGATTGAGACCAGGAGTAAGCATGAGCGAACATCTGCTCAACTTAAACGCCATGAGATCTGATCTGTTACAAAGAGGAAAGTTTTATTAGTATCATAATTAATTCCCTCGTCTCTAGCTGGGACTATTTTCTTAATCAATTGGATAATCTAAATTATGACAACATTTCGCTTGAAACATTATCAGGAAGGCTGGTGGCTGAGGACAATCTCAGAAAAGATCGAATTTTGCTTCATAAGGAACGCAGAGTTGCAAAAAGAGTTAACTTTGTGGAACAGGTAAATGCATTACCAGGGTGTTATACATGTGGTTCGAGAGATCACTTTAAGAAGAATTGTCCTAAGGCCTTTAAAGGCAGAGAACCCATTAAGCATCCCCAGATCTACTATACAAGTTATCAGAGGGAAAGGTCTAGCTCTGAACAAAGATATCAAGATAGACACCCCAGTAGCCAAAGACACGACGTAAACCCGGGACATAGAAAATCACCAAGCCCAAGAAAGAGCAGGGGATCCAGTCGGGAGAACAATAGGACTGACACTGATTCCGTGAATGGGATTAGAGATGTAGAACTGAATCTTGATGTAAACACAAGGGAACAATGTTGGTTAATTGACTCCGGGGCAACAACACATACATCTTGTAATAGAGAACTGTTCACCTCTTTAGACGAGGTGTCATTTAACATTAAAGTTGCCAACCAAAAATTCATGCAGGTGGTTGGGAAAGAAGATGTCCACATCCCAGGTCTTGGGAGAATCAAGGAAGTTCTGTTCATACCTGAAATACCATATAACGTCCTATCTGTAATTAAATTAAGCAAAGGTACCAAAATCGAGGTGTTATTTAAGAGTGACACTGTCAAACTTACCAATGATGGCAAGGAAGTAGGGGAAGTTATAGTGGCCAGTGGGTTATCTTACTTTATACCCACGATGAATACCACAGCACAAGTCATAGCCAATTTATCTAATGATAGTGTTAAGAATGGGAAGAAAGAGAGGGAAAAGGATGACAATGCCGACAGTGACACAAGTGATGGGGAAATAGAAGGGGAAAGTGATAATGATATTAACGATGTAAGTGTTGAAAATGTTGTAATCAAAACGAATGACTCAAAGCATGTTTCAATTGGTAAACCTTTACATAATAATTGTGCACATATTTTGCATAGAAAGTTGGGGCACATTGGTTTTCCCGTTATTAATAAGATGTTGAATTGTTCTGAAGGACTCAAAATAAACAATTCTGAAAATTATTTAGAGTGTTCCATTTGTAAGAGTTCAAAGTCAAAAGAAAAACCTCGACCAAAAAAATCAGAAAGGAACACCACGCACATTTTTCAGTTGGTACACATGGATCTAGTGGGCCCCTTGAAGCCCTCTATTGGCCACAAAAAATATTTTCTCACAATTGTCGATGACGATAGTAGATACGGTTTCGTATACACCCTCAAACACAAAGGGGAAACATTCACCAAGTTTAAAGAGTTCTATAAGAGGGTAGAAATCCAACACAACATTAAAATCAAACAGATCATGACAGACCGCGGATTTGAATTTCTTTCCAAAGAATTCAGCGACTGGATTAATAAACATGGTTTAATACACTTTACAACTTCGCCATTTTCTGCATTTCAAAATGGTGTAGCTGAACGCAGGAATGGCGTATTACAGACTATGGTTGGATGCATATTAGAAGATGCCGGATTAAACTTTTCATATTGGGGAGAGGCCGTCTTATATTCAAACTATACCCTTAATAGAATATGGTCAAGTGTGATACAGAAAACCCCATATGAAATAATGTACAATCAGAAGCCCATACTAGCACATCTTCATGTTTTTGGACTAACTGCCGATGTACCCAAGCAAATCAGATGAAAAGGAGACAATGTATCAAAAAAACTCAAATTTGTTGGTTATGAACCAAAAACCAAAGCTTACAGATTCATGGATAGAAATCGCAAGATAACCATATCGAGATCAGCAAATTTCCATGAAAACACAAACTGGAGTAAGATACACTCAAATGAAATAATAATTGGCAAGGATACATTCAAAACTGATCAGAAACAAACACAACTTCAAACACACAACACAAAAACAAAATCCAACAGAAATAGCATTAAGGTTAGGGCATGGAAAAAAGGTAATCACATACTCAAAACCAAAGATATAGATGAGTACAGCTCAGATGACTCATCGGAAAACAATATCCCAACCGAAAACATACCCAGGAGATCACTAAAATCTAATAAGGGCAAAATCCCAAATGCCTTAAGGGACTATGTGATGTCAATTGATACCACCATAACTACACCCAAAAATTATAATGACATACACGCACTCCCACCAAATGAACAGTTAAAATGGAAAGAGGCTATGCAGAGGGAGATAGAAAGTATTAAAAAACTAGAAGTATATACCCCCTCAAAGGTCCCAGAGAACAAAAAAATTATCGGTACTAAGTGGGTATACAAATAAAACCCTTAGAGGATAACAAAAATCTGTACAAAGCGAGACTGGTGGCACAAGGTTTCTCACAAAAATTTCCAGACGATTACATAGACACTTATTCACCTACAGTGAGGGCAGAGAGTGTTAAGACAGCCTTAGTCATTGCCTCAATTCTAAATGAACACGTATACCAATTCGATGTACAAACAGCATACCTACACGCACCACTAGATAAGGAATTATATGTCAGAGCACCACCAGGAATTGACTGTAATGAAGGACAAACCTGGCTACTCAATAAGAGTGTCTATGGTCTGCGACAATCAGGTAAGAGATGGTATGATTGTTTTTCCAAAACTTTAAGACTAATAGGTTTCACTGCCACATCAGCTGACAAATGTGTATTTATTAAAAGAGAACAAGGTACATGTGAAAAGGTACTTGTCTATGTAGATGATATATTATACATATGTAAAAGCAAATTTAAATGTGACCAATTCGCCAAGGAACTTCAAAAACACTTTTCATTGAAATGTTTGGGAAAAGTCGATAAATATTTAGGAGTTCAGATTACTGAATCAAGTAATGGTTTTATACCATCATAAAAGGAAAAGATATTAAAATTACTGGAGAAATGCAATATGTCTGATGCAAAACCATCATATACCCCTATGCAAACTGACTTTCTAAAGAATATGTTTAATGATGATGAGGTATTTAAAGACAATACAATCTATCGATCTACAATTGGTTCATTACTTTATATATCCAATTGGACTAGACCGGACATAGCACTATCAGTCAACTTACTTTCAAGACATGTGAATAACCCAAAAATATACCATTGGAATGCGATCAAAAGATTATTGAGATATTTGAAACACACCGCTGATGCAGTTTTGTCACTTAATCCAAACACATCGAGCACCCCTAGACTTTCATGTTACGCAGATGCCGATTGGGCTGGAGATGCTAAAACACGAAAGAGTACCTCAGGGTATGTTATTTTTCTGAATGATAGTCCCATCCACTGGTATACCGGAAAACAAAAACTTGTATCAACTTCGACTGCAGAAGCTGAATTTGTTTGTTTATCAAAGGCCGCAAATAACTTAATTTGGTTTGACGATTTACTAATGGACATTTGGAAAGAACCTTCATATCCAATAATCATTCAGGAGGATAATAAAGCAGCAATAGATATATCCAAGGCCGATGCTGTAGGCCACAGATCAAGGCACATCGACATAAAATACAAGCATGTGAGACAATTGTCAGAAATTGGATTCATAAAAGCTGTACAGTGAGACTAAGGAACAAACTGCAGATATTTTGACCAAACCTCTTCCCCCAAAACAACACTCTTACCTGACAAAGAAACTGTGTATAAATATATAAATGTTATATGGTAATATCTATGTTAATGTTTCCTCAATGATTAATCAGTTCAACCTTAGAAGGGGAATTGTTAAGGTAAAATGTCGAACTGGTTAAGCATACAAGTCCCATAATGCATCACTGCTTTATCCCCAGTCCCACTGTTCTCAAGCTCTCAGTTCTTGGTTTTGACAGATTTTTTCTCTTTTAC